>OY821518.1:131158451-131159580 GCA_963682025.1 Cordilura impudica | reverse complement strand
ATTAAAAATTGAAAATTAAAAATTAAAAGTTTCAAATTAAAAATTAAAAATAAAAAA
This sequence comes from Cordilura impudica, assembly GCA_963682025.1. NCBI lineage: Eukaryota > Metazoa > Arthropoda > Insecta > Diptera > Scathophagidae > Cordilura > Cordilura impudica. The sequence continues at coordinate 131,159,523 of OY821518.1, read as the reverse complement.
TAAAAATTAAAAATAAAAATTAAAAATTAAAAATTAAAAATTAAAAATTAAAAATTAAAAATTAAAAATTAAAAATTAAAAATTAAAAATTAAAAATTAAAAAATTAAAAATTAAAAATTAAAAATTAAAAATTAAAAATTAAAAATTAAAAATTAAAAATTAAAAATTAAAAATTAAAAATTAAAAATTAAAAATTAAAAATTAAAAATTAAAAATTAAAAATTAAAAATTAAAAATTAAAAATTAAAAATTAAAAATTAAAAATTAAAAATTAAAAATTAAAAATTAAAAATTAAAAATTAAAAATTAAAAAATTAAAAATTAAAAATTAAAAATTAAAAATTAAAAATTAAAAATTAAAATAAAAATTAAAAATTAAAAATTAAAAATTAAAAATTAAAAATTAAAAATTAAAAATTAAAAATTAAAAAATTAAAAATTAAAATTAAAAATTAAAAAATAAAAATTAAAAATTAAAAATTAAAAATTAAAAATTAAAAATTAAAAATTTAAAAATTAAAAATTAAAAATTAAAAATTAAAAATTAAAAATTAAAAATTAAAAATTAAAATTAAAAATTAAAAATTAAAAATTAAAAATTAAAAATTAAAAATTAAAAATTAAAAATTAAAAATTAAAAATTAAAAATTAAAAATTAAAAATTAAAAATTAAAAATTAAAAATTAAAAATTAAAAATTAAAAATTGAAAATTAAAAGTTTCAAATCAAAAATTAAAAATAAAAAATTAAAAATTAAAAATAAAAATTAAAAATTTAAAATTAAAAATTAAAAATTAAAAATTAAAAAATTAAAAATTAAAAATTAAAAATTAAAAATTAAAAATTAAAAAATTAAAAATTAAAAATTAAAAATTAAAAAATTAAAAATTAAAAATTAAAAATTAAAAATTAAAAATTAAAAATTAAAATTTAAAAATTAAAAATTAAAAATAAAAAATTAAAAATTAAAAATAAAAATTAAAAATTAAAAATTAAAAATTAAAAATTAAAAATTAAAAATTAAAAATTAAAAATTAAAAATTAAAATTAAAAATTAAAATTAAAATTAAA
>OY821518.1:130795951-131153451 GCA_963682025.1 Cordilura impudica | reverse complement strand
ATTAAAAATTAAAAATTAAAAATTAAAAATTAAAAATTAAAAATTAAAAATTAAAAATTAAAAATTAAAAATTAAAAATTAAAAATTAAAAATTAAAAATTAAAAATTAAAAATTAAAGATTAAAGATTAAAAATTAAAAATTAAAAATTAAAAATTAAAAATTAAAAATTAAAAATTAAAAATTAAAAATTAAAAATTAAAAATTAAAAATTAAAATTAAAAATTAAAAATTAAAATTAAAAATTAAAAATTAAGAATTAAAAATTAAAAATTAAAAAATTAAAAATTAAAAATTAAAAATTAAAAATTAAAAATTAAAAATTAAAAATTAAAAATTAAAAATTAAAAATTAAAAATTAAAAATTAAAAATTAACAATTAAAAATTAAAATTAAAAATTAAAAATTAAAAATTAAAAATTAAAAATTAAAAATTAAAAATTAAAAATTAAAAATTAAAAATTAAAAATTAAAAATTAAAAATTAAAAATTAAAAATTAAAAATTAAAAATTAAAAATTAAAAATTAAAAATTAAAAATTAAAAATTAAAAATTAAAAATTAAAAATTAAAAATTAAAAATTAAAAATTAAAAATTAAAAATTAAAAATTAAAAATTAAAAATTAAAAATTGAAAAAAAAAAATTAAAAATTGAAAATTAAAAATTAAAAGTTTCAAATTAAAAATTAAAAATAAAAAATTAAAAATAAAAATTAAAAATTTAAAATTAAAAATTAAAAATTAAAAATTAAAATTTAAAAATTAAAAATAAAAAATTAAAAATTAAAAATAAAAATTAAAAATTAAAAATTAAAAATTAAAAATTCAAAATTAAAAATTAAAAATTAAAAATTAAAAATTAAAAATTAAAAATTAAAATAAAATTAAAAATTAAAAATTAAAAATTAAAAATTAAAAATTAAAAATTAAAAATTAAAAATTAAAAATTAAAAATTAAAAATTAAAAATTAAAAATTAAAATTAAAAATTAAAAATTAAAAATTAAAAATTAAAAATTAAAAATTAAAAATTAAAAATTAAAAATTAAAAATTAAAAATTAAAAATTAAAAATTAAAAATTAAAAAATTAAAAATTAAAAATTAAAAATTAAAAATTAAAAATTAAAAATTAAAAATTAAAAATTAAGAATTAAAAATTAAAAATTAAAAATTAAAATTAAAAATTAAAAATTAAAAATTAAAAATTAAAAATTAAAAATTAAAAATTAAAAATTAAAAATTAAAAAATTAAAAATTAAAAATTAAAAATTAAAAATTAAAAATTAAAAATTAAAATTAAAAATTAACAATTAAAAATTAAAAATTAAAAATTAAAAATTAAAAATTAAAAATTAAAAATTAAAAATTAAAAATTAAAAATTAAAAATTAAAAATTAAAAATTAAAAATTAAAAATTAAAAATTAAAAATTAAAAATTAAAAATTAAAAATTAAAAATTAAAAATTAAAAATTAAAAATTAAAAATTAAAAATTAAAAATTAAAAATTAAAAATGAAAAATAAAAAATTAAAAATTGAAAATTAAAAATTAAAAGTTTCAAATTAAAAATTAAAAATAAAAAATTAAAAATAAAAATTAAAAATTTAAAATTAAAAATTAAAAATTAAAAATTAAAAATTAAAATTTAAAAATTAAAAATAAAAAATTAAAAATTAAAAATAAAAATTAAAAATTAAAAATTAAAAATTCAAAATTAAAAATTAAAAATTAAAAATTAAAAATTAAAAATTAAAAATTAAAAATTAAAAATTAAAAATTAAAAATTAAAAATTAAAAATTTAAAATTAAAAATTAAAAATTAAAAATTAAAAATTAAAAATTAAAAATTAAAAATTAAAAATTAAAAATTAAAAATTAAAAATTAAAAATTAAAAATTAAAAATTAAAAATTAAAAATTAAAAATTAAAAATTAAAAATTAAAAATTAAAAATTAAAAATTAAATATTAAAAATTAAAAATTAAAAATTAAAAATTAAAAATTAAAAATTAAAAATTAAAAATTAAAAATTAAAAATTAAAAATTAAAAATTAAAAATTAAAAATTAAAAATTAAAAATTAAAAATTAAAAATTAAAAATTAAAAATTAAAAATTAAAAATTAAAAATTAAAAATTAAAAATTAAAAATTAAAAATTAAAAATTAAAAATTAAAAATTAAAAATTAAAAATTAAAAATGAAAAATAAAAAATTAAAAATTGAAAATTAAAAATTAAAAGTTTCAAATTAAAAATTAAAAATAAAAAATTAAAAATAAAAATTAAAAATTTAAAATTAAAAATTAAAAATTAAAAATTAAAAATTAAAATTTAAAAATTAAAAATTAAAAATAAAAAATTAAAAATTAAAAATAAAAATTAAAAATTAAAAATTAAAAATTAAAAATTAAAAATTCAAAATTCAAAATTAAAAATTAAAAATTAAAAATTAAAAATTAAAAATTAAAAATTAAAAATTAAAAATTAAAAATTAAAAATTAAAAATTAAAAATTAAAAATTAAAAATTAAAAATTAAAAATTAAAAATTAAAAATTAAAAATTAAAAATTAAAAATTAAAAATTAAAAATTAAAAATTAAAAATTAAAAATTAAAAATTAAAAATTAAAAATTAAAAATGAAAAATTAAAAATTAAAAATTGAAAATTAAAAATTAAAAGTTTCAAATTAAAAATTAAAAATAAAAAATTAAAAATAAAAATTAAAAATTTAAAATTTAAAATTTAAAATTAAAAATTAAAAATTAAAAATTAAAAATTAAAAATTAAAAATTAAAATTTAAAAATTAAAAATTAAAAATAAAAAATTAAAAATTAAAAATAAAAATTAAAAATTAAAAATTAAAAATTAAAAATTAAAAATTAAAAATTCAAAATTCAAAATTAAAAATTAAAAATTAAAAATTAAAAATTAAAAATTAAAAATTAAAAATTAAAAATTAAAAATTAAAAATTAAAAATTAAAAATTAAAAATTAAAAATTAAAAATTAAAAATTAAAAATTAAAAATTAAAAATTAAAAATTAAAAATTAAAAATTAAAAATTAAAAATTAAAAATTAAAAATTAAAAATTAAAAATTAAAAATTAAAAATTAAAAATTAAAAATTAAAAATTAAAAATTAAAAATTAAAAATTAAAAATTAAAAATTAAAAATTAAAAATTAAAAATTAAAAATTAAAAATTGAAAAATACAGCAGGAATTTTAGGAAAGTGTCTCAAGTACATACATAAGTGATAAATATATACTAAACTTACTCATATATGGACACAGGAAATAAGCTTTTCTTATAGTTACGACTTGTAGCTTGAATTCAATGATAATATAACATTCAAGAAAGTTATTCTGAAACAATCGGTATTAATAAAAGGTGAGTCAAAGTCAAGTATTTTTGGAATTCATCACAAACTCTCTATAACCTGTCCAAGAAGTATTGAATAATATTGGTAAATTCTAAGGATAAATAAGTGATATTAAAAGTTTTCATTGAGAATACATCTGGGGTCTAATCATCGTATAAGTGATCGAGATTTTTCATTTTGAAATCATAACGACTAATCGATTGAGTGATATCTTTCGAAATGTCATTCGATACATATCTAGCTGTCGAAAACATATTTTATTAGTTTGTTAAATGAAAAAAAGCAAGGAAGATTGTATCTTTTATTATATTTAATAAAAAAAAGTGAAATAATTATTAACGAGTAATTTAAAGAAAACCAAATAATATGAAGATTTTTGTATTTAGGACAAGTTCAAACAAAATAAACGGCAAGGAAAATTAAGTTATGGCTGATTCCATGATAGAGCACCCCAACTTGACAATAAAAGTCATTTCCAAAATATTGTGGGAACAACTGACCCTAAAATTACACATGTCTTTCTCTCCTGGTAAGAAAGTTTTTTCTATACCGAATTCAAAACGGACATAGTTAAATTTTAATCAATTTTATAACGATTGGAGATTTATATAATGACACTATTAAACAACAGATGTCGTCTTGTAAAATATATAATACTATTACATACATCTCTGTTACAGCTGATAAGTCATCTGGTTGCAGATATAAACATACGTAAACAAAACGATTATTATTATATTTTTTGCAAACGTCTTATTTTTTTGTCAAAATAATTTATAATTAATAGCGAAACCCTCGAAAAAGAAAACAGAAAATAAAGTACACCTCATTAATCCTCAGAAATGGCGTGTGAAGTAAAAACGTTTGGTAACATACAGGATTTTCGTAAAGTACAAGAATACTTTGGACTAGGGCATGGCAAGTACATAAACATATATACATACATATGTAGTTTCGTATTGTTTAATAATGTGTAATTGTTTTCGTTATCTGATAATAGATGACAATTGGTTCAATGGCATAAATTATGCTATTTCCCCTACGGGCGAGCTAATCGCCTTGGCCCAGGGAGAAAAGTTGGCCTTGTTAAGTTCCAATTGGGATAATAAGACTCAGATCTCAACATATACTTTAAGCTGGTGCGGTGAATTAGAGAATCCCAATCAAATTGTCACTGCGATATTGTGCTTACCCATGTTTGGTCGTAATGTTAGTTCTGGAGCAGAATGGACTTGCATTGCATTCGGTTTAAGTTCGGGTATGGTAGTTTTTTATACAGATTCGGGGATTAAATTGTATTCACAGTGGTAAGTAGTTATATTGGGTATTATTTAATTTTATGTTAACTAGATAAATTTTAAAATTAAATGCAAATTTATATGTTTTTTAATATATTCATTAATTTATTTAATTAACAAAATTTCTACTTATTAGTTTTTGGTTTTGTTAATTTGCAGTTACCACGAAGATCCTGTTCATTCGCTTAAAGCATATACACCACCTAGACATTCTGAAGCTGAAGCTTTTGTTTACATCATTTATGATCAGTGTGTTTGTATATTGAAAGGTTCGGATTTAGTACCTCATTTAAATAGTTTACGGCACAACCTAAATCGCACAATGGGTCGCAGTTTAACGGCCTCTACAAGTACTCAATCTATAGGAGAAATAATCGATGTCTTAATGTATCAAAAGTTTTTGTTTCCTTCTCGTGATCGTGATACGGTTATTAATGATGCAGTCATAGATAATACACAAATGCCTCGAGTATTTGATCATTTTGTAGAACAATGTGTAGCAAGTGGTTATTATGCTCGTGTCTCTTCGACCACTATGCAAAGTTCTGCTGTACTGGGAGTGGGAGCTGAACCTTATTTAGCATTCTATCATGCGGATGAAGGTTATAGAGCTATATCATTTGGAGAAGTAGCCAAAGATATGATTGGCATGGCATATCGTAATATATTGGGTAATTTGTTTCGTCGTTCAACTCCACCCGCAACACCTTCACCAGAAGAACAACCTATGTCACCCGGCAAAGAGTTGCAAATGCGTTCAAAATGTCATTTCTTTGATGGCAAACGTGATGGTCATAGTATTGCTATAGCTCCCTCTGGTCGATTGGCTGTTGTTGTCGATAATTTGGATAGAGTTATGCTAGTAGACACTAAAAAATCTATAATTTTACGAGTATGGAAAGGTTATCGTGATGCTCAATGTGCATTTGTACCTGTTAAAGAGAGAACCCTAAAAGGTGTTCAAACTTCACGTAGAAAAGCTTTATTTTTAGTTATTTATGCTCCACGTTTGGGTTGTTTAGAGATTTGGCCGTTGCAATACGGTCCTAAAGTGGCTGCATTTACAGTAAGCAAATTCGGACAGTTGGCATATAATACACATGGATTATTGGGTAAGTTTGTTCGAATAAGATTCATATTTAATAGGCATGCAAAAATATATACAGTTTGTCAAGAAAATCTTTGCACAGTAAAGAAAAGTTTAAAATGTTGTATTCATTTAAGAATTTCAACAACAAATTACTGTACTTGTTCCGGACTATAAGACGCGAACACATTAAAAACGGACACACACTTTACAACAACAACGACAAAAAACGATTTTTACTCTATACGAATGTTGTCAAAAAAATCATTGCATAATGAGTGAAGATAACAATAAATAGGTCAATTTTCCACGAATTTGATGCATTTGGGTTTTTTATGAATGTTATTTCATGTAAAAGAGGTTTTATAGCGTTTATGTATATTTAAATTCAAATGCCAGGAAAACGTGTTTGCAAAAATATCATTTGGTGTATTTTAATTATCAAATCAGCCAGAAAAATCGCTATTATGGTATTTCTTAAAATAAAGAAGCGTACAGCGTCATATCCCGTGCTAAAATATAAGGACGACTCAAATTAAAAGGGTCAACAGGCAGACAAAAAAAAAAAATAACGTGGTGTGTTGAAAGCAAAATAAAACTACGATAAGCCGTAATCCAGCACAAGTGGATTAGAGTGTTTCACATGAAACTACATACCTCAAATGCAATACAAAAGCACAAACATTCCTCAAGAGTGGCTAGGAAAAAAACGTGTGCTCTCAGTGAAAAATATTGAAAAACAATTTAAATATGCTACAGACCACATTTCACTTCCTTCAGAGTATTGGAATGATGTTATTGTCTGTGATGAGACCAAAGTGATACTGCAATATCATGATGGATCCCAAAAGTGGCATGTAGTTGTATATCAAGGGAGTTGATGAAATCTGGACTTTAGATAAAGTAATGACCAAAGAAATTTATCTTTAATTTTTTTTTAATGAACTGATCGCTAGTTCCGACAATTCGACTTCATAAATTTCGTATAAGTTCATATAAAAATGTTATCATGAATATGAGCCGAAACATAAATCTTATTTGTGTAGAACTTAGTTAATATACAAAGTTATTGATATCCCTGCACAGAGTCCTGATATGAACCCTATCGAAAATTTGTGGGTCCATCTAAATAAAAAGGTTGGTAAAAGGTCACCAACAAATAAAAATGATTTATTAAAGAAGAGTGGAGAAAATTCCTGCAGAATATAATATTCTACGGCTAATTCATTCAATGCGCAAACGTTTGTATTTGATACTCAAGGTGGACACACAAAATATTGACAACTAAAATCCCATAAATATACAATAAATTAAATATTTTATCGAATTAAGCTTAAGTGTGCAAACATTTATTTGACAGCACAGAAAATATGAAAAAAAAAGTTGGTTATTTGAATTAGAAATTAATGCTTCATTTAAAGTTTTTTATTTATTCTTCATTTTTTTCATTTTTAATCTTTGATTTTAAAAAATTTTCAATATGTTGTCACATATTCCCCTTTCTTCTTTCTTCATCAAATACCAAAATACACATTTCTAAATTCATAATAATTTTATTTTATTTTAAAATTTTCATATAAAAATACTACTCTTACATATGTAAAATGACTGATCTTTTTTCAAAAAAATCATGTGAGTCCGATCACAGGGAAGATGTGTAAACAAAGATTTTTTTATGTCATTTTTATACCCTCCACTCCAGTGTGCAGAGGGTATATATAAGTTTGTCATTCCGTTTGTAATAATTAGAAAAAAAAATTTGGACCCCATAAAATATATATATTTGTGATCCTTATAACAACCGGAGTTGATATAGCGATGTCCGTCTGTCCGTCTGTCCGTCTGTCCGTCTGTCCGTCTGTCCGTCTGTGGAAATCACGATGACGGCATCAATCGGGCAGCTAGGGTGCTCGTTGGCATAAAAAATGATTCATTAACATCCTGAAAAGTTTGCTATTTAAAATCGTCCAAATCGGTCAATTAGGGCCCGAGATTTGAATGAAGAACTAAAGAAAGTCTTGAAAAAATATAATTTTCTATGTTGTTCTTGTCACGATCACGCCCTCAATAGGATAGCTAGGGTGATAATTTTTAGTGAGAATGATTCACCAAATTCATGGGAAGATTTCTACTTCAAAAATCATTAAAATCGGTGGAACAGGTCCAGGTAAATCTATGAAAAATTAAAAAAAAATGAAAAACATGATGTTTCCATATTGTTCCTGTTGTTATTCTAAATGTTGCATTGTTGTCATAGCTGGACTTGTTGTTTTTGTGGTCGTTGTGGTAATAATATAATAAAAATAAACCCTTTGTACATTTTTTTGTGAACTCTGGTAGAAAATTTTAAAAGTTTCCATTGTTTTGGCATCACTAAAAAATTTTTTTAGATCATTTCTGTCATTGCCACGAGCCTGCATGCAAAATTTCAGATCGATAGGCTCACGGGAAAGGGGCTAAAAATCGATCCAAAATTTTGTCGACAAGCAGACACTACCAGTTAATATAAAGGCAGTAAGTAAAGGGAGTAAAAGTTCACCAATAATTTAAAAAACAAATTTTTATGTATTAATTTATTTAAAGAAAAAAATAATTAAATGAAATAGTAATAATAATAAAAACAAGTAAGAGTGTTAAATTCGGCTGTGCCGAATCTTTGATACCCTCCACCTCGGTTTGAGTCTTGATAATAAATGTAAATGAAAAAGTAAACAATTTGTTAAACTTAATACCAAATTATTTCAGCAAATTCTTTGGGTTGGTTTTCTTCTTTTCTATTATTTCGGATATATTTCGGTGTTTGCTTTTTGGTCATCGTGGTTGCTGATCGGCATGCATTTTGGTTATATACCTATATGCATGCGTTTCCGGTTATATGACATAACTTCTCGTTTAATTTAGTTTTTGCTAATTAAATAGCTCGCCCTAACCTCCATTGCAAAGGTAATGGTTGTGTAGAGTGGCTATATGCATTAAATCGTGCTAATTGGAGATGGCTGTATAGTTTCTTTTAACTGGTCAAATATTTCTTCATTGTGGCCATATAGGTCGGATGGAGTAACAAAATAATAACCAAAAAAAAAAGCTCTCTCAACTTTTTTTTAAAATATTGCCATATTTTGAAAACATAGAGAATAAATTTATAATAATAAATAATCAAATTAGGGATGAAAAACGCAAAAAACGAAAAGTCCCAAACATTTTAAATAAAATAATTTAATGTTATCTTTATTTTCTGAAAAACTTCAAATTTTCATCCAAAAAAAATTGTGAAAATTTATATATAAAAAATAACATTCTCATAAAATTACGTTTACTTATGTAACAATTTTTATGTTAGCAATTCTTAAATATCATTTGAAGTTTTCTTAAATTCATTGAATTTAAATTAATATCGACAAATCTGTTTTTCTATTTATTTAAATTGTAAAGGAGTGGCATCTCTGTCAACATAAGCGAAAAACACAAAGAATAGAAAAAAACAAATTACTTCGTGTTTGACAGGATGATTTTATGTTTATGTTTAATATCTTTATTTTTTTTACTAATATTTCTGTTTATTTATTTGAAAATGAAATAATGAATTGAATATGCTATTTAATTTTTTTATTTATATAAAAAAGTGTTTTAATTAAAGCAAAATATTTTCACTATTTCATGATTTTAATTTATGTATGACGACATTTCACCTAAAAATTTAAGTTTTTATCGATTGGATAAAACACACAAAAATGGTTGTCGTTTAGATAACAACAACAGCTGACTTTAACAATAGCGAATATCGTTTCAAAATTTTACTGATCATTTTGCAATTTTCTTTTTTTTTACAATTCGACTATCGTTAAAAGAAGTTACTGAATCGCGGTACTGAAAAGTTATTAATATCTCCTGAATGGCAATATTTTTTTTAAATGTAAACATTTTTAAATGTAAAGATATTTCTAAATTTAAAATAATTATTTCCGACGTTTTGATATGATTTTCTGAAACTCAATTAATATTTTCTAATTTATAATTGGAAATTTTATTTTCAGTTTTTATTATAATTGATATTTTCTTAAATTTGAATGGAAAATTTAAAAAGTGAAATTTTGTATTTATGTGAATAATAATGCTTTATTAATTATAAACAATTTTTAAAAATTAGATGTAATCGCAATCAGATATTTTATAGGTAAAGCAGAATAATAATTCTATATAACTATGTAGAACTGTTTTGTAAGCAAAAAACTCATTGACGAACTCGGTAACTCTATTTTGTAAAGACAACAAAAAGTTAACCCCCCAATCTCACATCACACTGAAATTCTAAAATCGTTATGTACGTATTATCAACGAAAAATTGTTCGAATTAGTCGAATCCATCGCCATTAAATTTTATGCTCAAACATCTGACTGCAATCTCATTTTTAAAATGTTGTCGAAGCGTAAACTTGAAAAAATTTGTATACTTCTCTCTCTTATTTTATTTTAAGTAGAGTTACTAAGTTTATTATACAGGCACATGTTTGAGGGAAAATGTTTACATTTATTATTATTAGTATTATTTTAATAATAGTTAATAATATTTATGCTCTATAATTAACAAACGTTTTTGTATGCGCATTTCAAAAAATAAATCATTATAATAGATTTAACAAGTTAAAACTTTAATTACAATTTTACAGGATCCAGTAAATTTGCATTAAATTTATAACAGGGTAACATTAATCATCGTTATGGTGCTATTACACGAAATGTTTTTTACATATGTACTGTCACTTTTTTTATCCATATGAAATTCCTCATGTCTGTCATAATTGTCTTTTACATACGATTCATAATTTTTGCTTCACACGTGCATATGAATTTCCGTATGACTTAACCTCTAAATGTAAACAACAGCTGATTTAATTTGTGAATTTACAAAAATGAATATATATTTTTTAATTGTTAATTAATACTAAACAATTTATTTTTCTTTCAATATTAATCTTTAAAATTTACTCTGTTTTTCTTTCGCCACAAGCAGTGTTGTATTTTCACATGTTTGTCATGCAAAAATAGAACCTGTTCTAATTGAAAAATGTACGTGACTTTCCTCATGTATTGTACATAAACAATGTTTCATATGTATCACACGATGTGTACTACTTTTGTTGTGGGAAAATTTGACAGTACATATGTAAAAAACACATCATGTAATAGCACCTTTAGTGTCTGCCACTATTCGCACGAAAAATTTGGTGCCATTAGTGTGACCACTGCGGAAAATGTGTGTGTATTAGTAAAAAAAAATGTGAGTGTATTGAGTTTTTCGAACTTGCAGTGTGATGTGAGATTGGTGGGTAATATGCCAAACTTATGTTCATATTTGTAAAAGAATAATGAAAAAACGTATGAAATAAAAGACCAACCCGTGTATACTCTTAACATTGTTCTGTATGATATCTAGTTGAAAATATTAACATTCATGTTAAAATAGAAATAACTATTGCAAAGCTAATTAGAACAAACAAAAATTATGGCGGCATCTACTGTGGCATAGTCACGCTGAGCAAAATGAAGTGACACTCTGTTAATACAAAAGAAATGTATTTTCCCCACAACAAAATACTGCAGAATTTTATGTAAATAAAATAACCGATTTATTTCTAACATGCAGTTACTATCAATATACATACATACATATATATAATATATGTACATTATTTGTATTATTTAATATGTGTATGTATGTATATTTAAATATTACACACAAAAAATACAACATCAAACGTTATTTTTGTGTTTTTCTCTTTAAATAAATTAATACATAAATTTTTTTGCTAAATTTACATTTGGGCAATTCACAACAGGTGTTGTATATTGTATGTTGTATTGAAATACACAATACAATCATTTGTTGTGAACACTCAGTTGTATTTTCATATTGTAAAACGCTTTCTTTAGTAATTTTCGATCCAACGAGGAAAGATCGCTTCGTCGCTTCTGCTATTTTGTATAAGAGAAAACACTTGTCAGTGTTTGCTTTTTGGTCGTGAGATATACCCTGGAGTTTTAGTTACGTACCTCTTGCATTTTAATTTATAATGAAAAAAAAAAAAATTTTTAAATGTTTTGGTTGGTACTGAAAGAGAAAATACATACTAAAAATATAAACATTAATTTTTATATAAATAAACTTATCGATGTATTTGCGTTATTTGCATTATTTGCCATATTTTATTTTATAATTATTTATGCTGATAATATTCTATGTATTTGTTTTTTCTTTTTCATAAAAACTGGCATTCACTTGGAACTGATATGTTATGATACAATATACAACATTTACAAAACATAGCAAATGAAGTTGGATCGTGTATCAGATTTTTCAGTGAAAATTACCAACAACAATTTTACACTATTGTAAAGTGATACACGATACAAGAGATACAACGATACATTACCCATTGTGAATTGCCCAATTGTTTTTTTTATTAACAACTAGGTATTTTAGCATTATTTGCTTTAGATGTTGGTGAATTTTTACTCCCTTTGTATTAACTCGTAGTGTCTGCTTGTCGAAAAAATTTTGGATCGATTTTAACCACTTTCCCGTGACTCAATCGATCTGAAATTTTGCAGGCAGGCTTGTGGCAATGACAGAAATGATCTAACATATTTTTTTAGTGATGCCAAAACAATGGAAACTTTTAAATTTTTCTACCAGAGTTGATAAAAAAATGTACAAAGGGTTTGTTTTTGTTATATTATTACCATAACGACCACAAAAACAACAAGTCCAGCTATGAAAACAATGCAAAATTTAGAATAACAACAAGAAAAATATAGAAATATCATGTTTTTCATTTTTTTTTTACTTTTTCAGAGATTTCCCTGGACCTGTTCCACCGATTTTAATGATTTTTGAAGTAGAAATCTTTCCATGAATTTGGTGAATCATTCTCACTAAAAACGATCACTGTAGCTGCACTATTGAGGGCGTGATCGTGACAAGAACAACATAGAAAATTATTTTTTTTTTCAAGACTTTTTTAGTTCTTCATTCAAATCTCGGGCCCTAATCGACCGATTTGGACGATTTTAAATTGCAAACTTCTCATGATGTTAGTGAATCATTTTTATGTCAACGAGTACCCTAGCTGCCGGATTGATGCCGTCGTCGTGATTTCCACAGACGGACAGACGGACATCGCTATATCAACTCCGGTTGTTATAAGGATCACAAATATATAAATTTTATGGGGTTCAAAATTTTTTTTCTAATTATTACAAACGGAATGACAAACTGGAGTGGAGGGTATAACAACTCTACAACAGCAACAATGACAGTCATATGTTTTTCAAATAGGAAAAAACTGTTTATGTGTTAGTTTCGGTCATTCCCCAGTATGCATTGAAATATTATTTCTCCAATGTTGGAGAAAAGTTAAGTTCTTAAATTGATGTCAAATGTAATTCTCAACTTGGGTTGAACAATTTTTCTCCTTGTTTGCTTTCAACTTGACATCAGGTTGAGACTTAACATTTTTTCCAATCTTTGAGAAACATTTTTACTCTCAATTGGATATCCAACACTTTTCTCCACTTGAGACCAAACATTTTTTCAACTTGAATACGATTTGTGTTAAGTCTGAGATATTATTTAAATATGTCATAAATAATAAATTAAATTAAAAAATGCCAAAAAAGTACAAATAAATCATTGATATATTTTTAATTATTTCTGCTTTTTGTCGAATTTTTCAAAAAATGTACAACTAATTAATTCATTTATTTTTAATTCTAGATTTTAAAAAATGTACATAATATGTACATTTAATGTTAAATATGTACATAGTAATGTTAAATATATAATGAAATTAAATTGAAACATTAAAATAAGTACATTGTTTTCATTTCTAAAATTAGTATAATATTTTTTAATATGGCAATTCCGTACCTTCCATTTGATACCGATTGGAAATATTTCTTTGCTATCAAGTTGAGAATCAAAAATTTCTCAATTTGATAACTATGAAAATCGCCATATAAAAATGTGCCTTTTAAGTTGAGAAGACTATATTCGAACTATTGAGGGCATTTGAGAATTAACGCTGGAGATTTGAGAAATGTATTTGATCTCAAATGCACCTCAAGTTGATAGCAAACAAAAATGTTTATTGGGACATTTATTGTAGGGTCGTTTGCACACACACAAAAAATAGAAAATAAATTGTCAATAAGCAAAGCAAGTGGCTTCGAAATTCGATGATGCCAGTTAATCATTTTTTGTTCACGCGGAATTTATAATTGGAGGAATTTTTTTCTCGAGAAATGTATTTTCCGTGAGAAAGAAATTCCTTGAGAATATTCATAATTGGGATGAATAACTTTTAATTGGAACTTTTTAGTCAGAATAAATCATAATTCTAGTTAGATATTGGTTAATATTTAATAAAAAAAAATATTGTGGTGGCATCTACGCAATTATTGAGGCAGTCACGGAAAAATTAAATGCAAGTCTGTTTTTTTTAATATAACAAAAATGGATTTTCCCTTTAACAAAATATGGCAGAATTCTTTATAAATGAAATGCAAAATGGAAAATCAATTTTGTGCTAATTCTTAACAAAATTAATAATATATATATATGTATTATTATATTTATTAATATTTGTAATTTTATTTGACATAATTTCACACACAGTTTTACAGATCAACTGTTTTAATTAGAAAAAATATTGTGGTGGCATCTACGCAATTATTGAGGCAGTCACGGAAAAATTAAATGCAAGTCTGTTTTTTTTAATATAACAAAAATGGATTTTCCCTTTTACAAAATATGGCAGAATTCTTTATAAATGAAATGCAAAATGGAAAATCAATTTTGTGCTAATTCTTAACAAAATTAATAAAATATATATATATGTATTATTATATTTATTAAAGGTGCTATTACATGATGTGTTTTTTACATATGTACTGTCAAATTTTCCCACAACAAAAGTTGTAAACATCGTGTGATACATATAAAACATTGTTTATGTACAATACATGAGAAAAGTCACATGTACATTTTTCAATTAGAACAGGTTCTATTTTTGCATGACAAACAAGTGAAAATACAACACTGCTTGTGGCGAAAGAAAAACAGAGTACATTTTAAAGATTAATATTGAAAGAAAAATAAATTGTTTAGTATTAATTAACAATTAAAAAATACATAACCTTTTTTTTAACAAAAAATTTTTGTAAATTCACAAATTAAATCAGCTGTTGTTTACATTTAGAGGTTATGTCATACGGAAATACATACGCACGTGTGATAGCAAAAATTATGAATCGTATGTAAGAAGACAATTTTGACAGACATGAAGAATTTCATATGGATAAAAAAGTGACAGTACATATGTAAAAAACATTTCGTGTAATAGCACCTTAATATTTGTAATTTTATTTGACACAATTTCACACACAGTTTTACAGATCAACTGTTTTCAACTGATTTAGTAGTTTTCTGTTTTTGAAACAGTAGTGCCAATTTGTAACATTTTGTGATGTAATGAAAATCGCAGAATAATAAGTTAATACACAATAAAAAATATTAAATTTTTAAGTTTTATATACATATTGCAATAAAAAAAACTTTGGTAAATTTACATTGAAGATGGTCAGAAATGAATGAGAAAAATATATAGACATTTTAGAAAAGCACATTTAATGTTAAACTTTATGCACAAAATATATGGGTTTTTGTTGTTTCGAATTTAACTGTGGCTCTAAGTGAAAAGTTTTAGACCGATCGTATATTACATCTTGAGGATCCTCACCTAATATTTTCAAATATTTTAAATTCTTTTTAACTCATTTAACCTCATTACGAAAATAGTAAAACAGTAAATATGGAAAATCCACGCACCTCAAAAAATTGTTTTCTATGAAATAAATTAAAGACATTTCATATTATACAATTTTCTTTCAAAAATGTATCAATTATTGCAAATTTGAAATTTGACATATAGTATTTGTACATATATTTGTATAGATTTCGCAGTATGAAAAGAACTATTATTTCTTTATTTAGAATATATGTAAGTATTGCTCGCAAAAAAATGCAACATCATGAATGAAACACATAGACGACTGCTGGCAGCAGCATTTGTAGTCGTATAGTCAGCTACTTGATTTTTCTGAATACGACAGCAACATATAATACAAATGCATTTTTATTTAAATATACAATTACTTTTACTTATTTAAAATGCATTAGTACAACGTAAAAATAAATAAATTAGTTTAACGCCTTTTGATTATTAATGGAATTATAGCCTTTCATTTTGCGATTTTTTTTTTAAACAAAATAAAATATTTCATAGCACTAACTTCTTTTACATATTTTGTTATATTGTCAACACTATTTTTGTTTTGTAGCCAACAAAACACACTTGCAGTTTTTTTTTTATTTGAAGAACATATGACTGCCATTGTTGATGTTGTAGAGTTGTTTTTTTTTTTGATTTTGTTTCGTTAACTCTTTTGTATTAAAGCACCTCCAATATATGTATCCATTTTAGTTTGCAAATTCAGTATATTTATAATTTATTACTTACAGCAAAAAATAATAGAAACAATTTTATCAGTTATGCTTACGAAACTATATAAATAGACTTGAAGTTGGCTCCAAAAGCAGTAGCCTGTGTAAAGAACAAGTTAGCGACATGTAACTGTTACGTAACGTGTCAGCCTTTTTTTCACATGAAAAGTATTGGGACGTTCCGGTTACGTTCGGTAACTGTTTTAAATGATTTTCATGTAAAAAAAAAACAACTGACTCGTTACGGTTACGGTTAGAAAACAATGACCTTTTATATGTATTATAATGCTATGAATGCATTTATTTTTATTTTATTTTATTTATATATTCTTTTTTTTTTGTATTGTATATTATTTTTTTTTATTATTATTACTATTTCATTTAATTATTTTTTTCTTTAAATAAATTAATACATAAAAATTTGTTTTTTAAATTATTGGTGAACTTTTACTCCCTTTATTTACTGCCTTTATATTAACTGGTAGTGTCTGCTTGTCGACAAAATTTTGGATCGATTTTTAGCCCCTTTCCCGTGAGCCAATCGATCTGAAATTTTGCATGCAGGCTCGTGGCAATGACAGAAATGATCTAACAAATTTTTTTAGTGATGCCAAAACAATGGAAACTTTTAAAATTTTCTACCAGAGTTCACAAAAAAATGTACAAAGGGTTTGTTTTTATTATATTATTACCACAACGACCACAAAAACAACAAGTCCAGCTATGACAACAATGCAACATTTAGAATAACAACAGGAACAATATGGAAACATCATGTTTTTCATTTTTTTTTTAATTTTTCATAGATTTACCTGGACCTGTTCCACCGATTTTAATGATTTTTGAAGTAGAAATCTTCCCATGAATTTGGTGAATCATTCTCACTAAAAATTATCACCCTAGCTATCCTATTGAGGGCGTGATCGTGACAAGAACAACATAGAAAATTATATTTTTTCAAGACTTTTTTTAGTTCTTCATTCAAATCTCGGGCCCTAACCGACCGATTTGGACGATTTTAAATAGCAAACTTTTCAGGATGTTAATGAATCATTTTTTATGCCAACGAGCATCCTAGCTGCCCGATTGATGCCGTCATCGTGATTTCCACAGACGGACAGACGGACAGACGGACAGACGGACATCGCTATATCAACTCCGGTTGTTATAACGATCACAAATATATATATTTTATGGGGTCCAAATTTTTTTTTCTAATTATTACAAACGGAATGACAAACTTATATATACCCTCTGCACACTGGAGTGGAGGGTATAAAAAAATAATATACAATACAAAAAAAAAAGAATATATAAATAAAATAAAATAAAGATAAATGCATTCATAGCATTATAATACATATAAAAGGTCAATGTTTTCTACCCGTAATCGTAACGAGTCAGTTGTTTTTTTTTACATGAAAATCATTTAAAACAGTTACCGAACGTAACCGGAACGTCCCAATACTTTTCATGTGAAAAAAAGGCTGACACGTTACGTAACAGTTACATGTCGCTAACTTGTTCTTTACACAGGCTACTGCTGTTGCAGCCAACTTCAAGTCTATTTATATAGTTTCGTAAGCATAACTGATAAAATTGTTTCTATTATTTTTTGCTGTAAGTAATAAATTATAAATATACTGAATTTGCAAACTAAAATGGATACATATATTGGAGGTGCTTTAATACAAAAGAGTTAACGAAACAAAATCAAAAAAAAAAAAAACAACTCTACAACATCAACAATGGCAGTCATATGTTCTTCAAATAGAAAAAAAAAAACTGCAAGTGTGTTTTGTTGGCTACAAAACAAAAATAGTGTTGACAATATAACAAAATATGTAAAAGAAGTTAGTGCTATGAAATATTTTATTTTGTTTAAAAAAAAAAATCGCAAAATGAAAGGCTATAATTCCATTAATAATCAAAAGGCGTTAAACTAATTTATTTATTTTTACGTTGTACTAATGCATTTTAAATAAGTAAAAGTAATTGTATATTTAAATAAAAAGCATTTGTATTATATGTTGCTGTCGTATTCAGAAAAATCATGTAGCTGACTATACGACTACAAATGCTGCTGCCAGCAGTCGTCTATGTGTTTCATTCATGATGTTGCATTTTTTTGCGAGCAATACTTACATATATTCTAAATAAAGAAATAATAGTTCTTTTCATACTGCGAAATCTATACAAATATATGTACAAATACTATATGTCAAATTTCAAATTTGCAATAATTGATACATTTTTGAAAGAAAATTGTATAATATGAAATGTCTTTAATTTATTTCATAGAAAACAATTTTTTGAGGTGCGTGGATTTTCCATATTTACTGTTTTACTATTTTCGTAATGAGGTTAAATGAGTTAAAAAGAATTTAAAATATTTGAAAATATTAGGTGAGGATCCTCAAGATGTAATATACGATCGGTCTAAAACTTTTCACTTAGAGCCACAGTTAAATTCGAAACAACAAAAACCCATATATTTTGTGCATAAAGTTTAATATTAAATGTGCTTTTCTAAAATGCCTATATATTTTTTCTCATTCATTTCTGACCATCTTCAATGTAAATTTACCAAAGTTTTTTTTATTGCAATATGTATATAAAACTTAAAAATTTAATATTTTTTATTGTGTATTAACTTATTATTCTGCGATTTTCATTACATCACAAAATGTTACAAATTGGCACTACTGTTTCAAAAACAGAAAACTTCTAAATCAGTTGAAAACAGTTGATCTGTAAAACTGTGTGTGAAATTGTGTCAAATAAAATTACAAATATTAATAAATATAATAATACATATATATATATATTATTAATTTTGTTAAGAATTAGCACAAAATTGATTTTCCATTTTGCATTTCATTTATAAAGAATTCTGCCATATTTTGTTAAAGGGAAAATCCATTTTTGTTATATTAAAAAAAACAGACTTGCATTTAATTTTTCCGTGACTGCCTCAATAATTGCGTAGATGCCACCACAATATTTTTTCTAATTAAAACAGTTGATCTGTAAAACTGTGTGTGAAATTGTGTCAAATAAAATTACAAATATTAATAAATATAATAATACATATATATATTTTATTAATTTTGTTAAGAATTAGCACAAAATTGATTTTCCATTTTGCATTTCATTTATAAAGAATTCTGCCATATTTTGTTAAAGGGAAAATCCATTTTTGTTATATTAAAAAAAACAGACTTGCATTTAATTTTTCCGTGACTGCCTCAATAATAGCGTAGATGCCACCACAATATTTTTTCTAATTAAATATTAACCAATATCTAACTAGAATTATGATTTATTCTGACTAAAAAGTTCCAATTAAAAGTTATTCATCCCAATTATGAATATTCTCAAGGAATTTCTTTCTCACGGAAAATACATTTCTCGAGAAAAAAATTCCTCCAATTATAAATTCCGCGTGAACAAAAAATGATTAACTGGCATCATCGAATTTCGAAGCCACTTGCTTTGCTTATTGACAATTTATTTTCTATTTTTTGTGTGTGTGCAAACGACCCTACAATAAATGTCCCACTAAACATTTTTGTTTGCTATCAAGTTGAGTTGCATTTGAGATCAAATACATTTTTCAAATCTCCAACGTTAATTCTCAAATGCCCTCAATAGTTCGAATATAGTCTTCTCAACTTAAAAGGCACATTTTTTATATGGCGATTTTCATAGTTATCAAATTGAGAAATTTGTGATTCTCAACTTGATAGCAAAGAAATATTTCCAATCGGTATCAAATGGAAGGTACGGAATTGCCATATTAAAAAATATTATACTAATTTTAGAAATGAAAACAATTACTTTTTTTAATGTTTCAATTTAATTTCATTATATATTTAACATTACTATGTACATATTTAACATTAAATGTACATATTATGTACATTTTTTAAAATCTAGAATTAAAAATAAATGAATTAATTAGTTGTACATTTTTTGAAAAATTTGACAAAAAGCAGAAATAATTAAAAATATATCAATGATTTATTTGTACTTTTTTGGCATTTTTTAATTTAATTTATTATTTATGACATATTTAAATAATATCTCAGACTTAACACAAATCGTATTCAAGTTGAAAAAATGTTTGGTCTCAAGTGGAGAAAAGTGTTGGATATCCAATTGAGAGTAAAAATGTTTCTCAAAGATTGGAAAAAATGTTAAGTCTCAACTTGATGTCAAGTTGAAAGCAAACAAGGAGAAAAATTGTTCAACCCAAGTTGAGAATTACATTTGACATCAATTTAAGAACTTAACTTTTCTCCAACATTGGCGAAATAATATTTCAATGCATACTGGGGAATGACCGAAACTAACACATAAACAGTTTTTTCCTATTTGAAAAACATATGACTCATTGTTGCTGTTGTAGAGTTGTTATACCCTCCACTCCAGTGTGCAGAGGGTATATATAAGTTTGTCATTCCGTTTGTAATAATTAGAAAAAAAATTTTGGACCCCATAAAATTTATATATTTGTGATCCTTATAACAACCGGAGTTGATATAGCGATGTCCGTCTGTCCGTCTGTGGAAATCACGATGACGGCATCAATCCGGCAGCTAGGGTACTCGTTGACATAAAAATGATTCACTAACATCCTGAGAAATTTGCTATTTAAAATGGTCCAAATCGGTCGATTAGGGACCGAGATTTGAATGAAGAACTAAAAAAGTCTTGAAAAAAAAATAATTTTCTATGTTGTTCTTGTCACGATCACGCCCTCAATAGTGCAGCTACAGTGATCATTTTTAGTGAGAATGATTCACCAAATTCATGGAAAGATTTCTACTTCAAAAATCATTAAAATCGGTGGAACAGGTCCAGGGAAATCTCTGAAAAAGTAAAAAAAAATGAAAAACATGATATTTCTATATTGTTCTTGTTGTTATTCTAAATGTTGCATTGTTTTCATAGCTGGACTTGTTGTTTTTGTGGTCGTTATGGTAATAATATAACAAAAACAAACCCTTTGTACATTTTTTTATCAACTCTGGTAGAAAAATTTAAAAGTTTCCATTGTTTTGGGATCACTAAAAAAATATGTTAGATCATTTCTGTCATTGCCACAAGCCTGCCTGCAAAATTTCAGATCGATTGGGTCGCGGGAAAGTGGTTAAAATCGATCCAAAATTTTTTCGACAAGCAGACACTACGAGTTAATATAAAGGGAGTAAAAATTCACCAACATCTAAAGCAAATAATGCTAAAATACCTAGTTGTTAATAAAAAAAACAATTGGGCAATTCACAATGGGTAATGTATCGTTGTATCTCTTGTATCGTGTATCACTTTACAATAGTGTAAAATTGTTGTTGGTAATTTTCACTGAAAAATCTGATACACGATCCAACTTCATTTGCTATGTTTAGTAAATGTTGTATATTGTATCATAACATATCAGTTCCAAGTGAATGCCAGTTTTTATGAAAAAGAAAAAACAAATACATAGAATATTATCAGCATAAATAATTATAAAATAAAATATGGCAAATAACGCAAATACATCGATAAGTTTATTTATATAAAAATTAATGTTTATATTTTTAGTATGTATTTTCTCTTTCAGTACCAACCAAAACATTTAACATTTTTTTTTCATTATAAATTAAAATGCAAGAGGTACGTAACTAAAACTCCAGGGTATATCTCACGACCAAAAAGCAAACACTGACAAGTGTTTTCTCTTATACAAAATAGCAGAAGCGACGAAGCGATCTTTCCTCGTTGGATCGAAAATTACTAAAGAAAGCGTTTTACAATATGAAAATACAACTGAGTGTTCACAACAAATGATTGTATTCTGTATTTCAATACAACATACAATATACAACACCTGTTGTGAATTGCCCCAATGTAAATTTAGCAAAAAAATTTATGTATTAATTTATTTAAAGAGAAAAACACAAAAATAACGTTTGACGTTGTATTTTTTGTGTGTAATATTTAAATATACATACATACACATATTAAATAATACAAATAATGTACATATATTATATATATGTATGTATGTATATTCATAGTAACTGCATGTTAGAAATAAATCGGTTATTTTATTCACATAAAATTCTGCAGTATTTTGTTGTGGGGAAAATACATTTCTTTTGTATAACAGAGTGTCACTTCATTTTGCTCAGCGTGACTATGCCACAGTAGATGCCGCCATAATTTTTGTTTGTTCTAATTAGCTTTGCAATAGTTATTTCTATTTTAACATGAATGTTAATATTTTCAACTAGATATCATACAGAACAATGTTAAGAGTATACACGGGTTGGTCTTTTATTTCATACGTTTTTTCATTATTCTTTTACAAATATGAACATAAGTTTGGCATATTACCCACCAATCTCACATCACACTGCAAGTTCGAAAAACTCAATACACTCACATTTTTTTTTACTAATACACACACATTTTCCGCAGTGGTCACACTAATGGCACCAAATTTTTCGTGCGAATAGTGGCAGACACTAACGATGATTAATGTTACCCTGTTATAAATTTAATCCAAATTTACTGGATTCTGTAAAATTGTAATTAAAGTTTTAACTTGTTAAATCTATTATAATGATTTATTTTTTGAAATGCGCATACAAAAACGCAAGTTTGTTAATTATAGAGCATAAATATTATTAACTATTATTAAAATAATACTAATAATAATAAATGTAAACATTTTCCCTCAAACATGTGCCTGTATAATAAACTTGGTAACTCTACTTAAAATAAAATAAGAGAGAGAAGTATACAAATGTTTTCAAGTTTACGCTTCGACAACATTTTAAAAATGAGATTGCAGTCAGATGTTTGAGCATAAAATTTAATGGCGATGGATTCGACTAATTCGAACAATTTTTCGTTGATAATATGTACACAACGATTTTACAATTTCAGTGTGATGTGAGATTGGGGGGTTAACTTTTTGTTGTCTTTACAAAATAGAGTTACCGAGTTCGTCAATGAGTTTTTTGCTTACAAAACAGTTCTACATAGTTATATAGAATTATTATTCTGCTTTACCTATAAAATATCTGATTGCGATTACATCTAATTTTTAAAAATTGTTTATAATTAATAAAGCATTATTATTCACATAAATACAAAATTTCACTTTTTAAATTTTCCATTCAAATTTAAGAAAATATCAATTATAATAAAAACTGAAAATAAAATTTCCAATTATAAATTAGAAAATATTAATTGAGTTTCAGAAAATCATATCAAAACGTCGGAAATAATAATTTTAAATTTAGAAATATCTTTACATTTAAAAATGTTTACATTTAAAAAAAATATTGCCATTCAGGAGATATTAATAACTTTTCAGTACCGCGATTCAGTAACTTCTTTTAACGATAGTCGAATTGTAAAAAAAAAGAAAATTGCAAAATTATCAGTAAAATTTTGAAACGATATTCGCTATTGTTAAAGTCAGCTGTTGTTGTTATCTAAACGACAACCATTTTTGTGTTGTTTATCCAATCGATAAAAACTTAAATTTTTAGGTTGAAATGTCGTCATACATAAATAAAAATCATGATATAGTGAAAATATTTTGCTTTAATTAAAAAACTTTTTTATATAAATAAAAAAATTAAATAGCATATTCAATTCATTATTTCATTTTCAAATAAATAAACAGAAATATTAGTAAAAAAAAATAAAGATATTAAACATAAACATAAAATCATCCTGTCAAACACGAAGTAATTTTGTTTTTTTCTATTCTTTGTGTTTTTCGCTTATTTTGACAGAGATGCCACTCCTTTACAATTTAAATAAATAGAAAAACAGATTTGTCGATATTAATTTAAATTCAATGAATTTAAGAAAACCTCAAATGATATTTAAGAATTGCTAACATAAAAATTGTTACATAAGTAAACGTAATTTTATGAGAATGTTATTTTTTATATATAAATTTTCACAATTTTTTTTGGATGAAAATTTGAAGTTTTTCAGAAAATATAGATAACATTAAATTATTTTATTTAAAATGTTTGGGACTTTTCGTTTTTTGCGTTTTTCATCCCTAATTTGATTATTTATTATTATAAATTTATTCTCTATGTTTTCAAAATATGGCAATATTTAAAAAAAAAAGTTGAGAGAGCTTTTTTTTTTGGTTATTATTTTGTTACTCCATCCGACCTATATGGCCACAATGAAGAAATATTTGGCCAGTTAAAAGAAACTATACAGCCATCTCCAATTAGCACGATTTAATGCATATAGCCACTCTACACAACCATTACCTTTGCAATGGAGGTTAGGGCGAGCTATTTAATTAGCAAAAACTAAATTAAACGAGAAGTTATGTCATATAACCGGAAACGCATGCATATAGGTATATAACCAAAATGCATGCCGATCAGCAACCACGATGACCAAAAAGCAAACACCGAAATAAATCCGAAATAATAGAAAAGAAGAAAACCAACCCAAAGAATTTGCTGAAATAATTTGGTATTAAGTTTAACAAATTGTTTACTTTTTCATTTGCATTTATTATCAAGACTCAAACCGAGGTGGAGGGTATCAAAGATTCGGCACAGCCGAATTTAACACTCTTACTTGTTTAAAATCAAACAGAAAGCGTCATCTATGTATCACTTGTAGCAAAAATGTTTCAGCTAATTCAACAAACCTTTGCTGTAAAACATTAAAAATATCCCAATACAAACGTATATAAGTGATACATAGACGACGCTTTTAAAAAAGTGGCATAAAAAAACAATTTATCATAATTTTTTCACCAATACAATCATAAGTCACACACCGATTTGTGTTATAGCTAAAAAAAAATGAGTTAACGTTAATTTTAGTAAAGGCCTAGTTAGCCACACGTAACCGTAATCAAACGTGCTTGGCTATAAAATGTTATCGCAAAAATCGTTTTTTAAATGAATTAATTCAATTTTAATAAATATAATTAAAACAACTTTCTTATTGTAATTATTACTGATTATTACGACTTCAATGTACACTGTGCATTACCAGTGTCAACAAGAACAACATTTTCAACATGATGACGGTATTATTGCTCTGAGATAAAATGGTCTCAAATGTTTGAAAGTGTACAAGAAATTTTTCAATTATATATTCTTCCTTTATTTACATATATTAACAAATTTGATATTTACATATGAGATCTTTTCTTTACATAGATATTGCAACAAATAATATATAGGATCTAAAGACATTAAATAGTTTTTATTTTATTTTTTAATGATTTTTAAAGGAAAATGGGAGGAAAAAAACCTTTATATGATTTAATAAATTCAAATACTATCTGAAAATATTTATATGCTTATAGAAGGTTTATTAGAAATAATAGACCTCTATAAGCATATAATTTTCAATTTGGTGATTTCTTTTTAATTCTACGTTACTTCTCTACATTCTCTTATCAGTGGGTAAGAGGAATTTTCAATTTTGGCAAAATAATTGTTGTTAATCCTTGTTATGAAATCGATAATTTTTTCATAACCTGTTTCTTCATGAAGAAGATTTGTAGGATACCTCCAGGGCTTTTTATTTATCATTTTAAGACATTTGTTTTGTATAATTTGTAAGCGTTTTAGATGGCAGTTGGCAGCGTCACTCCAAATAGGACATGCGTATGTTAATATTGGCCTTATAACACTTGTGAATAGGAGATTTTTGTTTTTGGGGTTTAGAAATGACCTTCTATTTAAAAGTGGCCATAATGCTTTAAATGATTTTATAGCTTTTTGGCACGTAGCCATAATATGTTGTTTAAAAGTAAGCTTTATGTCCAAGACAACTCCGAGATATTTGACATGATTAAGTACATTTATGGTATTATTTCCAATATGAAGATGACGTCTTGGCAATCGTTTGGGAGATTTGTTGAACGGAAAAATAATTGCTTGGGTCTTGTTTGGATTAATTTTGATTTTCCATTTGTGAAAATATTTACTGCAATTTACAAGTCCCTTTTCCATTTTCTTCAGGAGTGCACTTGAAAGTTTGTTTGAAGAAATTAACGCAGTATCATCTGCGTAGTAAACAATTTTCATATATTTCGGGACTTTGAAATCGGATGTATATATCGAGTAAAGCAATGGCGACAAGAGTGATCCTTGAGGTAACCCTGTGTTAATGATTTTTGGAGATGATGTTTCATTATTAATCGCAACTTTAAAGCTTCTGCCGTGAATGAAGTCTGAAATAAGTTTCCATAAATATTTTGGTATATTTGCATCAAGAAGTTTAAATACTAGGCCATTATGCCAAACGGTGTCAAACGCTTTTTCGATATCTAACAATATTAGACCCGTTGAACGTTTATTGTTTTTATTGTTTTTATTGCTGATTATTTGATTTTTAATTCTGTTTATTTGGTGAGTAGTGCTATGCCCTTTTTTAAATCCAAATTGTTCTTTAGCAACAATAGAATTGGTCGTTACAAATTCACTATGACGAGAATGTAGTATTTTTTCAAATATTTTACCTACGTTACTTAATAAACTAATAGGTGTATAGCTATTTGGTTTATTTTTTGGCTTACTGGATTT
This sequence comes from Cordilura impudica, assembly GCA_963682025.1. NCBI lineage: Eukaryota > Metazoa > Arthropoda > Insecta > Diptera > Scathophagidae > Cordilura > Cordilura impudica. The sequence goes on along the minus strand of OY821518.1, from coordinate 131,126,540 downwards.
GTTGATAGCTATAACCTTAGCGTTTTTGAAATGGTTTGGGAAATAGTTGAGTTTGATGCAGCTGTTAAATATTATAACCAGTAATTTTAGAGCTTTGAGTGATAGTTTCTTTAAGAGGAGGTTGGGAACATTGTCAAAACCAGGAGATTTTGAGGGTTTTATTGATGAGACAATATTCATTACTTCTTCAAGAGATGTATAAATTGCTGACTCAGAACTGGGATTTTCCTTCTTAAAATTATTTACTGTTGTATTTATTTCTATATCCGCTGAGTGGTTGTAATTCGAAGTGAGGTTATTTGCTTTGACAAATGTATTTGCCAGAACTTCAGCCTTGTCCTTATCAGATGTTATCCTTGTATTTCCAACCTCAAGGTGAGAGATTTGATTTTTTCCTTTTCCTCGCAAGTTCCTGCTTATTCTCCAAAATGATTTATCACCTGGTTTTAAATTGGATAATAATTGACACCATTTCTTATTGCGCTCCGAATTAATACTTTTATCAATCATGTTACTTAGAAACTTAGTACATTGATTATAAAAAGTTTGCTCGGCTATATTTGAAGATCGTTGGCTTTTTCTTTTAAAGCTTCTTCTTAGTTTTATATATTTCACAGTACTTTCTGGTAATGTGTAATTATTTTGTTGGGTTATTTTAGGTGTAGACGCATCCCTTGCTTCGAAGACTACATTTATAAATTTTTGTATTTCCTGATCAATTACTACCTTGGTATTGTATATATCCGAATTTAACGTGATTTTATTTTCTAAAAAATTCATATAAATGTTCCAGTTGGTTGCACTATAATCATAATAGTTGAGGTCAACCTGCGAGGCCACTGATCTTTTAAGTGTACACATAATGGGGCGATGGTCTGATGGTATTTCGTAATCCATTGTTTTTACATCTATATTTAAAGCGGTATTGCTTAAAATAATATCGACTGTGGATGCTTCGCGATTGTGTTGATGGGGGAAAAGGGTTGGACTATTAGGATAGTGTTTGAAAAAATTGCTTGATTGCTGTAGATTGTTGAGTGCGATTCCTGCAGTATTATTTGAACGGCAATTCCAAGAACAATGTTTGGCATTTAGGTCACCAAAAACTATATATTCTTTGGTGGAAGGTGTTAGGTTCAAGATATCAGCACAAAAGTTATGGGTATATCTTGGTGAATATAACGAAGATACAACAATAGGTCTATTATTTATAATAACTTCAATTGAGATGTTTTCGATTGATGAAGTGTTTGATATAAAGAGGTTTTTATGAGCGACAGATTTATGAATTATCAGAGCTACTCCTCCTCCTCTTGCATCTGTTCTGTCACTTCTATATAAATAATAATTTTTAAAGTAGGGTCTATGATTTTCTGAAAAAAATGTTTCATTCAAAGACGCTATTTTAATATTTTCTCGTTCAATTAGTATCTCTAATTGTTTTAATTTAGAAAAGTTTGAAATGCCATTAGCATTCAAGTGATGCATGTTGAATTCGTTTAAATTATTAGTATAATCCATGGGTGTATTTCACCATTGACATTACAACTTTGATTTGTTGTACTTTTGAAGTGCACCTATGCAAATCATCCATAGCTATAGCGAAAATATCAAAAAGCTCATCAATGCTAAATAAATCGTTGTTTGTTTTCAGCTGGTTAGCATATGTGGCTTTGCTGTTATTATTGATGTTATTGTTACAATTTGTGTTGTTACTTAAATTTGGGAAATCAACCTTTGATTGAAATGAAATATTTTGTTGTTGCCTACTGTTGTTATGACTTTTAGAAGTTACTCTGGTTCTAGTTTCCAAATAGAGAGAACGTAACGGATAGTTGATGTCGTTTGCAGAGTGATCAGTTCTCTCTTTCCCATGTTTTTTGCAATTAAAGCATGTAAAAACAGCTGGTCTTTTTTCATTTGTGTTAAACGGACACACACTTGTATGATGTTGTTCTGCACATATCATACAAGCAGCACTACGATGGCAATGTTCGCCGCAATGGCCATACATTAAGCAGTTCCAGCATTGAGTTGGTTTATTTCTGGATCTAGATTTGTATTTTTTCCAAGAAATTATAATATTGGAAATTGTCCTTACATTTTTTAAGGCAGTGGGGTTAAAATTTTTACGAACAAATTGAACTTTGTAAACAGCATTGTTGTTCGAACTGAATTTGGTGACTATTTCAGCCACGGAAGAAGGGGATAGGTTGTAATTTTTTAACTCTTCGGTGATGTCCTCAGAGTTTATGCGGGGTAAACCGTGTAAAAAGGTGGTGTATAACCTATTTTCTTTGGAGCTATAAGAATGAAACTCCATCTTATTCTCTTTAAGTATTTGTTTGTAGCATTCGTACATTTTATTACTTGGAGCAAAAATTTTGGTACCAATTGAAGTACGTTTGAAAATACAATCCTTACCAAGCAGCTTTTGTATTTCTGTAAATGAAGCGTTAGCTTCTACAACAATGGATGGAGGTTTGTGTTCCTTAACATCGTTAATATTTGATACGGGAGTTACGTTGTTATTAAAGACACACTTTCCAGGAAGTGTGGCAGTAGACAACGAACGGTCAAGTTACAGTCCAAGAAACCCTAGTCGGGAAAATAGGCAAATAGCAAACGAAATTTGTTCAAGGGAAAGACTATAATGGGCTTTAGGCACCTTTCAACCCTACAAGTCCCCCGGAACGGATGGTATTTTTCCTGCCTTATTACAAAAGGGCCTAAAGGGAATTTTACCATTCTTAATAAATATCGGGCGTAGCACAGTGGCTGAAAATCATTTTTCATTGGCCAAAATTCTGTAACTTTTGAACCGATCAAAATATATAGTACTGTTTTTTTTAATAGATAGATAGATAGTTGATCTTGACTCAGTGTGAATTTCATTTAAATTGATTGAGTACTTTTTAAGGAATTCTAGGTCAAAGTTTAACTTTTGATTTTTTTTAACTTTTATTTATTAGAAAGTGTCATATTTGGAGTTAAATAATTATTATAAACATTTTTTGTAATAATGAAATTTTTTTAATGCTTACACTCAAAAAAATTTTTACACTCAAAAAAATTTTTACACGCAACAAAATAGTAAAATTCACTAGAAATTTAACTAGTATTACTAAAAAATTAAAAATGTTTGCTATCAAATTTGCAATTTGCTGACACTCAAGGAATATTATTATTACTATAGAAAAATTTATTAGTGTTTGCTGCCTAATTTGTTACACTAGCTAACTAAATCTGCTAAACATTAGCGCAATGATTCTAATTTTTTTTTTAATTTTGATATGAAAATATGGGTTCTTATTTTTTGAATCTTTCTTATCTATTAAAACATTGCATTCATATGTGGGAAACCTTTTAAGAATAAAAACTGCAATAGATTTAAATAGCATTTGTAACAAAGGTAGGTTCTGTTTATTATTATTTTTTACTAATACTATGTTTTTCGTACTTAAATAACAATGAAAGGCAATTATAATTATTATTCATTAGACTCAAATATTGATTGCAAATATTCCATATTTTGTTCTGTGCTATTTCTGTTCTTTAGTAGTTTTTTGGCTTCTTCATCTAAATCCCGATGTTCCACTTTCCATTGATTTCGAATACTGGAGATGAACGGATCTGACGTTGCCAATAATATATTAAATAGATCTTCATTTGTGGAATTTCGTGACATTTTTCTAGTATTGTGCTGTCTATAAAATCTGTAATCCTTGTTCCTTTTTTCCTGAGCCTCCTCTGATAGATCTGGACTGTTGCAGACATATTTCTCCATGGGTAGTTGGTTGTATATATTTTTGCAGTTTCCTTAGCATAATCTCCAAATTTTCTAGAGTCAATTTCTTCATTGCACGCAAGTACTTCTAGGATAATTTTAAATCTGAAAATAAGGTTTAAATCCACTCCTGTTATTTCAGATGCTGTTTCTGGATCTGAAAAGAATCTTCTTGCGGTATTGCCATCATTTGTATTGCCTGACCCTTGTTTTGGCTGATCTATAATCAATCCAAATTTGCGATATTCATCTTGAACATGTTTCTTTTTTGAACTTCTTAACTCTTTGTTGGTTTCGTTGTTTCTTATTGATCCTGAAGGCCCGAAATCCAAATCATAACTGATTTTTAGTATGTGTTCCATAAGTCGTATTCTTGCATGTAGTGGTGATAATCCAAATTCGAAGGCATCGGTATTATCGAATGATTTTGTCGGGACTTGGTTTAATTGGCTTGATGTTGCTTGGCATATAATGCAGCTGGATGCAGCCTTCGTGTTAGTCAAAGCCTGACCTACTTTTCCATCTATCATTGTCAGCACTAATTGGTAGCTTACTTCAATTTGCTGCCCATCTAACTGTAATTGTAATGGCTGTAGTGTTGCTATTTGGGCCTTGATATCACTAACTTCTTTGTTAATGGCATCATGACTTTCTTTTTTGAATTCAAATTTGATTGGCCTGCAGTATTTCGTAGAAGATGGTGTCTCATTTTTCCAAATATCCATTGTTTGCGTTGTACTACTCGAAGGCTCCGAATCTTCCAAAATCTTTTTCAATCGCAATGGTACAAATGATACCATGAACATATCTGAGTCCGAAATATTTTCACATACAACTTGTTTGTATTGTTTTTGTCCCGAAGAACCATCACATCCCCATTTACAAAATAGAATTAACTTTGTGTTTCCATATTTCTTTAACTCAGTTCCTGTTATTGATTGTAGCAAGCGTTTGGCTGTGTGATCAAGTAAAGATTGTAGTTGTACTTCTGCCGAAATTGGTGTGATTGTAATAGTGTCCTTTGATGGCAAACAGTCTATTTTAGCAGCTGTTATGTGATGATATGCTGGATACATATTTGAGCCTTTTTCAATCGCACGCAATCTGAGCTGAATATATTGGTGTTTTGTTAATTTCAAATCCAGAAATAATGCTAATGCCTCCTCATTTGTGAACTGTTTTGCATCGCTCGGAGTTGGTATACTTTTAAGAATTCGCTTTGTTCTCACTGGACTAGCATTACAAGTTTTTTCAATGATATCCACTTTTGTTAATTGGTTTTGTACTCGTAATTGATGTAGAAAAGATTCTTTTATATTTGTAGAACCAATTTCCTCGTTAAAATTTTTAAGTTTCCGCCTCTTAGATCTATCGCTGCAGTTGTCCAATGATTTGCGTGGTCTTCCAGCCTTATCTAGCTTTGCTGTTTCTCCACCAACATTAAGTTGGCCTTCTAACCAGTTTGCACTTTTATTATAAAACTTTTGTTTACAGTAGTTAACTTCTTTCAATCGTTTTTTTAGTACTTTGACGAAATTAGATAATTGCTCTTGTATTTCGGTACTAGACGAATTTAAGTTTAATTTTATTTTAACGTAACTAAGAACATCTTCCTGGTTTTTGTTTCGAAAATACTCTTCGGCCAGTTCTTTATAACTAAAGTTCTCCATATTTTTCTCAATATTTTTATTTGCGTCTGTTATCACTTTTTTATCACTTTTTATCACTTGCGAATATACGTCCGTACACTTGAAGTATTAACTTATTATTGAGTAATCCCTTATAGAATCCGTCATTTTATACATTTTTAGGTACATGTTATTCACACATTGATCTTTAATTTCATAGCAGGTAGTACTTAAATTGAACAAAACTGCACTTGTTATCCAGACTTCAATATCAGGTAAAACTAATTAGTTTCTCGCCAATATGGGGTGGTTTTTTATCTTTAGTGGTTTAGTGCCGCGATTATTGACAAACTTATAAAATTGTTTATGACTTTGGTTGACCCTTAAATTTGACAACAGGTAAATTAAGAAAGAGATCATTTGTTTACTGTAGAACCTATTGTGATCATTTTATGACTTATTTTTTTGCTGATCAAAACAAAGCCAATAAACCCTTTCGCAGGTATTTTATTTAATTATTTTACTTTTACGTAGTCTAAAGTAAAAAAACAAAATTTTTTTTAGAGTAATTTTTTTAGAGTAATTTCATTAAAATGAAAAAAGTGTTCTACCGGGGGCTCGTGGGGGGTGCAAAAGTATATATAGGGTTAAACAGGATACATTCGCCTTTCTCCGGGTGGTATACGTTTCTTGTTCCCTTACTTCCTTTAGAAGTTCTATTCCACTAAAGTTTAAATTTGAGAAAAATATAGTGGTTTCATAAATATTTCATAACGCCCCTAATATCAAACGTTAGAACTGTGACTACTTACAAAAACTAAAGACTATAATCCTACTAACATTATAAAAAAGACCGCAGGCCAATATCGATGATAGCTTGCGAGTAGTAACCATTTATTTTTGATAAAAAACAAAAAAAAACACCTTTTGCTGAATTAAAAAAAACAGTTGAGTTTGACAGCATGCCACGCCCACAATTATCAATAGTTTAACCTAATTTTTTGGCTACCTTAATCTGGATATATAAGCTACAAAAAGGAGTAAAAATTTTAAAAATCGATGACAAAAAAAAATTTGACTTTTGGCCAATGAAATCAAAATTTGAGCCACAGTGCGTAGCAGCTTGACCTTAGGGTACATACCAGAGGCATGGAGGAGGGCAAAAGTGGTGTTCATACCCAAATTGGGGAAGAAAGACACAGCACATCCAAAATCCTTCAGACCAATAAGCCTAACATCTCAATTTTTCAATTAAATATTCTTCCTTTATTTACATATTTTAACAAATTTTGATATTTACATATGAGATCTTATCTTTACATATAGATATTGCAACAAATAATACGTAGGATCTAGAGATATTAAATAGTTTTTATATTATTTTTAATGATTTTTAAAGGAAAATGGGAGGAAAAAAACCTTTATATGATTTAATAAATTCAAATACTATCTGAAAATATTTATATGATTATAGAAGGTTTATTAGAAATAGACCTCTATAAGCATATAATTTTCAATTTGGTGATTTCTTTTTAATTTTACGTTATTTCTCTACATTCTCTTATCAGTGGGTAAGAGGAATTTTCAACTTTGGCAAAGTAATTATTGTTAATCCTTGTTATGAAATCGATAATTTTTTCATAACCTGTTTCTTCATGAAGAAGATTTGTAGGATACCTCCAGGGCTTTTTATTTATCATTTTAAGACATTTGTTTTGTATAATTTGTAAGCGTTTTAGGTGGCAGTTGGCAGCGTCACTCCAAATAGGACACGCGTATGTTAATATTGGCCTTATAACACTTTTGAAGAGTAGATTTTTGTTTTGGTGGTTTAGAAATGACCTTCTATTTAGTAGTGGCCATAATGCTTTAAATGATTTTATAGCTTTTTGGCACGTAGCCATAATATGTTGTTTAAATGTAAGCTTCTTGTCCAAGACAACTCCGAGATATTTGACATCGTTAAGTACATTTATGGTATTAATTCCAATAAGAAGATGACGTCTTGGCAGTCTTTTGGGAGATTTGTTGAATGGAAAAATTATTGCTTGGGTCTTATTTGGATTAATTTTGATTTTCCATTTGTGCAAATATTTACTGCAATTTACAAGTCCTTTTTCCATTTTCTTCAGGAGTGCACTTGTAAGTTTGTTTGAAGAAATTAACGCAGTATCATCTGCGTAATAAGCAATTTTCATATATTTTGGGACTTTAAAATCGGATGTATATATCGAGTAAAGCAATGGCGACAAGACTGATCCTTGAGGTAACCCTGAGGTAATGGTATTTGGAGTTGATGTTTCATTATTAATCGCAACTTTAAAACTTCTGTCGTGAATGAAATCTGAAATAAGTTCACATAGATATTTTGGTATATTTGCATCAATAAGTTTAAATAAGAGGCCATTATGCCAAACGGTGTCAAACGCTTTTTCAATATCTAACAATATTACACCCGTTGAACGTTTATTGTTTTTATTGGTGATTATTTGATTTTTAATTCTGTTTATTTGGTGAGTAGTGCTATGTCCTTTTTTAAATCCAAATTGTTCTTTAGCAACAATAGAATTGGTCGTTACAAATTCACTAAGACGTGAATGTAGAATTTTTTCAAATATTTTACCAAAGTTACTTAATAGACTGATAGGTCTGTAGCTGTTTGGGTTATTTTTTGGCTTGCTAGGTTTGTTGATAGCTATAACCTTAGCATTTTTGAAATGGTTTGGGAAATAGTTGAGTTTGATGCAGCTGTTAAATATTATAACCAGTAATTTTAGAGCTTTGAGTGGTAGTTTCTTTAAGAGCAGGTTGGGAACATTGTCAAAACCAGGGGATTTTGAGGGTTTTGTTGATGAGACAATATTCATTACTTCTTCAAGAGATGTATAAATTGCAGATTCAGAACTGGGGTTTTCCTTCTTAAAATTATTTACTGTTGTATTTATTAGTGTATCTGCCGAGTGGTTATAGTTCGAAGTGAGGTTATTTGCTTGGACAAATGTATTTGCCAGGACTTCAGCCTTGTCCTTATCAGATGTTATTTTTGTATTTCCAACTTTAAAGTGAGCGATTTGATTTTTTCCTTTTCCTCGCCAGTTCCTGCTTATTTTCCTTAAATGATTTATCACCTGGTTTTAAATTGGATAATAATTGAGACCATTTCTTATTGCGCTCCGAATTAATACTTTTATCAATCATGTTACTTAGAAACTTAGTACATTGATTATAAAAAGTTTGCTCGGCTATATTTGAAGATTGTTGGCTTTTTCTTTTAAAGCTTCTTCTTAGTTTAATATATTTCACAGTACTTTCTGGTAATGTGTAATTATTTTGTTGGGTTATTTTAGGTGTAGACGCATCCCTTGCTTCGAAAACTACATTTATAAATTTTTGTATTTCCCGATCAATTATTACCTTGGTATTGTATATATCCGAATTTAACGTGATTTTATTGTCTAAAAAATTCATATAAAATTCCAGCGGAATTGCTTAAAATAATATCGACTGTAGATGCTTCCCGATTGTCTTGATGGGGGAATAGGGTTGGACTATTAGGGTAGTGAATGAAAAAATTGCTTGTTTGCTGTAGGTTGTTGAGTGCAATTCCTGCAGTATTATTTGAACGGCAATTCCAAGAACAATGTTTGGCATTTAGGTCACCAAAAACTATATATTCTTTGGTGGAAGGTGTTAGGTTCAAGATATCAGCACAGAAGTTATGAGTATATCTTGGTGAATATAACGAAGATACAACAATAGGTCTATTATTTATAATAACTTCAATTGAGATGTTTTCGATTGATGATGTGTTTGATATAAAGAGGTTTTTATGAGCGACAGATTTATGAATTAACAGAGCTACTCCTCCTCCTCTTGCATCTGTTCTGTCACTTCTATATAAATAATAATTTTTGAAATAGGGTCTATGATTTTCTGAAAAAAATGTTTCATTCAAAGACGCTATTTTAATATTTTCTCGTTCAATTAGTATCTCAAATTGTTTTAATTTAGAAAAGTTTGAAATGCCATTAGCATTCAAGTGAAGCATTTTGAATTCGTTTAAATTATTAGTATAATCCATGGGCGTATTTTACCATTGACATTACAACTTTGATTTGTTGTACTTTTGAAGTGCACCTATGCAAATCATCCATAGCTGTAGTGAAAATATCAAAAAGCTCATCAATGCTAAATAAATCGTTGTTTGTTTTCAGCTGGTTAGCATATGTAGCTTTGCTGTTATTATTGATGTTATTGTTACAATTTGTGTTGTTGTTTCTTAAATTAGGGAAATCTCCCACATTAAATTGAAATGAGTTATTTTGTTGTTGTCTGCTTTTATTCGGACTTTTAGAAGTAACTCTTGTTCTAGTTTCCAAATAGAGAGAACGTAACGGACAGTTGATATCGTTTGCAGAGTGATCAGTTCTCTCTTTTCCTTGTTTTTTGCAATTAAAGCATGTAAAAACAGCTGGTCTTTTTTCATTTGTGTTAAACGGACACACACTTGTATGATGTTGTTCTGCACATATCATACAAGCAGCACTACGATGACAATGTTCACCGCCATGGCCATACATTAAGCAGTTCCAGCATTGAGTTGGTTTATTTCTGGATCTAGATTTGTATTTTTTCCAGGAAATTATTGTATTTGAAATTGTTCTTACGTTTCTTAAGGCAGTTGGGTTAAAATTTTTTCGTACAAATTGAACTTTGTAAACTGCATTGTTGTTCGAACTGAATTTGGTGACTATTTCAGCTACATAAGAAGGGGACAGATTGTAGTTTTTTGGCTCTGCGGTGATGTCCTCAGTTTTTATGCGGGGTAAACCGTGTAAAAAAGTGGTGTATAACCTATTATCTTTGGAGCCATAAGAGTGAAACTCCAACTTACTCTCTTTAAGAATTTGCTTGTAGCATTCGAACATTTATTTACTTGGAGCAAAAATTTTTGTACCAATTGAAGTACGTTTGAAAATACAATCTTTACCAAGTAGTTTTTGTATTTCAGTAAATGAGGCGTTAGCTTCAACGACAATAGGTGGAGGTTTGTGTTGTTTAACCTCGTTAATATTTGATACAGGAGTTACGTCCATATCATTAAGGCCAGCAAGCAGGCTAAATCTGTTGCTTGAAGTTGACGGGATATTTGGGTTAAAACCCGGAGGAAGTTTTGTCATCTTCTTGTTGGCAAGGAGCTTTCTTTTCGATGAAGATTTGGCCCCTCGGGCCATCGCTAGATTTTTTATTCCTGTTTTAGGCTGAATTGACTATCACGTGAGTTCAAATGAGATCAAGAATAGGCAATTGCAAAAACAAAAATATACACTTGTTATTAATTTTAAATAGTTGTACTCTAAGCGCTTTAATTATTTACACGACCGTTCGTAAAGAGAATTAGATTCGAACTGATAAGCCTAACATCTTTCATGTTAAAGACACTTGAAAAAGCAGTGGACAACTATTTAAGATGTGGGATATTACAACAGATGCCTTTGCATCCAAACCAGCATGCGTATAGAGCGGGCAGATCAACAGAGACCGCTCTGACCAACCTAGTGGGCACTATTCAAAAATCACTAGATGAGATGGAAATAGCCGTTTGTGCCTTCCTAGATATGGAAGGAGCCTTTGATAATACTTCACATGATATAATAGAAAGGGCATTAAACCGAAGAGGAGTAGATTCAGTGACATCAAAATGGATGGTAGAAGTTCTCAACACAAGATCAGCAGAAACATTAGCAGAAGGGGAAACCATAGCCGTCAACACAACCATAGGATGTCCACAGGGAGGGGTTCGTTCGCCTCTAATGTGGAGTCTGGTTGTTGACGAACTATTATGGAACTGTCGGAAGCAGGTATAGAATGTCAAGGCTACGCGGACGATATAGTCATAATAGCAAGAGGCAAATTCGAGGAAACCCTTTGTGACATTGTCCAAAGAGGGCTGAGAATTATCAATCAATGGTGTAAGGCAACAGGACTGAACATCAATCCGACAAAGACCACTATTGTACCATTTTCCAAGAGAAGAAAACTTCCAAGATGGATGGCAATTCAAATTCTAGGAGAAGTCATCGAACCAAAGACAGAGGTGAAATATCTGGGCATAATACTAGACAGCAAGCTGACATGGAAGGCACACGTCAACCATATTACAGAGAAAGCCAAGCGTGCAACAATGATATGGAGAAGGGTAGCGGGTAGAACCTGGGGATGTAAACCCAGCATCCTATACTGGATGTACTCCATGATGGTCCGTCCAATCGTGACCTATGGAGCTATTGCGTGGGCCAAAAGGACAGAGCTAAAATCAAGTCAAATGGTGTTAAGTAGAATACAAAGACTAGCGTGTATTGGGATAACGGGTGCAATGATGACGTGCCCAACGGCATCTCTTGAAGTACTCTTGGATCAAAGCCCACTACATATAGTGGTGCAAAAGAAAGCCCTGGCAACGGCAATCGGGATAAAGGGGCATAAACCGATAACCAGGCTTTATGAAGGGCAATGGAACCGAATAAGTCAGGTTAAAGATTACTCCCTCCTAGATTGTCCAATGGACAGGACGGAGAAGAAATACGATTTCAAGAAAAACTTTGTTGCAAAACTTAGTAATAAAAAAGAATGGAGTAGTTTGAGTACAGCATATTCTCTAAAGGAGAATACGATCAAATGGTACACGTACGGGTCAAAGACCGGAAATGGAACAGGGGCGGGAGTCTTTGGGCCTAAAACCAAATACTACGAATCAATGGGAATACACACGAGTATTTTCCAGGCGGAAATTTATGCCATCGATAGGTGTGCACAGATTAACTTAAATAGGAAGTACAAAAGACAGGACATAACCATATTATCAGATAGTCAAGCTGCTATTCGAGCATTAGGCTCCCATGTAGTAAACTCTAAGTTAGTATGGGACTGTCTGCAAAGACTGACTGAGCTAGGCAGACACAATAAGGTCAGCCTTTGTTGGGTCCCGGGACATATTGGGATTAACGGAAATGAGCAAGCGGGTGAGCTTGCCAGAAAGGGAGCTTCCACAAAGCTAATGGGGCCGGAACCGTTCTGTGGAATAGGAAAAGGAGTATGGGAAGGCGTACTCAAAGAATGTGAGAATCATATCAGGAAGGAGCTTTTCTCGAGCCACCTAGTCTTAAGGCAATCAAAACTCTTGTTAGGTAACTACAACGGTAAGAGATTTGAGTCATGTATCGGACTATCAAAGAACGGACTGAGAATATTAACCGGGATTCTAACTGGTCACTGTAGGCTCAGGGAGCATCTGAGCAGGTTAGGAATTGAAGCGAACCCCATGTGCAGATTCTGCGATGAGAAGGCAGAATCAGCGGAGCACATACTGGGGGATTGTGGAGCTTTAATGCATATGAGGAAAAAGCACCTGGGTTCTTTCCAAATACCAGGGAGCGAAATAAAATCACTGGAACCAACCAACATCCTCGAATTTCTGAGGGCTTCAGGACTGGGTGAGATTTTATAGGGACAAACTATTAGCAGAGGGCAGTACAATAGATCTTTTGGTCGCGGTACTTTCGTCACCTCTTTTATACAATACAATACAATACAATACGTCCATATCATTGAGGTCAGCAAACAGGCTAAATCTGTTGCTTGAAGTTGACGCAATGTTCGGGTTAACAAAACCCGGAGGAAGTTTTGTCATCTTGTTCACAAGCTTTCTTTTTGATGAAGATTTGGCCCCTCGGGCCATCGCTAGATTTTTATTCCTGTTTTAAGCTGGATTGTCTACCACGTGAGTTCAAATGAGATCAAGAATCAAGGCAATTGCAAAAACAAAAATATACACTTGTTTTTAATTTTAAATAGGTGTACTCTAAGCGGTTTGATTTTTTACACGACCGTTCGTAAAGAGAGTTAGATTCGAACTGTAAGTGTACAAGAATCGTACTACAGAGAAAGGGATTTTTAACAAATAAACACATTATTGTGTGCATTTACTCAGCGTTTACTCAGTAAAAGAGAAGACGACCTAGAAATTTTAAGTATCAGCAAGAGATTGTAATTATAAATACTTTTTAAACTTTTTCTCAACAATTTCTTTTCGTGGTGTAACCGTAATCTAATGGAACTAAACTTGAAAAAATGTGAATGTATGTGTTTTTCAAGAAATAATGTTTTTCCTGCTAACTACTCTTTGGGCGGATATCAGCTTGAACTTGTTAATATTTTTTGGATTTAGGGATTCTACTTGATCCTAAATTATACTTTGTATCTCACGTCACCATGACAGTTAATAAACCTAGAGGTAGACTCGCCTTTATTAAACGATGGGCAAAATAATTTATTGATCCTTACATAACAAAACAACTTTTTACATCTCTTGTAAGACCTATTTTAGAATATGGCTCAATAATATGGGATCCCTACTTTCATATTTAACGAATCGAGTCTGTGCAAAAACAATTTCTACTCTTTTGCTTACGTGGCTTACCTTGGAATCCCGCAATTAATCTACCTTAATACGTTGATCGACTTAAATTAATAAAATTACCTACTTTGGAAAGCCGTAGGACTATGCTAAAAGTATCATTTATGATCAACCTAATTAATAGTGAAATCTGTTCTGACTTTCTTGTCAACAATATAACTTTTAATGTTCCTCAACGTGTATCACGCCAATTCCAACTACTCTTTGTTAAATCTTTTAGAACCAACTATGCTCTAGCTGATCCTTTTAGAAGAATTTGTTGTGATTATAATGATCTTTATCAATTAATTGATTTTTCGTCGAACACTGATGTTATTAAACATAATATCATTATTTTCTTAAATTCCTAACTATTGTTTTTATTTGTACATCTATTTAATTGTTTCAATATATGTATTTATATCATTTATACAGGTCTGTAAAGATTCATTCCATGAACCTAATATATAAATAAATAAAAATAAAAAAATAATATTGGAAAGGAAACCATTGCGGTATGTAAAAAGTTTTTTATAGAAACATTGCTATATCTATAGTTAAAGGAAAAACGACAGGATCTTGCAGAAAGGGTGATGAGAAACTAGTAGAAAGTCTTCCACGCTATGAAAGAAATTACATGCGTTCGAATAATGCAAACAGAAAAACAATACTTGAATTCTGTTTTAAACTTGAAAAAATATACAACTTTTATGTCGAAAACTGCGAAGAGAACAATACAGCACTTCTCAGTGAACAAATATATAGGAAAATGTTTAAGGGATAATTTTAATTAAAGCTGTCATCACCCACATAACGATACGTGTCAAAAGTGCGATTTCCTTAATATGAAAATTAAAGCTGCCTCGGACCTTAATGAAAAAAGCAGCCTTTTAGAAGAACATAGCATACATTTAAGCAATGCACAAAAGCTTTAAAAGAAGATCAAAATTTAGCATCAACGAACCCATAAAAATATTTTGCATTTTCCTTTGCTCTTCAAAGACCATTCCATATCCAAAATTATCAGTTTCTGTTGCATACTATAATTGAAATATGTATGTACATACATATGTACTTAATGAATGTTTTCGTGACAACAGAATTCATATGTTACGCATAGGAGAAAATTGTAACATATACATTAGGGTGGCCCTTCGTTATATGGAGGGAAAAAAAAAGTGTTCAAACTGTCGGTCTCACCCCCTAGAAATATGCGAATAGCAAAAAAACTGAGAAATACAAAGTTTTGGGCCAATCAAAAAACGTTTAGTCGTGGCGCAAAGCGCCAAAAATGTAGGATAAATCCGAGAAAGTTAACCCATTATTTGCCAAGGCCAACTTTGGATTTTAAGATATTTTAAAATAAAATGACCTAAAACAAGTTTTTCTATTAAACTCTTTGATACCACTATTTAGAATTTAAGAAAAATAATTCGGTTAATTTTTATTTATTTAACCATTCAGTGCTCCTGGGATCAAAATAATCCATTGTGATATATCTTTGGTGCAATTATCTGCTTATTGCTCGCGAATATAAATTAAAACAACTTAGGTCATATGTCTAAAAAATAGTACGTTTTTTGTCGGAAAAATTAAACTATGGAACGAAATTTTCGTAAAATCTGAAAAAAGTCATATTTTCCCCATATAAACACACTTGAAATTTTCAATCGCTTTGCGCCACGACAAAACGTTTTTTGATTGGCCCAAAACTTTGTATTTCTCAGTTTTTTTGCTATTCGCATACTTCTAGGGGGTGAAACCGACAGTTTGAATAATTTTTTTATTAAGGGCCACCCTGGTATTGTATACTTCTTATCTCGAAAATTGGCAAAAAAAAGTCATGTTTGTTTTTTTTTCGAAAGTAATTTGATTTTTTAGACTATATCGCAAGTTAAAAACAACCAATTTGGTTATTATTATTATTATTATTATTATTAAGATAATAAATAAAATAGTTCTCAAAGAATGCGAATATTGCTTTTAAAATAAAATTAGCACTTTAAGTGCAATGGGCAGAAATTTGAAATGTGCGAATAAAATCGAAAGTTTTTTTTTATTTTACACTCATAGCCTGTACCTCTGCAAAGAAAACAAGAAATTATAGAAGAAAACCAAATTCGGACTTAAAGTGCATAATTGTTGTTGTGTAGTGTTATAAGGCAATGTTTAATTCGTAACTTCTGCCTTATTTTTTTCTTTTATCACAAGAACATTATTTTTCAGACCGTTCCCACGATGTAAAGAACTTAAAACACAAGTTGAAGGTTTTGATTTCTCTAGAAACATACTGAAGGCAATAAGAAACTATTTTAAGAAACTGAAATCTTTAGGATGTAAAACGGAAAAAACTTTTTGAAAGGTAACTAAATAAACTATTCGACAATATAAGAAATAGCAATATGAAATTTTACAAAAATTAATAAAAAACATTAAGCGATTTTTGAAATTTAAATAGAAGGAATGTAAAATGAACATGGCCTTAAATTTAGTATATACATACATAGGTTGCTTGACCGAAATCAACACTCACTAATACGAGTGATATGATAAAATTGTGTAAACCAACTCATTCATAAAGAAATTATTCTCCTTGCAGGCCTTTCGACTGATAATAAAGTTCGAGCCAATATCAATGCCTGCTTATTCATCGATCCGAGTGATGCAAGCGTCAAAGAAATTCAAATACCTTTTCATTACGCTTTAAGTATAACAAATTCAGCGACATCAAAAGATATTCATTTGCTAAGGCGTTTAAAAATTCACTTGCGTACTACCGATAGCACAAAACTTAATATAGAAGAAATAACCTCAACAGCAGCTGATTTTCAAACCATTGAAGTACGACAACAATGTTTGGAAATGCTACTGAAAAGTAAACAACTTCAAGCCCATATATTCCAATCAATCATCAATGCTTTTGATCTAACACTACACCAGCAAATCGACGAACCTGAAAAATATCATATCAAAAATCCAGAAGATTATCAACAATTCCACATTGTCGTGGAAAACTATAAACGTTTGTGTACGTTCTATATGGATTTGAAGGCTCCCCAAAGGAACGAGTATGTGGATACATTGGAAATTGATGATAGTGATTTGGTTATAATACAACAATTAGTTATTCTCTTGAGTGATTCATTTGTTTTTAAACAATTATCGTCAGAACATAGTAAAGTTACTGCGACGAATTCAACTACAAAAGGAGTGTCCTTTGGTTCTGAACTCGATGATGTTGGTGATTTTGTTGATTTTCTTAATTTGTTTAAAGTAGATCAGAAGGATAGCATACCCTTAGCAAAGGAAAAATCTCAATATGTTGGTGAAGTTAGTGGAAAACTGTTTAATCGATTTTTCAAAGATGGCTTGTGCTTCGATCAATTTAAATTGGCTGCCGAAAAATCATTAATACCTTGCCAGGATCTCTTGGTATTGTCATTATATTGTTGGTTGGAGAGACCTTTTATTTATAAAAATTGGTAAGTTTTAATTATACAGCCCGCAATTTTTTTTATACCCTCCACTCCAGTGTGCAGAGGGTATATATAAGTTTGTCATTCCGTTTGTAATAATTAGAAAAAAAATTTTGGACCCCATAAAATATATATATTTGTGATCCTTATAACAACCGGAGTTGATATAGCGATGTCCGTCTGTGGAAATCACGATGACAGCATCAATCGGGCAGCTAGGGTGCTCGTTGATATAAAAAATGATTCATTAACATCTTGAGAAGTTTGCTATTTAAAATCGTCCAAATCGGTTGATTAGGGCCCGAGACTTGAATGAAGAACTAAAAAGTCTTGAAAAATATAATTTTCTATGTTGTTCTTGTCACGATCATGCCTTCAATAGGATAGCTAGGGTCATTATTGTTAGTGAGAATGTTTCACCAAACTCGTGGGAAGATTTTTATTTCAAAAATCATTAAAATCGGTGGAACAGGTCCAGGGAAATCTCTGAAAAAGTAAAAAAAAAATGAAAAATATGATATTTCTATATTGTTCTTGTTGTTATTCTGAATGTTATATTGTTGTCGTAGCTGGACTTGTTGTTTTTGTGGTCGTTGTGGTAATAATATAATTAAAACTAACTCTTTGTACAATTTTTTATCATCTCTGGTAGAAAAATTTAAAAGTTTCCATTGTTTTGGCATCACTAAAAAAATTTACTAGATCATTTCTGTCATTGCCACGAGCCTGCCTGCAAAGTTTCGATTGGGTAACGGGAAAGGGGTTCAAATCGTTCCAAAATTTTTTCGACAAGCAGACACTACGAGTTAATATAAAGGGAGTAAAAATTCACCAGCATCTAAAGCAAATAATGCTAAAATACTTAGTTGTTAATAAAAAGAAAGCAATGTAAATTTAGCAAAAAAAATTTTTATGTATTAATTTATTTAAAGAGAAAAACACAAAACTAACGTTTGATGTTGTATTTTTTGTGTGTAATATTTACATATACATACACATATTAAATAATACAAATAATATACATATATTCTATATATGTATATCCATAATAACTGCATGTTAGAAATAAATCGGTATATTATTTTATTTACATAAAATTCTGCAATATTTTGTTGTAGGGAAAATACATTTCTTTTGCATTAACAGAGTGTCACTTCATTTTGCTCAGCGTGACTATGCCACAGTAGATGGCGCCACAATTTTTGTTCTAATTAGCTTTGCAATAGTTATTTCTATTTTAACATGAATGTCAATATTTTCAAATAGATATCATACAGAACAATGTTAAGAGTATACGCGGGCTGGTCTTTTATTTCATACGTTTTTTCATTATTCTTTTACAAATATGAAGTTTGGCATATTAACTTTTTGTTGTCTTCACAAAATAGAGTTACCGACTTCATTAATGAGTTTTTTGCTTTCAAAACAGTTCTACATAGTTATATAGAAATATTATTCTGCTTTACCTTCAAAATATCTGATTGCGATTACATCTAATTTTTAAAAATTGTTTATAATTACTAAAGCATTATTATTCACATAAATATAAAATTGCACTTTTTAAATTTTTCATTCAAATTTTAGAAAATATCAACTCTAAAAACTGGAATTAGAATTTCAAATTATAAATTAGAAAATATTAATTGAATTTCAGAAAATCATATCAAAACCTCGGAATAATAATTTTTAATTTAGAAGACATCAATTGCATCTTTAATATATAAATCAGAGCCTACGGTCAAGCTCGAGTACTCGAGCTACTCGAAGCTCGAGCTACTCGAGTAGTTAATGAGCTACTCGAGCTCAACGAGTAGCTCGAGTAGTAAAAATTAGCATTTTTCATGTTTGAAAGCATGTAAAAAGTTAAATATAGGTATTTAGTACAACAAGTATGTACTTTTTAGAATCGTACAGATACAGGAAATATCACTATTAAATTTCATTTGCATCGCAGTGTCCCACTTGCGTGGGCAAACTACTACTCGAAAAAGTTCGACGACTTTCCATACAAATGTATGAAAATATTAACTTCATAGATGTTTGACTTCATTTAAGAAAAAATTTTCCCAAAATACATGGTATGATTTTATATATTTTGAAGTCAGTTACACTGATAGATTACCCTCCTGAAATATTAAAACATTCTGATAAAAACTATGGAGTGGGCTAACTACTACTCGAAAAAGATCATCCACTTTCCACTCAAATGTATGAAAATATGATCTTCGTATATGTTTGATGCCTATTGACAAAAAAATTTTAAAGAACACTTGGAAAAACCTCTTAGTATTTTAATTTGAATATATGTAGAGGATATGTTTTCAAAATTTCAAAGCATTTGGACAAAAATGTTGGCGTGTGGGAACAACTACTCGAAAAAGATCGGAAATTTTGCAAAAAGTGTAAAAAAAAATAAAAAAAAAAATTGTATATTTTTTCACTGTCTGTAATTGACTATATTCAGAGATTACTCGTAAAAAAATTTAAGCCATTCCGACCAAAATTGTGGCGTCGGTATAGCACTACTCGACTGATATTGACCACTTTCTATACAAATGTGTGAAAATATGCTTTTATTTGAAGTTTGATGATATTTTCCAGAAAATTTTCCACAATGACGTAGTAAAAAATTATATTCGTTAGAGCTGTATATGCAAGGAGAACACTTTCTTCAAGTTTCAAAGCATTCCGCCAAAAATTGAAGCTTGGAGGAACTACTACTCGACGAAAAACAAAAAATAAAAAATAATTTTTTCAAAAAAAAAAAAAAAAATTTTTTTTCTTTTACTGCCCGTAATTCACCTTATTCACAGATGACTCATTTAAAAAATTAAGCCATTCCGATGAAAATTGAGCTCTGGGCGAACAACTACTCGAAAAAGATCAGCCACTTTCTATACAAATGTGTGCAAATTTGCTCTTATTTCAAGTTTGATGTAACTTTTAAAAAAATTTTCCATCACGACTTCCTAAAATTTTTTGCTGCTTGTAGTTGTAAATATATCAAGATATTCTTCTTAAAATTTCAAAGTATTGCGACAATAATTGTGCTGTTGGCGAACTACTACTCGAAAAGGCTCGACCACTTTCCATACAAATATATGAAAAAATACACTTCATGCAAGTTTGACATCGATCTACACAAAATATTTAAGGCACACGTGGTACAAATTTATGCTTTTTAAAGTTGGAAATATGATTACATTTCGTACACGAAATTTCAAAGTAATCTGACCAAAGTTGTGGCTCGGACGAACTACTACTCGAAAAAGATCAGACTCTTCCCATACAAAAGTGTGAAAATTTGCTCTTATTTCATGTTTGAGATAATTTTACTGAAAATTTTTTATAATGACATGGCCAAAAGTTATATTTTTTAGATTTAGAAATGTAAGGAGAGTATTTCTTTTAAATTTCAAATGTTTCCGACAATCATGGTGGGGTGGACAAACTACTACTCGGAAAAGCTCGACCACTTTCCATACAAATGTATGAAAACATTCACTTCATGGAAGTTTGACATCGATTTACAAAAAATTTTTCAAAAGTTTATGGTAAAAATTAATACAAATTGTAGTCCATTATATCAACACATTATTCTTCTAAAATATTGTAACACACCCGAGTGTGGGGTGGGCGAACTACTACTCGAAAAAGATCAGTAATTAAAAAAATATTTTTCAAAAAATATTTAAGGAACACTTGCTACTAATTTATAAATTCTAAAATTGCATATAAGAGGACCAAAAAAATTTTAAATTTTTATGGTGTTTTGGTGTTTAATATTTTCAAAATTAAGCAAGTACGTTTTTATTGCGGTTAAGAGGTCAGTAAAGCGATTATTATATTCAGATTATTAGAGTCATAACAAAGATTTTTTAATGTAAAGTATATAGAAGTCCTTAATTCAATGTTATTAATTAAATTTTACTGTACTTTAAAAATTATTTATCATTATTTTTCAACATTCATTGTTAAAAAATGATTAGATTTTATGTACTTAAATAAAATGAAATATTCACTAAAATAAATGTACTAACTTACATCAAACTTGAAAGAAGAGTAAATCTGCGCACACTGTATGTAAGTAGCTGAACTTTTTCGAGTAGTAGTTCGCCGCCTCCATAATTTGCTTAGAATAGATTGAAATTTGAAGGATACAATGTCCTCAAGTCGAAAACTTCACAACATATAAACTTTTAGCAAGTCGTGAAGGAAAATGTTCTGTAAAATTGCATCAAACTTAAAAGAAAAGCCAATTTTAACACATTTATGGAAACTGGCTGATTTTTTTCGAGTAGTATTTCAGCAACAGCACAATTATTGCCGAAATTCTTTGAAATTTTAAGGACGTTATGTCCTCTTATATGCAACTTTAGTATTTATAAATTTGTAGCAAGTGTTCCTTAAGTATTTTTTGAAAGAGATTTTTTTTTTAAATTACTGATCTTTTTCGAGTAGCAGTTCGCCCACCCCACACCTTTCACCCGAGTGTTTCAATACTTTAGAAGAATAATGTGTTGATATAATGGACTACAATTTTTATTAATTTTTACCATATACTTTTGAAAAATTTTTTGTAAATCGATGTCAAACTTCAATGAAGTGAATGTTTTCATACATTTATATGGAAAGTGGTCGAGCTTTTCCGAGTAGTAGTTTGTCCACCCCACCATTATTGTCGGAAACGTTTGAAATTTAAAAGGAATACTCTCCTTACATTTCTTAATCTAAAAAATATAACTTTTGGCTATGTCATTATAAAACATTTTCTGTAAAATTATCTCAAACATGAAATAAGAGCAAATTTTCACACTTTTGTATGGGAAGAGTCTGATCTTTTTCGAGTAGTAGTACGTCCGAGCCACAACTTTGGTCAGATTACTTTGAAATTTCGTGTACGAAATGTAATCATATTTCCAACTTTAAAAA
Organism: Cordilura impudica; assembly: GCA_963682025.1. Lineage (NCBI taxonomy): Eukaryota > Metazoa > Arthropoda > Insecta > Diptera > Scathophagidae > Cordilura > Cordilura impudica. The sequence continues at coordinate 131,104,262 of OY821518.1, read as the reverse complement.
GCATAAATTTGTACCACGTGTGCCTTAAATATTTTGTGTAATATGGCGTTCACACTTAAGTGTTTAGCGAAGTGTTTAGTGTTTATGCGATAAACAAGTCAAATTGAGATGTTTTCCCATACATTTTTTCGTTTGGCTAAACATCTCAATTGAGATGTTTAAATCTTAAACACCTCAAAAACCAAAAATATGACAGAGTTGTATTTAACTTTGCGCATGTTCAGTGCAATATTTCTCATTTTTGCCAAGTTGGCATCCTTATTTTTTTTAACATTACTATTAAAGTGGCATTACAATCAAAAAAATACAATACAAAATACAATACAAAAATGAAAATAACGCATCTATATTGATAATTTCATCATTAATATAATTTAAGTAGTTGGCCGCCAATTTAATGATATTATTTTTATCAATTTTCAAAATTTTATAACTTTTCAATTGTTTTTTATTTTTGAAACAGCTGTTCAATCTGCTGAAATGTTTAACTTAAACACACTAAATCAAGTGTGAACGACTGTGTTTTGTTTTGCAAAACATGAGCTAAAACACCTCAAAATATCGTAGTGTGAACACCATATAAATCGATGTCAAACTTGCATGAAGTGTATTTTTTCATAGATTTGTATGGAAAGTGGTCGAGCTTTTTCGAGTAGTAGTTCGCCAACAGCACAATTATTGTCGCAATACTTTGAAATTTTAAGAAGATTATCTTGATATATTTGCAACTACAAGCAGAAAAAAATTTTAGTAAGTCGTGATGGAAAATTTTTTTTAAAGTTACATCAAACTTGAAATAAGAGCAAATTTGCACACATTTGTATAGAAAGTGGCTGATCTTTTTCGAGTAGTTGTTCGCCCAGAGCTCAATTTTCATCGGAATGGCTTAATTTTTTAAATGAGTCATCTGTGAATAAGGTCAATTACGGGCAGTAAAAAGAAAAAAAAAATTTTTTTTTTTTTTGAAAAATTTATTTTTTATTTTTTGTTTTTCGTCGAGTAGTAGTTCCTCCAAGCTTCAATTTTTGGCGGAATGCTTTGAAACCTGAAGAAAGTGTTCTCTTTGCATATACAGCTCTAACGAATATAATTTTTTACTACGTCATTGTGGAAAATTTTCTGGAAAATATCATCAAACTTCAAATAAAAGCATATTTTCACACATTTGTATAGAAAGTGGTCAATATCAGTCGAGTAGTGCTATACCGACGCCACAATTTTGGTCGGAATGGCTTAAAATTTTTTACGAGTAATCTCTGAATGTAGTCAATTACAGACAGTGAAAAAATATAAAATATTTTTTTTTTTTTTTACACTTTTTGCAAAATTTCCGATCTTTTTCGAGTAGTTGTTCCCACACGCCAACATTTTTGTCCAAATGCTTTGAAATTTTGAAAACATATCCTCTACATATATTCAAATTAAAATACTAAGAGGTTTTTCCAAGTGTTCTTTAAAATTTTTTTGTCAATAGGCATCAAACATATACGAAGATCATATTTTCATACATTTGAGTGGAAAGTGGATGATCTTTTTCGAGTAGTAGTTAGCCCACTCCATAGTTTTTATCAGAATGTTTTAATATTTCAGGAGGGTAATCTATCAGTGTAACTGACTTCAAAATATATAAAATCATACCATGTATTTTGGGAAAATTTTTTCTTAAATGAAGTCAAACATCTATGAAGTTAATATTTTCATACATTTGTATGGAAAATCGTCGACCTTTATCGAGTAGTAGTTTGCCCACGCAAGTGGGACACTCCGATTCAAGTGAAATTTAACAGTGATATTCCTGGTATCTGTACGATTCTAAAAAGTGTACACTTGTTTTACTAAATACCAATATTTAACTTTTTACATGCTTTCAAACATGAAAAATGCTAATTTTTACTACTCGAGCTACTCGTTGAGCTCGAGTAGCTCATCAACTACTCGAGCAGCTCGAATAGCTCGAGTAGCTCGAAGCTCGAGTAATGGGGAGCCCTGATATAAATTTTATTCGTTAAACACAAACTGAAATTCCAAAAAAAAATACACCAAATATGTTTACATTTAAAAAAAATATTGGCATTGGCATAATAGCTTTTCAGTAACTTCTTTTAACGATAGTCGAATCGTTAAAAAAAGGAAATAGCAAAATTATCAGTAAAATTTTTAAACGATATTCGCTATTGTTAAAGTCAGCTGTTTGTGTTATCTAAACGACAACCATTTTTGTGTTGTTTATTCAATCGAAAAAAAAAAATTTAGGTTGAAAAGTCGTCATACATAAATAAAAATCATAAAATAGTGAAAATATTTTGCTTTTATTAAAAAACATTTTTATATAAATAAAAAAAATTAAATAGCATATTCAATTCATTATTTCATTTTCAAATAAATAAACAGAAATATTAGTAAAAAAAATAAAGATATTAAACATAAACATAAAATCATCCTGTCAAACACGAAGTAATTTGTTTTTTTCTATTCTTTGTTTTTTTCGCTTATTTTGACAGAGATGCCACTCATTTACAATTTAAATAAATAGAAAAATAGATTGGTCGACTGTCGTTAAGATGTATGTACTTAGTAAATCACTTAATCGTTAGTGCAAACAACAATAGCTGTCGATATATTTTGCGATTGTCGAATCGTTGAAATTTACAGAATCGGACTACAGAAAACATTAATTTAAATTCAATGAATTTTAGAAAACCTCAAATGATACTTAAGAATTGCTAACATAAAAATTGTTACTTAAATAAACCCAATTTGATGAGAATGTTATTTATATATAAATTTTCATAATTTTTTTGGATGAAAATTTAAAGTTTTTCTGAAAATAAAGATAACAAATTATTTTATTTAAAATGTTTGGGACATTTGATTTTTTGCGTTTGGCATCCCTAATTTAATTATTTATTATTATAAATTTTTTCTCCAAATATGGCAATATTTTAATAAAAAAGTTGAGAGAGCTTTTTTTTTGGTTATTAATTTGTTACTCCATCCGACCTATATGGCCGCAATGAAGAAATATTTGGCCAGTTAAAAGAAACTATACAGCCATCTCCAATTAGCACGATTTAATGCATATAGCCACCCTACACAACCATTACCTTTGCAATGGAGGTTAGGGCGAGCTATTTAATTAGCAAAAACTAAATTAAACGAGAAACGCATGCATATAGGTATATAACCTAAATGCATGCCGATCAGCAACCACGATGACCACAAAGCAAACATCGAAATAAATCCGAAATAATAGAAAAGACGAAAACCAACCCAAAGAATTTGCTGAAATAATTTGGTATTAAGTTTAACAAATTGTTTACTTTTTCCAATATTTTGTTTACATTTATTATCAATACCGAGGTGGAGGGTGTCAAAGATTCGGCACAGCCGAATTTAACCATGAGACCAGAGTATAAACTTTTCTAAAGGTCTTTTGTGCGAGGTATCCAAAGAATTTTGCCATCACATTAGATTTTCTATAAATCCTAATTTCAAAATGTACTTTTTTTCATATTTTTGGAACTACTATACCGTGAATAACACTTGGCAACAACCAATTTGCACTTTTTATGTATTTTGGTCTGCTAAACTCGAAATTTGCAATAAACATTTATTTATCAAAAAATTTTAATTTAATGTTTTTTTTTTTTTTTTTTTTTTTTTTTTTGAAGTAGTTCATTAGTTAGACTATATCTGGACTTAATAAGAGCCAATGTACTAACTAAAATAATATATATATATAGTACTTTAAGTGCAATGGACAGCAATATGAAAAATTGGCTTTTTTAGACCCAAATTCAAATTAAAAAAAAACAGAAAAATCGGGAAATCTCAATCTGGAAAACAAAGATATTATAAAAAAGAAAAATGTATGGCTCGTTTCAAAGTTATTAGCAATTATATTAAAGTACCAAAAATTTAATTTTTTTAATTGTTCTTTATTTCAAAATAATTTTCGCAAATTGCAGATCGTAAATATATTTGATGAAGTTTTGTGTATAAGTCGCTAGTGAAATTGGTGAAAACCGGTATATGTTTAGACCTAGTCCCCTTACAAGTCCCCAATGATACTGACCTTTACTTCGTCCGATATGAAGTTTAATAACACTTACTTCCTTATCTGTCAGTTTATCTTTCATTAAATTCCAGATATTTGGCCCAATTAAAATATCTGTAAAATTAAAAAAAAAAATTTTTTTGCAGCGTAAAACTAGAAATATAATACAAATATAAAAAAAACCGTTTTTTTTCGATAGTTATACAAAAAACATAAAATCTTTAAGAGAATCCCCTAAGGAGCGTCCGGAGGGGATAGGTCCCAAGGAAAAAAATTTTTCTCTCAAAAAAGTAATAGGGATCGGTCATATATATGAACCCTCTCCGACCCTCCCTATTGATTTAGTTAACAGTAGGGAGTTAGGACTTGCCCCCTCTGTAGCATAAAAACCTGACCTGACCCGAAAAAACTGACCCTACGGGTTTCATGACAGTACAGTGTGCAGTATAATTGAAGACTACATCCAAAAATGGTCCGATCTAGATCATATCATATGGTAAATTATGTGTTCCAAAAACATACACAAACCAAATTCAATAAAATAGATTAAAGAGAACTAACAGATTCCAGCCCTCGAAATTCGAGTGCAAGTTCTAGGATATTTTATTTTTTCATTAAATACAGACCCTAAAGGTATGCTAATCAATTATAGCCAATTCGCAAATCAATACAAAAAACAAACTCATTTTTATTAGAAACACATTACCAAATTTAATAAACACACACATAGCATTGTATAATTTTATGTATGTGTTAATAGCAACTTTGAATGCAATTTACTCAAAATAAAGGAAAAAATTTAAAAATCTGTAAATCTGCAAAACGGCTAAAAAGAAATACCTTTGGAATAATATACGTTTAGTCAAAATCGGGATAAAACGATAGAACAAAACATCGGTCACAAGAAATCGCCTAGCCTATTAATATTATAGATATCAGGTGTCTGATTTATATGGGGACTATAACTAAAGCATAAAATTTAAAAATATTTTTATTATTTGAAAATTTAAAAAAAAAGTATAATATTGGAAAATAATAAAAACTACACACTCTCATCAGAGATGTCACCTTTTTCAAATCGAAAAGTGCTAAATTAAAATTAAACGAAAAGCGCTAAAAAGCGCAACTATTTAATGTTACTTTTTAAGTGTATATAAATAAAAAAAATATAAAGGACGTAAAAAGTTTTTATTAAAACTGTTTATTTTTAAATAAAAACTTACGTATGCACATTTTCAGGCCATATTATTGGTTTTATATAAAATTCTTTCCCCCCCCCCTTATTTCAACTCGTAGTATCTATTTGTCTGCCGAAAAAACTTTTAATCGATTTTTAACCCTTTTCCCGTGATCCAATCAAGCAGTCAGTCAGAGAGTCATAACTCAAAATTATATTTTATTTCCACAAACACAATATATATTTAAAAAAAAAAGTATAGCAAAACTTTCCTCAAAATGGACATTTTTCATAATAAAACTACATTTTTTTAAATAATACAATAATTTTTACATATACAGTTTTTTGCCTCTCCTGAATATTTGAAAATTTAAAATTTTGAGTCGTGTCACTTTTGTATTTAAGGTGCGATATCTATAATGAAACTTTATAATTTTAAAAATGGATATTAATTGACTTACATACTTAAATCCAAAATAAATCAGATCTGTCTTGAGTTTTCCATTCACGTAGCTTTAAATTGTTAGGGCAATTTTCGTACTCTTCGGTTTCTTTTTTACCTTTTAAAATTTCTTCTATTAAATTAATAAATCAGTACTAGTAGTTTTATAGCGGGAATAATAAATTAACGCTTGTTTGATAATTTGTTTTTGTGATTCTTTTCAAAATTATAAACTTAAAAAAATAGATTCGTCTCATCCTTTATATGTAATTATCTTGCTTTTTAATCTCTTACGTCTAATAAAAGTTAGTCCAACCAAGTACTCGAACATTATCTATAATATTAATAGGTTAGGCGATTTCTTGTGACCGATGTTTTGTTCGACCGTTTTATCCCTATTTTGACCAAGCGTATATTATTTGAAATGTATTTCTTTTTAGCCGTTTTGCAGATTTAGAGATTTTAAAATTTTTTCCTTTATGTTGAGTAAATTGCATTTAAAATTGCTACTAACACATACATTAAATTATACATATGCTATGTGTGTTTTATTTATTTTGTTAATGTGTTTGTTAATGAGTTTGTTATCTTTATACGCAATAATAATAAACCATAAAAGTGTTGGTTTGTGAATTGGCTAAGTTGAAAAATAAAGCTGCCTAGAAATTGCACTCGAATTTCGAGCGCTGGAATCTGCTAGTATATGTAAATATAGTTCTAATATATACGATTTTGTTTAACATTAACTGTTGTAATTAAAAGACGCTAAAGCACTGAAAAAGGATAACGAAAAGCGCCAATTTAGTGCTTTTTTATAAAAGGCGCTAAACGGAAAAATGCGCTTATTTGGTCGTCAAAAAGCGCTAAGTTGGCATCTCTGAAGATGCCAATAACGTCAATTGCGTTATTATTCATTAAATTTGCGAATAGTGCCCAAAACTAGCGCTAAAAAATATTTTTAATTCAATGTTATAGTTATTAAGTCTATTCAACATAAATCACTTAAAATTAACATATTCACATTTATAATGGGCAAAAAATCGCAAATAGAATAAAGGCACATACATTTTTTTATTTTAATAAAACAACACTAAGGGGATACCCCCTACAGATGCACGAACCTGGGCGTGACTATGTCAAAGTAAAAGTTTTTTCACGGCAAGTCTATCGACCAAGTTTGAAATCGATAGGATAACGGGAAATGGGTTTTAGATCACTCATTGACTATGCGTGACTGTGCGTGACTACCCCAAAATTAATATATAGTCACAACAAGACTATGGGCCCCATGGCAGACAGACAGACAGACAGGGAGTATGAGTTAAAAGAAAGTGTTTAAAATAATCTAACCCATAAAAACAAAGTTTTTATTAAAATTCTTTCTTAACTTAAATGAATCTATCCGTGACTGTGCGTGACTTTGCGTAACTATTTTAAAATTAACCTTTGGCCACAACATGTCTATGGATAAAGTTTCAGATCGATCGGATGAGGAGAAGTGAGGTTTTAATCTCTCCGTGACTGTGCGTGACTATGCGTGGCTGTGCGCGACTATGCCCAAGTTAATATTTCTTTACAGCAAGTATATCGACCAAGTTTCAGCTTGATTGGATGAGGGGAAATCCGTTTTAAATCTCACCGTGACTGTGCGTGACCATGCGTGACTAAGTCAAAGTTAATCTTATTTTCAGATCGTATGGACCAAGTTTCAGATCGATTGGATGAGGAGAAATGACATTTAGATCACTCCGTGACTGTGCAAAATTTATCTGTAGTCACAACAAGACTATGGACCAAGTTTCATATCAATTGGATAAGGGGGAATGGGGTTGGCCCACGATAGACAGTGAGTATGAGTTAAAAGAAAGAGTTTAAAAACAAAAAATTGCTAAATCTCCAGATCTTGATACCAAGGTATAGTCTTCTTAAGGTCTTTTCAGAATCCGAAACTGACCCCCTTTATATGAAAATAATTTGTCTCCTATCACATGTCGAAGTTGCTGCACACTGCTACAGAATTAGGCTACGTACTTCTTTCCAATTTAAACATATGTTATGGCTTGTATCAATACACAATATTCTAGGAGTACCTTGTCATCATATTTAGCATGTAACATAAATATTTTCACTAAAATTACAACAGAATACGTTAGTCGTCAATTATTTAGTTCGTTTTTAGTCTCCCGAATTTTCACTTAGTCAGAGGACTAACGGACTAACACTGTAGAACATTATCGGGATCATTGTACGAGGGGTGAGAAATTTCATGTCAGGGTGAAAGTATAGTAAAACCAGGCCAAACTTTTGATGATTTCTCATTTCATTATGCAGCAAAATTGTAGCTAAGGCTTAAATAAATAATTTTATTGATATCTCCATGTAGAAAAATACAATAAAAAATACTGATTTAATATTAAAAATATCACTCAGACGTATACGCCCTAAATATGTTATGTTATTGAAAACATTGATTTAAAAAAAAATGGGAAAAATGACAACTTGATTTCCTGAAGCTATTTGCTGAAGAAAATGAGAAATCATCAATGGTTCTTGAGTTACAGCTGAAAGGTCGTAAAAAAATGTACAAAAACGTACACAATAATTGTTTAATCAATGAGTGATTTGTAAAATAATTTAAAACAATCAGTAATTTCTCTATTTAATCACATTTCGATTTTAGCGATGAAATCATTGAAGACATGTCTCGTTTGGCTGCCATGGTTAAAAGTATTTGTGATTTAGCAGGTGATATTGTGAATGATTATGCATATAATTCCATATCACCTTGGTGGCAATATGTTAGAGAATTATTACTGGAAAGTCATAAATCTCTGGGGTTATTAGTAGCTATAGTTTGTAAAACTGTAGCGTCTAGTTTAAAGAGAGAATTTAAAGAGGTAATTATTTTTTTAAATTTATTCTGTTGTTTAAATAGTGCTAGTGTTATTTTTTATCCATCTTACAAGGGTTCCTGTGACGAGGGATCACAAACGGAAGAAGATGAACTATGGGAACGCATATCGCACGATGCGGCGCAATGGGGTCTATTGATAGCGAAATTAGAAGATGTAGCAATATTAGGAGCTATTTTAGAGTGAGTATACTAATTAGCAATCACCTCTTATATTCTTCAAGTCTCTAATTTGCAATCACAAAAAATATATTTTGTATACTGTTATACTTGATCTTTTCAGATATCCCATAACATGTTTAGAGCCAGCAATGCCTGAAATTCCTTACGAAATACCAGATTGCAGCTTGAAATTTATAGTTAGCGGTGGCAAAGGTATTGTTACCGATCTAACAGCTAAATGGTTAATTAATACCAGAATACATCCATCAAAGATCGTAGAAATTGATCCAGCGGAAATAGTTGAAGAATCAAGCAAGAATGATAAAAAAATTCCAAATATCACAACTGTACCAGAAGAACCGCAGGAAATCGAAAATAGTTATTTACAAAAACCATTAGATGATTCAGTTTTAATTAAGTTGGCGCTGTTAAGAAAACATTTTCCATTCAGTTTAGAATCTGGAGTACTACTTAGTTTAATGACATGGCACTATATGATATATTGGAGTAAAAATTTAACAAATTTAGATTACTTTCGTGCTGCACTCTCGTGTTTGCAGCAGTTTAAAATATCTGCCAATGCCTTGAAACACGGCATATGTTGCATGTTATGGCAAGCGACATTAAAATTCCCCTTACAATCTACCGCTAAATTAATAAACAAAGTGGGGCGATTACCCAAGGACAAAATGTGTCAGCAGGATATTGAAATGTCTGCTTCAGGTGTGCCAGACTTTTTGGAATTATGTTTAGAATATCTACAACATTTGGAAGATTCCTTAAATCATGATAAACTGGAATTACAATTTGAAATCTCATTAGCGGATGGTCAATTGCCTTTGCAGTTCCTAGCGTTACAACAGCATCATGCTATCAAGGAACAGTTGAAATTGCATTATGAACTATCAGCAGTTTTACATTTTATAACGTTTTTTCAATTAAAAATACCAAAACCGTTGCACACCCTGTTTGATGCTATGAGTAATAAGGCATTTTTCAGTGACATCAATAAGGAATTAACTTTTCTGTTACCACTGCCAGATCAAGTTTTGCAACAGCAACGTTGTGATTTTTTGTGTAAAGCTATAACAGCATCTATGGATTTAATACGGGAAGACTTGGAACAATTATTTGTGCAGGAGCATTTCGAATATATGGAAAAGATTATAAAGTTAGCAGATAGTTGGTCTTTAGATCAGCAACCATTAAAAAGAAGACAGGTTGGTATATTATAAAAAGAAAGTTTAAAATAATTAATTTATTAATATAAACAAGCAGATTCCAGCCCTCGAAATTCGAGCGCAAATTCTAGGAAATTTTATTTTTTCAATAAATAGAGATCCTAAAACTATGCTAATCAATTATAGTCAATTCACAAATCAACACAAAAAACAAACTCATTTTTATTACAAACACATCAACAAATTTAATAAACACACACATAGCATTGTATTACACTGTGGAACAAATTCAGGTTTGCAAAAGTTAGGTCGATTTTGAGAGTGAGGGGTGAAAAGAGAGGCTAAATTAGAAGACCCGTATCGCGGCGTTTGTTTATGTTAGTTCGAATTTTTTTTTTAATCGACCTTCGAACTTTGCAGTCAAATGCCGATTTTCAGCATATAGGTTAGGTTAGGTTGATAAGAGGAGCTATGTATACATTTAGCTCATATCCGTTGTGTCCGGATATACACCTAAGCCAGTAGGTCGGCTTGTTGTGCGCTCTACATCTCTACGTTCATCCGGTTATCTACCCCTCTACTAACTTAGAAATTCGGTTTCATCAGCAAATTTCTTGAGTATTTTCCAGCTTATCCCCCTAAAACCCGTCAGGCCTGGTAAGATGTCGTTTGATAGATGTCTGACCCTTGTTCTCGCAAATGCAGGACAGTAGCAGAGGTAGTGTTCTAGGGTTTCGTCGTCCTTTCCGCAAGCTCTACAAATGGCTGATTCCGCCCTTCCTATACGGTATAGATGAGCCCTCAGCTCAGAGTGTCCAGTGAGGATGCCAATTACCCTACTAAGTTCTACCCTACTCAGATTCAGGATATCCCTAGTTCTTGTAGTGTTGGGAGAACCCCATAATATCTTTGTAACCTTACCCACGTCAGTCTCTTCCCAAATTGATACATGCGAACTGGTCGCCCAGTCTGCCAGTTCCAATTTGAGAGACTTGAATGGTATTGGGTTTTCCAAATTAACTCTTTCCCATTATACCACTGTGTCCTGGGATCCAAACGATTTCAAGTCTGCCTCTTCTGGAGAAGTTTTAAATCTCCTCCTTACACTCGAGGATAGTCCTTGATCTAGTTTTGTCCGGGGATATCGCTCTGATAGCCGCTAGACTGTCCGTAAATATTTTCACGTCTCCGGGACTTGGGGAATCCCGTGCGTTAATAGACCTAATACATTCCTTTATCGCTACCAATTCAGCCTGAAAGACAGAGTTGTGGTCCGGAAGACGGAGGTATTTCCCTGTGGAACGGTCTTCATCGTATAAACCTATCCCAGTCTTACCATGCAGACTAGAGGCGTTCGTATAGTAATGTGACCCTGGAAGGTTTTGTAGAATATTCCCGTTCATCCAACTTTCCCTGTCTAGTATCCGTATACTGCAGGGTATATCTGTTGACACTTCCGCGATTCTATCACAGCTAATATTCAGCATATTGTTTATATGGTTTTTTTTGGCTATAACTGGTCGACTAATTGATATTTTTTCAATCTGTAAAAGCCAAATTATTGCTAGAGACCTGTGCAACAATTAAAATTTAAAAAAAAAAAAATTGATTTAGAAAATTTTTGTGGTGCTTATAAAGCAAAATGTAGGAAAAATTATTTTTTTTTCATGCTTTTTGAAAATATTTTCCACAAAACTAAGTCTTTTTTGCTTTCTGTTTGATCTATAATATGCTTCTCAATTTCTTCAATAAATTTCATTTGAAAAGAAAACCATCATAATACAAAACTTGCGTTTTCCAGCTTAATATTAATTTACTTCTCATTTTTTATGTACCAATTTTGTTCAGTGTTGGTTTTGAAGAAACATTGAAAAAGAAATTATAAAAATATGGAAAAATATATTTTTGAAATGTTAGTTATGAAAAGTTTTAAGTAAAAAAATTTAATAAATAAAATTAATGATTTGGCCAGTTGCCGTTTAGCAGGCAGCTGTGGATCAACATCACTGCTCTCTCTAATATCTTGGTCATCATCAGAAAGGTCGATAATTTCGTCCAACAGATATTCTGGAATTTCATCTTTGTCTTTCCCTTCTTCCTCTTTTTTCTCGTCTTCCTCTTCTTCAAAGGTGTTTTTATACCACCAACAAATTTCAGCGATTTCTTTCCTCTGTACCTAAAACGAAAATAGTTTTCAATCGTTAACATGTTTAAATTGTGCACTCTGACAAAGATATTAGAAAAATCTAGGAATTCAAAATATGCACACTCTATAGTTACCTTATTTCAAATGGAAGCGCACTTTGGTGATAACGTTCGCCTTGCTCATCAGATTCAGTTGGCAACTGTTGAGCGAGTTGATCAAGATGCTGATGCAAGAGATGAATTTTGTACGACATATTAACCCCAATTTCATCGAAAGCTGCCAACATGTTTGCAACAGATTGCCTGTAGTTGGTTTTGCGTTCTTTACCCAAAAGTCCTTTAATGACTGCTTTCAATGCGAGCCATGCATTTAATTCTCGGTCTGTCAGAACTTGGTCAAAATCTTGACGACTCATTAGTTTCCTTATGTGGGGACCATTAACAACCCCTTCCTGAATTTTGGCGTTACTTAGTCTTGGGAAAATGTCTTTTAAGCGGTTGATGTGGAGCAACGGCAACAAAATTTTCATTTCAGGAACAAGACTTTTTTCGTGTAGCCTATTGTCTTTTGGCCATTTCCGTCCAATGCGACTATTCCAGTTATGCTGTTTGTACTGGTTTCTTCCTTTAATACCTTCTCCGTATCGTGAATCCCAATCGCACAAAAAACACGGATATTTTGGACGGCCAGATGCTGTTAAGCCTGTAATCAATGAAACTATTTTGAGGTCGCAGCAAATGCTCCACTGGTGTTCGTTATATTTGACTACTTCCAGAATGTGTTTTAAATTATCGAAGTTTTCACTAGTGTCAGTGCCAGTCAGTGCAATCGGAACAGAAGGCCGTCTATTTGTCTTGTGCAAAAGCACAACTTTTAAGCTGATTAGTGAACTATCGATGAATAAACGCCAATCATCTTTTTTATAGGTTAAGAGACGATAGGGTCTCCATTAACTTTTCAATATCGTTGCAATAAGCGAAATTTTTTGCATCATTCACATTGAAGAACTTTTCTAACTCTTTTTGGCTTTTTCGATATGCTGTTACTTTTGTACCTTTCGCCAGCAAATTATTTGCTTTCAAAAATGAAGCCAGTAGTTCTGATTTTTTCTGAGTCAAACACAAATTTGCAACAATTCCATCCAATTGGTTTTGTGTGACTAGGATTGGGTCCTTTGATGTTTCATAGGATGTACCTTCACCAGGGTCGTATTCTTAGAAGAAATCCATGGATGTAGCAGCGGCGGTTGTAGTACTGATATCTGCTTGAAGATCAATACTTCGGTATGTTGGTACTGGAACGAATTCTGAGTGCGGTAATGGACACTTGGCACTGCTACATAAGTTTTATTCTTTGCTTTCCTTCTATTCAAAGTTTTATGGTAGTTGATACATCCATAGCAATTTTCTTCTTCTTGATGCGGGCTGTTGTCTAACCAGATCGTTGGTGTACCAAAAGGCATAGCCTTCTTCTTTTTTTTTTCCATTGCATAAGAGTTGAATAGCAATTAAAGCAAACTTTTTTAGGGGCATAGTTTACGTCAGTGATAAACTCTTGCGAGAAATATTGTTTATAGGCTTCAAAAAAAAAAATCACTCGAATTGCCACATTTTTCATCGCTTGCTATGAAACGTCCACAAACATTACAAAAATGGTCCATTTTACATTTTGGTTCCGACATTTATAATACAATATATATTATACAATGTTTTTTTTTTTTTTTTTGTTATTTTTATGAAACCGATGCACTTAAATCACGCACAAAATGAAATAAGTTCCAAAAAAAAATTAATAGCGAATTTTATCACGACCGAGCGAAAATTAAAAGACATCAGCTTCAGCTGGGTTTCGAGTCTTAACTGAATCTTCATTTTTGAAATTAGTTTGCTTGTACGAACTTTTTGGTTGAAAACAAAAAAGTTGTTTTACTAATTCCTAATTCTTGGAACTTCCCTTTTTAATTACTTCTACCTAAATCGCTATTTATTTAATGGTTTTGGGATTTTTAAAGCAAATTATCGACTAAGACCATTTTCTTTTCAAATGAAATTTATTGAAGAAAGTGAGAAGCATATAATAGATCAAACAGAAAGCAAAAAAGACTTAGTTTTGTGGAAAATATTTTCAAAAAGCATGAAAAAAAAATAATTTTTCCAACATTTTGCTTCATAAGCACCACAAAAATTTTCTAAATCATTTTTTTTTTTTTAATTTTAATTGTTACACAGGTCTCTGGCAATAATTTGGCTTTTACAGATTGAAAAAATATCAATTAGTCGACGAGTTATAGCCAAAAAAAACATATAAACAATATGCTGAAAATCGGCATTTGACTGCAAAGTTCGAAGGTCGATTAAAAAAAAAAATTCGAACTAACATAAACAAACGCCGCGATACGGGTCTTCTAATTTAGCCTCTATTTTAATGTAAAGGCCTGTACGCAGCTTGCTAAGGAATCAAAAACTTCATATAAAAAAACGCTTCAGAAATGCTTAAGGAATTTTTCTGTCTAAAAATTTCTGTTGATAGTCCGCAGCTTTTTAAAAAAGTAGTATTGTTTTTACTACTTTTTTTTACGTAAATTAAGTTAGGCAACCCAGGCTTTGAGCAGGAATATCAAATTTTTCGTTCTTTCTGAAAGGAATTTTGACAGGAGAGGTAAGCATAAACAAAATGTAATATGCTAAAAAAATTAAGTTATTTTTCAGAAAACATGGAAAAAAAACGAACAAAATTCGGCAAAGAAAAACAATAAGCGGATGGGTAATTTTGATACTGAGCTTAAAAAGCGTTTAGCAGGCCAAATAAAGCAGAATTGACTTGTTTTCAATTTCACAATTCTTAATAATTGACAGAAAACAGCTGATTGTTAGCGTTGCACTGAAAGGTACTTTTGTGCTTTTTTTTCTTTAAGAAATATATGAAAATTTTCTGTTGAGATTCCTTAACAAGCTGCGTACAGCTCTTAAATAAAGAAAAACACATGTTTAATGAAAATGAATTGAAATTTTAGAAATTGTGGTTTTAAAGACATTTAAAATAGGAATTTGAACTACGTAAATATACGCTTTTAAATTAAATAATATTAATAATATAAAATGTTTCTAAAATAAAATATACTTCACGTATTGAATATGAATTTATAAATTAAAATATCAATTTTGATAACAAAAAAAAATTGAGCTTGTATTACTTCGACAGATAACCATTTTCCTCTAGCATTTCTAGTTCAACTGATTTTATTTCATAATCAATCTTTTTTATTGAAATATTAGCAACATGTTCTTCTTCCTTTAATTTTAAAAGATTCTTTTATATTCAATAACCGATCAAGCTTACAGTTTATGCTTCGTTGGGAATCTTCATATTTTTCGATGTGACACCTTAGAAGGTCTAATTTAAATTCACGTTCAGTAACTTTTTTTGCTTTTATAATGGGTTCCTTTCCTACTGCCTCAGGTTCATTTATATTTTCGTCGTCTTCCTCATCTAACATATCATTAAATGCTTTTTCGATATCATCCAAATGACAGCTTTTTTTGACATTGTGTTTTTGGTCGGCATAAACCTAGAAAAATGTATCTATGTACGTATAATTGGAACACTTAAAAAACACCTCAAAATAATTGTACCTTTCTCCACATTTATCATCTTTAACTGGAGGGCCAAACTTATTTAGTTGTATTGTAAGCTGATCCCATAATCGCTTTGAAACAACTTTTCCCTGGCCACAATTAGGTAAAATATTTTTTGCCAAATTTGGGTGCTCAATCATAAATTCAGCCATGAGTTCCTTTTGTTTGCCATTTATTTTAAATATATTTGCCCTGAAAATTTTTAATTAGATTTTTAAAATTTTAATTTATCAAGTGATTAATATTACTTAAATTTTAAGACCTTTTAGTTATTATTTTATATATCCCGCTTTTATTTTTTCGCTTGTTGTTCTCAAAAAGTTTAACACTTTTGTTTACGATTGGCTTTGACGTATTGAATGACATTTAGAAAGAAGACACTCGATCGATCGCTCGTTATCGTATGCCATCATCTCAAATTTCGATACTACTTACACGATAGCGAATGCCGTGATTTCAAAAAGAAAAATTTCGATCAAATTCACTCGATAGTGAATTAAAGTCTTTATTTTTAACAAAAACAAAATAACTAAAATTCATTACACTACGCTGCAATTATCGGTCTTAAAAAAATGGGGTTAAAAGAAAAACTCGTATAGTTAATATAATTTAATAAATTATTTATTAATATTTTTTTATGGAGTCCTTAAATCTTCAATCACCAACTCTAGTCTCTAAAACATTATTTCGAATACCTTACGATAAAAGCTTGGTTCAATATTTTCCTATTCCTCCGCAAGAATTCGTTCAACTCTGGTTTAGAGGAAATTTAGTGTTTTCTACGTTAGTATTCGAGATAGCTCCAGAGTTTCTCGATGGAGTTAATGTTGGGACTCTGGGTAAGTGTATCCATAGCATGCAAACAGTTGTACACCAGCCACTTCTTCGCATTATATGCCTTACGCATGGGATCGTTGTCCTGGTAGAAGGTTAGGTGGTACTTAGACTCAGATTTTCATTGGATAAGATTTTTAAAATTTCTAAATATACTCTCTGATCTATTATTACTTCTATTGAATGCAGAGATCTTGGACCATTTACCAAAAAGATTCCCAAACTACCGATCCACTGTTGATTCAATATGTTTTGAAAGGAGCTCTTCATTAGCTTTTCACCACACATATGACTTTCTACCATCAAAAATAAGCAAAAATAATATTCCTGATTGTTTGGGTGCAGGCTTTCTTTCCTGTAGTTGACGATGGACGTTAGATTTGATGTACATAGAAACGAGTCTTCTTCACATGCTCTGACAATTATTCTTTCTTTAATTTCAGTAAATATTTTATTATTTGCTTTATTATACCCTCCACACGTCAGTGGCAGAGGGTATATATAGGTTTGTCATTCCGTTTGTAACGCATCGAAAAACTAATTTCCGACCCCATAAAGTATATATATTCTTGATCCTTATCACAGCTCGAGTCGATATAGCGATGTCCGTCTGTCTGTTGAAATCACGCTCATTCACAAAAAAAAGCCATCTAACTGGATAAGGCTACAATAATATCATTTGCCATAATTCCCAGCAGGTTGGTATTGAAAATTGGCTAAATCGGGCATCATCGTGATTACATACGAACAAAAATATGTAGATACCTCTAAAAAAAACATAAAACCCGGTGTGTTTGTTGTAACAGTTTAGTGGTTGAACATTATAATTGTACAACAACATAAAAAAATGTCACAAAACATTATGCATATACATATATTAACAATACCAAAAACACAATAACATAGCTCATGTTAGTAGTATTGCCACATATTTTTTTATCGTTATCACGTTATAATAAAAAAAAAATCGCCAATATGAAAGAAAAAATGAAAACTAAAAATGAAAAATGTAAAATGTAAAATGTAAAATGTAAAATGTAAAATGTAAAATGTAAAATGTAAAATGTAAAATGTAAAATGTAAAATGTAAGATGTAAAATGTAAAATGTAAAATGTAAAATGTAAAATGTAAAATGTAAAATGTAAAATGTAAAATGTAAAATGTAAAATATAAAATGTAAAATGTAAAATGTAAAATGTAAAACGTAAAATGTAAAATGTAAAATGTAAAATGTAAAATGTAAAATGTAAAATGTATAATGTAAAATGTAAAATGTAAATTGTAAAATGTAAAATGTAAAATGAAAATGTAAAATATAAAATGAAAAATGGAAATTGGAAAATGAATAATGAAAAATGGAAAATGGAAAACACAAAAATTAAAAATTAAATATTAAAAATTAAAAGTTAAAAATTAAAAATTAAATATTAAAAATTAAAAGTTAAAAATTAAAAATTAAAAATTAAAAATTTAAAATTTAAAATTTTAAATTAAAAATTAAAAACTAAAAATTAAAAATTAAAAACTAAAAATTAATAATTAAAAATTAAAAATCAAAAATTAAAAATTAAAAATTAGAAATTAAAAATTAAAAATAAAAAATAAAAAATTAAAGACTTAGGTGGAGGGTATCAAAAAATTCGGCACAGCCGAATTTAACACCCTTACTTGTTTTTGGTTTTGGTTTTTCTTTGTTTGCTTTTTTTTAATTTTAGAATTCTATGAAGGACAATGTGACCTAGACATATTTGTTTGAATTATCTATAAGTAAACGGTTATGTAAAATTGAAAAAAAAAACAATCGTGGTGTATGAGTTTGGCTTTCAACCACTATGTGGCCAAAGAACTTTGAAAACTTAACAAAAAACTTAAATTTGGTTTGAAAATAGTACGGAGGCCGCATGATATGTAACTGGCCTTGGACAGAAAAAACCCGTTTTAGGGCTAAAAAAAACATTTTATTATTCAACATAATCTTTTAGGTCGCTACACATAATCAAAAATTTTCCCAAATCCGTTGTGAATAATATTTTATTCTCGATAAAGGAAGTTCAGAGTCCTCCTAAAATTTTTTTCATTACTACTTTAAGCTCATCATTATCATCAGGAGATGGCACTTCTTATTGAACACTCATTATTTCGTTTTTAGAATTATTTTTTAATTTCAAACCCTTCAATAACAACAATTAACTGAAAATTCGTCTGTATTTAAATTCTGGTCCGAACTGTATTTATTTTTAAATTAATGTTTAATGTTTACTTTAAAAATGTCGCATTTTATTTGCACTTTTTTCGAAAAGTGTATTTTTTTATATGTATATTCTGAATTTAGAGCAACCTTATCTTATACATCAATCGGAAGGTCTCAAAGTTCTGTGTTCATAAAAAAGCAAAAAATTTTGATTACTATCCTCTTTGAAGTCATAGGGTGAAAATATTCAAAAAAGGGGAACAATTAGGAAATATTCTCGCACTATGACCTGAAAGAATTCAATGGCTGCAATTTTTTGTGATTTACGAGGTCTCGACTTTGAGACCTTTCGATTGATGTATAAGATAAGGTTGCTCTTAATTCAGAATATATAAAATAATACACTTTTACAAAAAAGTGCAAATAAAATGCAACATTTTTTGCCAGAAAAGAAAACGGCATAAAAACAGAAGAGTTCATATTTAAACTTTATAAAACGATTTAATAAATAAACAAGTAAGAGTGTTAAATTCGTGCCGAATTTTTTTTTACCCTCCACCTGAGTCTTAAACTGTATATTCACCCAATGTCGAGTACGGCTACAACTTTTAAACTTTTGCCGATACTGAAACATTAATTCCGAATACCAAAATTCAAATGATTCTTGGCTAAAAATTATTATTATTAAAAATAAGCTAATTTTAAAATATTTTTATCTGAATTATTTTTTATTTGTTATCTGCATTACATATATGTAATACAAAAAAAATAATAAAATACATAATAATACATGTAAGAAACTAAATATAGAAATTTAAACTTTAATTACTTAATTTTTAATTCGTAATTTTTAATTTTTAATTTTTTTTTAATTTTTAATTTTTTTTTTTTAATTTTTAATTTTTAATTCTTAATTTTTAATTTTTAATTTTTATTTTTTAATTTTTAATTTTTTTATTTTTAATTTTTAATTTTTAATTCTTAATTTTTAATTTTTAATTTTTAATTTTTAATTTTTAATTTTTAATTTTTAATTTTTTTATTTTTAATTTTTAATTCTTAATTCTTAATTTTTAATTTTTAATTTTTAATTTTTAATTTTTAATTTTTAATTTTTAATTTTTAATTTTTAATTTTTAATTTTTAATTTTTAATTCTTAATTTTTCACTTTTCATTTTTTAATTTTTCATCTTTCATTTTTTAATTTTCATTATTCATTTTCCATTTTTCATTTTTAATTTTTCATTTTCCATTTTTCGTTTTTAAATTTTCATTTTTCATTTTTCAATTTTCATTTTCCATTTTTCACTTTTTAATTTTTATTTTCCATTTTTAATTTTTCAGTTTCCGTTTTCCATTTTTCATTTTCCGTTTTTCATTTTTCCATTTTCATTGTCCATTTTCCATTTTTCAATTTTCATTTTCCATTTTTCATTTATCAATTTTCATTTTCCATTTTTCATTTTTTGTATTTCATTTTCCTTTTTTAATTTTTAATTCTTAACTTTTCATGTTTTAATTTTCATTTTCCATTTGCCATTTTTCATTTTTCAATTTTCATTTTCCATTTTTTATTTTTATATTTTCATTTTCCATTTTCTATTTTCATTTTCCGTTTGCCATTTTTCAATTTTCATTTTCCATTAAACATTTTTCATTTTTCATATTTCAGTTTTCATTTTCCATTTTCATTCTCCATTTTTCAATTTTCATTTTCCATTTTGCATTTTCCATTTTTCAATTTCCATTTTTCATTTTTCAATTTTCATTTTCCATTTCCCATTTTTCATTTTTCCATTAAACATTTTTCATTTTTCATATTTTAATTTTCATTTTCCATTTTCATTCTCCATTTTTCAATTTTCATTTCCATTTTGCATTTTCCATTTTTCAATTTCCATTTTTCATTTTTCAATTTTCATTTTCCATTTTACATTTTTAATTTTTTAATATTCATTTTTCAATTTTCATTTTCCATTTTTCATTTTCATTTTCCATTTTTAATTTTTCAATTTCCATTTTACATTAGTCATTTTTCATTCTTCAATTTTCATTTTCCATTTTTCATTTTTAAATTTTCATTTTTCATTTTTCATTTCCATTTTCCATTTTGCAATTTTCATTTTCCATTTGCCATTTTTCATATTTCAGTTTTCGTTTTCCATTTTCCACTTTCCATTTTTCATTTTTTATTTTTCAATTTTCATTTTCCATTTTTCAATTTTCATTTTCCATTTTTCAATTTTCAATTTTCATTTTCCATTTTTCAATTTAATTTTCCATTTTGCATTTTACATTTTTCATTTTTCAATTTTCTTTTTCATTTTCCATTTTTCATTTTCCATTCTCCATTTTTCATTTTCTATTTTACATTTTTCATTTTCCATTTTCCGTTTTTCATTTTCCATTATTCATTTTCCATTTTCCATTCTCCATTTTCTAATTTCCATTTTCCATTTTCTATTTTTCATTTTTCATTTTTCAATTTTCTTTTTTCATTTTCCATTTTTCATTTTCCATTTTCTATTCTCTATATTTCATTTTTTATTTTACATATTCCATTTTCCGTTTTTCATTTACCATTTTTATTTTTCATTCTCCATTTTCCATTTTCATTTTCCATTGGAAAATTTCCATTTTTCGTTTTCATTTTTTCTTTCATATTGGCGATTTTTTTATTATAACGTGATATCGATATAAAAAAAATATATGGCAATACTACTAACATGAGCTATGTTATTGTGTTTTTGGTATTGTTAATATATGTATATGCATAATTTTTTGTGGCATTTTTTATGTTGTTGTACAATTATTATGTTCAACCACTAAACTGTTACAACAAACACACTGGGTTTTATGTTTTTTTTTTAGAGATATCTACATATTTTTGCTCGTATCTAATCACAATGATGCCCGATGTAGCCCATTTTCAATACCAACCTGCTGCGAATTATGGCAAATGATATTTTTGTAACCTTATCCAGTTAGATGGCTTTTTTGTGAATGAGCGTGATTTCAACAGACAGACGGACAGACAGACATCGCTATATCGACGCGAGCTGTGATAAGGATCAAGAATATATATACTTTATGGGGTCGGAAATTAGTTTTTCTATGCGTTACAAACGGAATGACAAACCTATATATATCCTCTGCCACTGACGTGTGGAGGGTACAAAAATACGCATTATAAAATTCCTTTCATTTGTAAAATTATTTTTTTGTGGAATAGGGTGATGACATACCTTCGTAATGTAACAAAACAAAAATTGCGTAGTTATGAAAAAAAATTACATTGTGGAAGAAAAAATATGTTTTAGGAAGTTTGAAAAGGGCGAAGGGGCCTCGAGACATGCATTGCCTAGGCCCTAGAGGCCCGCGCATCGTTAAGCCGACGCTTCGTGTTACACAGTATATGTAAAATTTAAATTGATTGACAGTTGAAAGACGTGTCAACTGTTAAAAATTACTAAAAATAATTGGTGCTTTACAAGTGAACTGTTTCTGGCTCAAATCATTATCTACAATCAAAAAAGCCCCGAAATTATTTACTAATAAGATCAGATTTAAACAATTTAAAATATTGTTTTTGTAATATTGAAAAAGTATGGATTCCTTATAATATTATCGATACGATACGAAGATGTTAATAGGTCTATATGGGTTAAACCATCTGAACTCAACTTAAAATATGGCTGTTTTTTACATCACTGTTTCCAAATTGGCTGAATTTTGGCAGGATTAAAGTGTATCCGAGAAATAAGAAAAATCCTAAATTTAAGTTCACTGACGCATCTGGATCCGGAAATATGAGGTCTTGAATATCGGGAAAAACTATAAAAATGTACAAAGTTGTACTTACTTAATTATCATTTTCTTGATTAATATTATAGTGACGCAACTTATCAAGGTCGCATTTGAAAGGTTAATTAATTACCTTTAATTTGATATACAACATGATTTTTTTTTTTGGAAAGGTCAAAGGTCACATCTCTTGACCTATAATTCGGGAGGCTATAGCTGTAAAAACGACAATTTTAAAAATCTGAAAAAAATATATGTTTAAGATTGGTTCCTTCCCTAAAGTTCCAAAAAATTTCAGACTGGGGGTATGCTTGGATCCAGAAATATTTATCATAGAGTAAAGGTAGATATTTAACAAGTGAATTATTATTATTAAGAATGCTGTGGTTGTTGGCGTTGTTGGCGTTGTTGACATTATTATGATGAATGCTGTTGTTGTTGTTGTTGACATTATTATGATGAATGCTGTTGTTGTTGTTGACATTATTATGATGAATGCTGTTGTTGTTGTTTAGTTTTATTATAAATGTTTTCAATTACAAATTTGCTATCAGCGGAATAAATTTTAGCTTGTAATTGTGTTTTTGAAATTGGTATGAAGCTGTGCTGCTTTTGAGTTCCCGGAATTGTACGTAATCCTATAAATCTATCAGTTAGCAATTTCTCTTCTTCTTCATAATCTTTTTCCGTTAAATATGCAAAGTTGCAGTTCTGATTATACAAATGGAGAGGAGTAGTTATCTGATCTTCGAATGGACGTTGCAAGCTGGCTCTTCGTGCTTCACGCTTTACCGTTCCCCCAAGACCATCAATAGGTCCTTTGCCGTGACTGGTAGCAAAGAAATGCCACTCACCGGAACAATTAAAATCTTCGCTATGATGGCATAAATTGGCAAAGTTTTTTTTTATTTTTAAATTGAGCGGAAGAACCGTCCGAAAAATAAAAAATTTTCTTTGGTATTTTCAAAAACTTGTTTTTTAAAAACTCATTTAGGTGGCGATGAAATAAATGAACTGCTATGGTATTATGCATTAGACAGTCTGATATTATTATAAAATTTGTAGTTTCTAATTTTCCATTTGGTTTGTAATAAATTGCTATTGGGTATAGTGTGGCCTGGCTATAATTCCATAAAAAGCCTTGCACAGAATCCTGAACCACAAAAGTTGCATTTTCGGAGAAGTCGCAAATTACTAAATACTCATTTTCTTCCAACGCAGACTTTTTGTGAGCCATAAATGCACCCTGCTCTTTAGATACGAATGAATGGGGTAGAAGAGTTTGCAGTTTTTCGCATAAAGAATCCAGAAAAGAATCAGTTTCTTTAATAATAGTTTCCAAAGAGTCTCTATCTACACTTATCCACTGTTTATATATGATTTCATCAATTTCATTTTCTAATAAGAATTCACCAAGTTTCTCTTTAAAATTTTGTATATCTGGACACATGCTACATCTGCCAAGGTAGCAATTTGGTGATGGGGGATTGCATATAAGTCTTTTTAAACAATCTTTATAAGTTTCCAGCACAAAATCCTGCACATTTTCTGTCAATTTTTTCAGGTTTATTGCGTGGAGCATTAGTTTTGTATTTTGATGTATTTTACAAACACATACATTATGGCTTCCTGACGCATCTGCTAGAACCACATTTTTTGGTCGAAGTTCACAAAATTTAGAAATTCCAATAGTTATCCCTTCATGTTTTTCTTTAAATAAAGCATAAACTTCTCGAAGATTTCCGAGTAAAAGTCTTTTATTTTTTTTTACTTTTACACCATTTTCTGTTATTGACACGTAGTCTTTACATCCTGGTAGACATCTGCTGACATCATCAGTTTCATAAAAGATTTTCACCACATCAACAATTTCTAATGGCAATCGTTTTCCAAGTTTTGGATTCGGTGTACTCAATACGCCTTCTGTCTCAACCAAGTTTTTTACCTTTCGTGCCATGAAATTTGTTATTTGAAATTCCTCCTCCATTCTTTTCAATGTCCAGCTTTTAGGTAAAATAGTTAAAAGTTGAATTTTATCACTGTTTTTAGTTATTAATTTAAACTTTTCTTTTAGTTGTTCGATTATTTCCGATTCTGGGCATACGTGAGAGGTTGAAGGTGTTGAATTTGGGAAAATGTTGGTTTTAATTGATGTTGTTATTTTTTCTAACTTTCTAGTTGTATACCCTTTTAATGGAATTTTTCTCGAACATATTGGAGATTCTTGTAAATATGTTAAACTTTCGTTTAACTTAGAAATTCGAACATCTCCCGAAACTGATGCTTCACTTTCCGAGTCTGAAGTCTCGTTTTCTGGCTCGTTCATAGATTGAATATTATTGTTTACACTTCCTTTTAATTTATAAAGTTCTCTTCTGCATATATCACATATTTTATTTGATATTGAAATGTTATTACTAATTCCAGTCATCCATTGCTGAACTTTTCGAAGTCCTCTTGCATTCCGGACATGAGCAACTTTTTTAAATGGATTGCAACAATACATATATTGTATTAAATGACATATTGTTTACAGAGGCAAAAAACAATCACTTTGAACACTTTCGGTTTTATTTAAAAATATTGATTTTATAGCAACACATGTGGTTTTTTAAAGCAACGTGCTTAGAATGGTTTTTTTTTCGTGGTGCTTCCTTTGACTTCTCGTTTTTCAATAATTTCTCTATATCCAAGTTATTTGACACTACGAACCACACCCGACAACATTTATACTGTTGTCTCGCTCTAACATAATTACCTGTCAAACCAACCCTAACACAGGTCTGTACTGAGTACAGTACAGAGCTAAAGAACCAGAAACAAATAACGCTCACGAGCACAACCAACCACATTCATAAACAGTAACAGTAACAGCACCGACTTTTTAAATATCTACCTTTACTCTATGATAAATATTTCTGGATCCAAGCATACCCCCAGTCTGAAATTTTTTGGAACTTTAGGGAAGGAACCAATCTTAAACATATATTTTTTTCAGATTTTTAAAATTGTCGTTTTTACAGCTATAGCCTCAGGAATTATAGGTCAAGAGATGTGACCTTGGACCTTTCCAAAAAAAAAATCATGTTGTATATCAAATTAAAGGTAATTAATTAACCTTTCAAATGCAACCTTGATGAGTTGCGTAACTATAATACTTTTCAAGAAAATGATAATTAAGTAAGTACAACTTTGTAAATTTTGACCTTTTTTTACGATTTTCAAGACCACATATTTCCGGATACAGAAGTGCCAGTGCCCTCAAACTTTGCACTTATTTTAGTTCTGTAATAATCTGTCTTCCTACGAAAAATCATACAATTTGGAGAAGGTAGTGTACACCCATTGGTTGATTTGACATGGAATTACCCATATATATGTGTTTTAAATTTTTAGCTATATTTTCTTAATATATGTATATATATTTCTTTGCTTTTTTTTTTAATTTCAGATTGTGGATTTGTATGCTCATGGTTTTGATGCAAATGCTGAGGAATTACTCAAAAGCGTGACAGAAGAGGAATTTATTGGCCGCATGCTTTTGGAAATAGCTGGTAGGCGTTTGAATTTATATACCGAATCGTCACAGATGGCATTTTTAAAAGTAGCCTCAGTTGGCCAACAACTACTACGTTATTTAGATAATCTTGTAAGTGTGGCAGAAATTTATTATCCATCAAACATTAAATAATTGATATGAAATTTCAAAAATAAAGTCTCCAAAACTACATTTATTCGAAAATAACATAGAACGACATTTTTTAGACCTTGACACCAGAGTATAAGCTTCTAAAGTTTAAAGCGCACTGAATCCGAATCTGAATTTGGGAGTTTTACAATACTTGTGATGGAGATCTTCTGAGTTCAGATTCTAATTCAGCTCTTCTGGTCTCGCGGTCAGAAGTTTTTATGAAATTTTGTGGTCCTATTTAACATTTGCTAGAAAAAGTATCCGTACACTTGAAGATGCAAAATTTTAAATATTAATAAAAATTTTAATAAAATATTTAAAACTACGAACTTTTTACCATTAACACATTGGGAATTTTACTTGTTTTTCAAAAAAAAAAAAAAACTTATGGAACGTTTCTACTTAACGCAGTATGGCAACTATAAGTGCCAAAAAAAATATTCGTACATTTACAATATGGGGAATCCCACGAATTATGCAACGACGAACAAGTCTGTTACATGGATTTTATTTTAATACAAGACAATCTTGTTCGTACAAAGTTGATTTGACTTAACTATATTTGTTTTGGAGACTATGTATCTTTTGTTTTGGGTTCCAAAATCAAAGAAGTCGGTGCTGACGAGAGAAAAATTATTATAAAGCTTAGAAATTAGGGTAAATTTTTTCGTGATAAAGGTCGGATCATAGCTAGAAGCCACTTACATCACCAATTCAATTTTGTAAAAACCTCGTTCTGGTCGCCCCTCCAAAATAACTATTCTGGCGTAACTGAAACAGAATCCCATAATTACTGCCTAGCAAATTAGTTATAAAATTAACAAATCCGCCGGCAAAGACTTCCATGGAGATACCGATCGGAAAATATTAAAAACAAAATTCAGACTATCATGGTCGTGTAGCACCTAGAAAGCCATTCATTTCCGATGTCAATGGAAAAAAACGTATGGACTTTGCAAATGAGTATGGAAGGAAGACTCCAGAATTTTGGAAACGTGTTTTATTTTAAAACATATAACAGCAAGTTGTGCATTTTCGGCATAAAAGGAAAAAACATAAAGAAAATCTTTTGCAATCGGTTTGGGTTTGTATTGCGTCTGTAATGGATAAAAATGGATAGATAAACATGTTAAAACAAAATTGAAAACAAAGCTCACAACAGCTGGGCCTTTGAGGAGATTTGGTTCGAGCAGATCAATGATCCAAAACATACAATACAGAAAATCAATTGTAGTCGCCACCCCAATCAGTCTTATTTTGGATGATTGGGGTAAATAAGTAAAGTGGATATTTTAAAATTGGTTAATTCGATGGCAAATAGGCTCACAGAGGTCGAATATCTTACAAATTACTAACATAAAACAAAATTTAATGTAAATTTAGTTTTTTTGTATTAATATTTCAAATGTATGAAGGCTTTTTCTTTTTTTTACATTTTTTATCTGTATAAAATTTGTTAATGGCAATAAATCTTAAATAATTACAAAAAAAATCAAATAAATAGCTTATTAATTTATTAGAACAAAAATAATTGAACTTAGTTAATTGTTTCTTATTTTTTCGTAGTATGACTGTTTTAATTTTAGGTGTACGGATACTTTTTCTAGCAACTATTATAAATATAAATTCATTCTCCCTTCTCTAACTGTACTCTCAATTCTGTTATAATTAGTAACGAAAATCGTTTTAAGTAAATTGAAATACTCTTCTTTTTCATACCATGACAGCGCGATTCAGCAAATATGTCGTCATCTTTACAAATTACTGCCTCCGAACCTCATGAAATCGATCTTAATGCCTTGACTAAATTAGTAACGTACACAATATCATTCCTTAGAATGTCACAGAAAGATTTATCTTACATTCGGATCGCTGCCCAAATGTTTGATGCTTGCAACCTGGTACAGGAGTAAGCATCGCTGTCATCATCATAACCTACCGCATTACTTTGCCAGAGTATGAATGATGTATTTTTATCACCACCACCAACACTAAATATGACCTTTTTACAAAAATGTGAAGTAATAATTATGTAAGTAAATAGAAAGGCATTATATTTTTCTTTATTTATAAATAAATTATATACATAAAATTTGGTATAAGATTTTGCATTAATAAAATTTAGGACCATTATTATGATGTTATATTGATATTGATATGACCAATTCTGCTTTGGATGGGTTTTACAAAACAAAATGTAAATTATTTCAGTTGCGTATACGCCGAAAGTGCTTCAAAACTTTGCGGAACAGCTACATTATAGTAAGGAAGCATTTGATGGTTTTAGACCGAGTTTAAAACTCAGATATTGTAACTTTTTTCTAACGATCCAAAATATGTTGGACTAACCATGTCTATAAGATCATATGCAGTCTCTTGACATATGATCTTATTTCTCGGAAATAGATATATAAACAATTTTTTCTACCTCTTTTTATATCGATTTCCAGAAAAAGAATTTCTTACACGATTTTTTGCTTATTTATTGTTCATTTATTGAGTCCAAAACAAAATTATAAAATTATAAGGTAACATTTTTTATTCAGTGATTTTCAAAAGGTGACATTTTGCAACTCTATCTGTCATTTGATAAAACATCTACATAAATACTTTTATATGCATTAAAATCTAGTAACTAACTGACACATAAATGGTTAACAAAAATACAAAATAATTGCCTAGATCTAGGTAAATATTTATTTTCTCAAATTAAAAGGAAAATAGAAAAGTGTAAATGACACCTTTTGTTCCTAATCTCCTCGTTTGTAACTATAAATTTTTCGTTTTCTTCTAGTCGCAATATTTGTTGTCTCGGAAGCACTTTACTACTTTTTAACTATAACTGTCTTCCTAAGCATACAAAATTGAGTTACTGATAATATTGGCGTTTTTTTTTCATAATAATTTGTCTATCAAGTATATTTAAAGGAAGCAACACTGTAAGTATACTACATAAATAGATGGTCAACGGCAGAAATTCAGTTTATTTTATTTTTTTTTTTTGATAATTATACCCTCCACTCCAGTGTGCAGAGGGTATATATAAGTTTGTCATTCCATAAAATATATATATTTGTGATCCTTATAACAACCGGAGTTGATATAGCGATGTCCGTCTGTCCGTCTGTCCGTCTGTGGAAATCACGATGACGGCATCAATCGGGGAGCTAGGGTGCTCGTTGACATAAAAAATGATTCACTAACATCCTGAAAAGTTTGCTATTTAAAATCGTCCAAATCGGTCCATTAGGGCCCGAGATTTGAATGACGAACTAAAAAAAGTCTTGAAAAAATATAATTTTCTATGTTGTTCTTGTCACGATCTCGCCCTCAATAGTGCAGCTACAGTGATCATTTTTAGTGAGAATGATTCACCAAATTCATGGGAAGATTTCTATTTCAAAAATCATTAAAATCGGTGGAACAGGTCCAGGGAAATCTCTGAAAAAGTAAAAAAAAAATTAAAAATATGATGTTTCTATATTGTTCTTATTGTTATTCTAAATGTTGTGTTTTTGTCATAGCTGGACTTGTTGTTTTTGTGCTCGTTGTGGTAATAATATAATAAAAACTAACCCTTTGTACATTTTTTTTATTAACTCTGGTAGAAAAATTTAAAAGTTTCCATTGTTTTGGCATTACTAAAAAAATTTGCTAGATCATTTCTGTTATTACCACGAGCCTGCCTGCAAAATTTCAGATCGAATGGGTCACGGGATAGGGGTTAAAATCGATCCAAAATTTTTTCGACAAGCAGACACTACGAGTTAATATAAAGGGAGTAAAAATTCACCAACATCTAAAGCAAATAATGCTAAAATACCTAGTTGGTAATAAATAAAAAACAATGTAAATTTAGCAAAAAAGAATTTTATGTATAAATTTATTTAAAGAGAAAAACACAAAAATATCGTTTGATGTTGTATTTTTTGTGTGTAATATTTACATATGTATACACATATTAAATAATACAAATAATATACATACATATATTCTATATATGTATATCCATAATAACTGCATGTTAGAAATAAATCGGTATATTATTTTATTTACATAAATTTCTGCAATATTTTGTTGTGGGGAAAATACATTTCTTTTGCATTAACAGAGTGTCACTTCATTTTGCTCAGCGTGACTATGCCACAGTAGATGGCGCCACAATTTTTGTTCAAATTAGCTTTGCAATACATAGTTATTTCTATTTTAACATGAATGTCAATATTTTCAAATAGATATTATACATAACAATGTTAAGAGTATACACGGGCTGGTCTTTTATTTCATACGTTTTTTCATTATTCTTTTTCAAATATGAACATAAGTTTGGCATATTAACTTTTTGTTGTCTTTACAAAATAGAGTTACCGAGTTATCAAAGAGTTTTTTGCTTTCAAAAAAGTTCTACACAGTTATATAGAATTATTATACTGCTTTACCTACAAAATATCTGATTGCGATTACATCTAATTTTTAAAAATTGTTTATAAGTACTAAAGCAGTATTATTCACATAAATACAAAATTGCACTTTTTAAATTTTCCATTCAAATTTTAGAAAATATCAATTCTAAAAACTGGAATTAAAATTTCCAATTATAAATTATAAAATATTAATTGAACTTCAGAAAATCATATCAAAACGTCGGAAATAATAATTTTAAATTTAGAAGACATCAATTGCATCAAATTCCAAAAAAAAAACACCAAATATGTTTACATTTAAAAAATGTTTAAATTAAAAAAAATATTGGCATTCAGGAGAAATTAATAGCTTTTCAGTAACTTCTTTTAACGATAGTCGAATCGTTAAAAAAAAGCAAAATTATTAGTAAAATTTTTAAACGATATTCGCTATTGTTAAAGTCAGCTGTTGTTGTTATCTAAACGACAACCATTTTTGTGTTGTTTATACAATCGATAAAAAACTTTAATTTTTAGGTTGAAATGTCGTCATACATAAATAAAAATCATAAAATAATGAAAATATTTTGCTTCTAAGAAAAAACTTTTTTATATAAATAAAAAAATTAAATAGCATATTCAATTCAATATTTCATTTTCAAATAAATAAACAGAAATATTAGTAAAAAAATAGAGATATTAAACATAAACATAAAATCATCCTGTCAAACACGAAGTAATTTGTTTTTTCTATTCTTCTTTGTGTTTTTCGCTTATTCTGACAGAGATGCCACTCGTATACAATTTAAATAAATAGAAAAATAGATTTGTCGACTGTCGTTAAGATGTATGTACTTAGTGAATCACTTACTCCTTAAGGTGCTATTACATGATGTGTTTTTTACATATGTACTGTCAAATTTCCCCACAACACAAGTTGTACATATCGTGTGATACATATGAAACATTGTTTATGTACAATACATGAGGAAAGTCACATGTACATTTTTCAATTAGAATAGGTTCTATTTTTGCATGACAAACATATGAAAATACAACACTGCTTGTGGCGAAAGAAAAACAGAGTAAATTATAAAGATTAATATTGAAAGAAAAATAAATTGTTTAATATAAATTAACAATTAATAAATATATAATTTTTTTTAACAATAAATTTTTTGTAAATTCACAAATTAAATCAGCTGTTGTTTACATTTAGAGGTTATGTCATACGGAAATACATATGCACGTGTGATAGCAAAAATTATGAATCGTATGTAAAAGACAATTTCGACAGACATGAGGAATTTCATATGGATAAAAAAAATGACAGTACATATGTAAAAAACACATCGTGTAATAGCACCTTTAGTGCAAACAACAATAGCTGTCGATATATTTTGCCATTGTCGGATCGTTGAAATTTACAGAATCGGACTACAGAAAACATTAATTTAAATTCAATGAATTTTATAAAACCTCAAATGATATTTAAGAATTGCGAACATAAAAATTGTTACATAAATAAACGCAATTTGATGAGAATGTTATTTATACATATATAAATTTTCACAATTTTTTTTGGATGAATATTTGAAGTTCTTCAGAAAATAAAGATAACAAATTATTTTATTTAAAATGTTTGCGATATTTGGTTTTTTGCGTTTGGCATCCCTAATTTAATTATTTATTATTATAAATTTATTCTCTATGTTTTCGAAATATGGCAATATTTTTTTGAAAAAAAAAGTTGAGAGAGCTTTTTTTTTTTTTGGTTATTATTTTGTTACTCCATCCGACCTACATGGCCGCAATGAAAAAATATTTCGCCAGTTAAAAGAAACTATACAGCCATCTCCAATTAGCACGATTTAATGCATATAGCCACCCTACACAACCACTACCTTTGCAATGGAGATAAGGGCGAGCTATTTAATTAGCAAAAACTAAATTAAACGAGAAGTTATGTCATATAAGCGGAAACGCATGCATATAGGAAACGCATGCCTATTTTTTCCAATATTTTGTTTACATTTATTATCAATACTCAAACCGAGGTGGAGGGTATCAAAGATTCGGCACAGCCGAATTTAACACTCTTACTTGTTTTTAAATGTTTCTGCACCGCCTCGTTGTGCAAAAAAGATTGGTCGCTCTTATGTAATTCAATACTTTCATTTGAAAGGTCTCATTCCAACCAATATTAAAGCCTAGCTAAATTCTACACTGGGAGAGTCTGCTCCTTCGTTTACGACTATAAAATATTGTATGGCAGAGTTTAAACGAGGCCGTACGAGCTCCCAAGACGAACACAATAGAACAAAAACAGCGTCGTGAAGATGTTTCGGTAGAAGGTTTGGCGAAGTTTCACCGCAATAAATACGAGTTTTTGAGTTGATTCAAAACTATGGCTGAGACATGGGTCCACTACTTCACACCTGAGACATAGGGACAGTCAAACCAACTGAACTGAAGTGGGAGAATCGTGTCCAAAAAAGGGAAGACAATTCCATCTGCAGGAAGTAATGGTGTCTGTTTTTAAAGATGCGCGTGGAAAATAATTTGTAATGATTGTCTGCAAAAATGAAAAACACTACACGGCGAGTATATTTCTAACTTATTACAGCATTTAAGTGATGAAATTAAGGGAAAAAGGCCGCATTTGGCGAAAAGTGTTGTTTCATCAAGACAATGCACTAGTTCACACATCCACTATTGGGATGGCCAAAATCGATTAACTTAAGTTTCAGTTGCTTCATCATGCACCTTATTCGCCGGATTATTTTCTATACGTATGTAATCATCCTAAATTCGTCAAAAATCTTATCTCTGCTAATAATTGTCCGTTTTTGGGTATGGCGATCAAGGTGTACCCACAAATATTCGATAGGATTGAGGTACGGTGATTGTCCCAGTTGTTTTGTCATGTGATAGACTATTCTTTTACAATTATTGCAGTGTGCTTGCGATCATTGTGTTGTTGAAAGATCAAAGACTGATCACAACTTTTTTACGGTGGATTGCAAATCGCCTTTTAAAATGTTTTGTTCATTGTATTCTCAATAAAGATCAATTTTCAGGACTAAGGCCTCTACAGTTTCCTAATTTATTCAATGTTAGTAACTTATAAATTTATTTACCAATCATAAATAAAAATAAATAATAAAAATCAATTTTCCTACACCACTTGCTGTCATAAATTCCCACACCATTTCCAAACCGCCACTATGCTTCACTGTGGAGACGATGTTCCTTTCAGAAATCGCAGTATTTGCACTTCTCCAAATTTTTGCCTTTTTCAAAAAAAGATGTTTTTTCAGAAGGAATGATTTTTATTTCGATGCATTTTCGCAAAATTTAGGCGTTGTTTTTGATTTGTTATTGATATCATAGACTTTTCTCTTGGAACTGGTCTATATAGCCCGTTATCATTCAGTGTTCTACGTACTGGCGCTTACGTTAGTGCTCGATGATTCATATACATCCTGCGATATTTTCACTGCACTTTGAGCTGGATTATTCTTCACCATTCGTACAGTTGGCCGTAGATCGATTTCGTTCAACTTCTTAGGCTTGCCAGGCCATGGCTGATTGGCTGATTGTCTAGAGAACGGTAAATTTTTAATTCTCAAAGTATTGAGCGACAATTTGTACACCTTCTTATGACTCGTAGTATTTTTAGTTTTTTTTTTTATAAAGTATTTTGTTCTGTTTTTTTTTTTGGTCAAGAGAGAATTAAATACCACTTACAAAAATAATTAAATGTTAAATTGAAAATAAATACAAACACCCGAAATAAAAGTTTGAATATAAAAATTGTAAGTATACACTTTCTTTTGACTAACTGTATCTTATATTCAAAAATTAATTGTTTTGTATGAAAAATTCAAGTTTGTAAGCAAAAAGAAAAAATATTGGTTGGAGATCGGTTACCCCTAGACAATTTTATTAAGGTAATAAGAATTTTTATTGTAATTGTTCGATAATTAAAAATACTATACATTTTCATCAATACCATAGCATCGAAATAGTCTATATAAAATGAAGGTAACTATAAAAACAAAATTACGTAGTTCCGTTACCATTCAAACTATTTAAACAAATTATAAAACTAATTTAATTGGGGCAACTTAATTAAATTGACTACAACATGCTTCAATCCTATTGGTGATTGCAACTACTAATTATATTATAACAACATTTTTTAAACAGAAAATGTATTAACAGATATTGTAACAAAATATTGGTTAAACTAATATAAGGTAAATTTGTATTTGGAATGATTTTTCGGTTATAGTAACAGAAAGCCAATCTTTTAATATATGTGACCTTCTCCGAGAAAACAGACCTAGTGTGTGAAAATTAAGTTTTGAGAAAAAAACGCATTTAAAGTTTCTACACCCTTTTAGGTACCAGAATCCACAGTTTTTGACACTACCCGTTTTTTGACACACTAAGTCCCTATTCTCGGAGAAGGTCACATAATTTGATAATTAGAGCCGAAAGGAATAAAAATACTACTATAGATACCAACAAAAGAAAAAAGTGGTTAGTCTGTATTGTATTGTGTTAAAATTTAATATGTTAAATCAAAAAGCACAACGTGTAAAATATTTTAAAATTAAAAAAAAAAAACAATGAAGGATCGAATAGTGTACATGAAATACACATTATACACAGTCCTGATTGAGTACACCCTTCATGAAGTTTTTGTGGGTATTTTTGGTTTTGGCTAAAAAAAACAAAGGAAGAGAAGTCCAGAAATCAATCGAATACCGGTATAAAATCTCGATTAACATTCTGCAACAAATTAATCCATTCGTGACTGTCAGTGCTTTCTATAGTACTCGTAGAGAGTAAAAATGTTCATTTCCACTCTTATTTTGGCGGAACAAATGTCTGTGTGGAGGCACATAACCTGGATATGATTTACTGCAAGTTTTACGCGCTAATAAAATAATTTTTTTCATGATGGACGATGAAATGTCTTGTTGCTTTACCCTGCAAGGTATGAATCAGTCCAAAGTGGATTTAAAACAATGAGTTATAATTATATATGTGATCATTTATTTTTGTTGTAATAATAATAAAGAGTTTGTGCTATTACTTGAAATATAAATGAACAAAGTTTTTGTAAGTTTCGTTGCATTTACAGAAGTTATATTGATAGCAATATTGTTGTAAAAATCAGCAATTCAAAAATAATTAGCACATATCGTAAAAATTGTTTTTTCCAATAATAATTTAATATGGATACCATGTTTGCAGTCAAATATATGCGGATAAGTCATAATTCTTTAATATAATTCTTTTTGAACTTAATTGTAAAGTATGTATACCGAAACTGGGAATCTTATATATATTTACGCTGATCCCTGACTCACTGACTAACTGACTGATTCTGTAACGCTGAAATAATACACACACATAGCACTCCCTACAAAGCTATGCGAAATACACAAACAAAATTTAATCTTTCTCATTTTATACAAACCCACACACAATTTTCTTTTTCTTTGTTACCGACCAGTGCTGCTAATAAAATCTTCTGAAAATCTACAATTTTGGAAACTAAATCGCCAAAATTGTCATTTTTAAAACAAGAAATTGACAAGAAAATTTTACCGCTTATAAAACTCGAAAAAATATTACAAAAGGAAGCAATAAAATTTATTTATATCATTCACATATGTACATGTGAAAAAAGATTGTGTCTGTAGAAACTATATACATACATAAGTATCAAAACAGATAAGAAATATTTGGCAAAAAAGTTTTTCAATTTAGAATCTCTTGAAAAACTATATTTCGTGTGAAATATCGTTAGTCATTTAATAGTTTTCCTTGCTGTCGGTTCGATTGAATACGTATCTTAACTTGGTTTGCAACTTTTGATCGTGACAAAGCCACATAGTTGGCCGTGTGAAAATACCGCGGTCTCCAAATTAATGCCAAATCAAATGACTGGCCTTGAGTCTTGTTTATGGTAATTGCGTATGCAGGAATTACTGGAAACTGGCGGCGTTTTAATATCAAAGGTAATGTGTTGTCGGTTGTGGCGAGAGCAATCCTAGGAATTAGAAACGTATCATTTTGGTCAGCGTTACAGAATTTGTCAGTCACTGAGTCAGGGATCAGCGTAAATATATTTAAGATATTACCCGGCACACGTTAAATTTTTGGCTTTCAGGTTTTAATGCACTCACACATTTTTACTCTTTTTTACTAAACAATCATACGTTTCAATTCTCTCTTTCAATTTTTCAATGGGACAGTTGCTTAACAATTTTTTGACTATTGGATGTGTGATCAATTTGACTTGAACATGGGAAGGCCGGGTAAAGTGAGGAGATTGGAGATTCCCAAAATTATTAAAATTTAATACAATGGAGTTCACTTATAACGAACCCTGGTTGTAATAAATTTTTGTTTATAGCGAAGAATTTCTTCGGTCCCAAGAGTTTAAATCACATTTTTCATACAAATTGCTTCTCTTATAGCGAACAGTGGTTATATCAAACTTTTGACTTTTAACAAACAAATTTTTTTTTCCATTTCAGAATTTTCGTATATTTGATATATTTAAAAAAAATTAATTGCAATTTAATTTAATTTTATTTTCATTTAATTTTAATACAAAACAAAAACTTCAATTTTCAAATGAAGTTTTGTAAAAGGTCCTTTTATGTATATTTTCGTAAAAGTTTGCCAGTAGCCAACCTTTGCTTTGTACTTTCTGCTTCTATACATAAGGAGTTTTTCATATTATATGATTTTAAAAAAATATTTTATTTTGATAGAAACTCGGTAATTTTAGTCTTATTAAGACAAACAATTAATATGTATCTTTTTAATAATTTAATTTATGTTTTATAACTTTTTAAAATGCATCAAAATAAATAAACTTATTCAACTAAAAAAAGTTTTGAAACCTTTCGGACAAAACAAAAAAAATACTACGGTTATAACGAACTCAGTCTATAAGGAACTAATTTGGCCGGTCCCGCCGAGTTCGCTATAACCTAACACCATTTTATTGTAGAAAAATAAAATAGCATAAAAAAAAAAGTTTTAGAGCAAGGTTCCTAAAGGTTTCTTAAGGGGGGTAAGGTTTTAAAAGTTAAAAAAAAGTCGTATTTTCATAATTCTTTTTTGAAGATATGAATAATGTTGGATTATTTATTTCATATAAACGTTATAGCATTATATTTGAAGAATCTTTGAAAAAAATTTCAATTAAATATTTTAATAAATAAGTCTGTGACTGCGAATCTCCGGAGGCGTTGT
This sequence comes from Cordilura impudica, assembly GCA_963682025.1. NCBI lineage: Eukaryota > Metazoa > Arthropoda > Insecta > Diptera > Scathophagidae > Cordilura > Cordilura impudica. Next base: position 131,066,339 of record OY821518.1, on the reverse strand, counting down.
TGTTTTGCGGTGAACATCATAACTCGTTACCGGATCATGTGAAATAAAAAAATCTAAACGCGTTTCAAAGGTGACATGTTTCCTGTGGTAGTGACGAAGAGTTTTTTCAATTTTTTTTTTTGCAGCATTTTGAAGTGAAAAACGATTTTTGCTATACAATTTCGGGAATTTGTTGTTAAAAAATGGGAAAGAAAATGGAATTAAAAAAACCCTTCGTGGTTACCTGATGATTTATGTGTCGATATAGCGTCTAAAATTGCAAAAGAATCGGTCAAGTAGATTTTGAGTTATGATGTTAACGGACTTCGAATTTATATATTATGATTTATATACTATATACCGTATGAGGCCGGTCGCTGAAAACGCTGTATCTTCTTAAGTTTTGCTCTGATTTATTTAAAATTTTGACACAACACTCTCGATATGTTGTGCATTCAAAAAGAGAAATGCAAAAAAGGGTTTTAAAACCTACAACCCCTTAAGGAAGTGCAAACCCCAATACACCTACAAAAAAGAGAAAAAATATTTCATATGTCATCATAAATGTAAACTGTAAAAAGCGAACATTTTTTCCAATTATCTATAAATCCAAAAAAACAAAAAAATAAGGGCGTATTAGTTTTACTTAAAAAACAAAATTATTATTCCAAATCGCCTTTAATTCTTCTATGATAATTTCAATAAATTATTCAAATTAAAATCTTAAATACACCTATTTACGTAATTTATGTTTGTCAAAATTTTTTGAAAGCAAATTATGCAAAAATTAATATTATGAGTGAAAAAAAATATTTTCCCACATCTCTTCTGAAATTACAATGTAATTTATGCAAAGTTAGAATAATTTAAATTTGAAACTTAATATTGCACTATTTTTTCAAGTGCTTTTCAATACAGAGCTTTAAACGAAATCATACGTTGGACAACATCAAAATCCACATTGAAGATCTCTTTTTTCTCAAATATTTATCAAAAAAAGCATACTCTTTGGTAAGTGTTGGCCATCAGAGAACCTGAGCGAAAGCACTCCTAACAATTCAAAACAATTTTGAGATGAAAAACAAAACAGACAAACGGTAAAAGTTTAGTTTGATAAAAAAAATTATGTATGCATATCGGACGACGTTAAATGAGAAAAATAAAAATGTTTAAAATTTCCTTCATTACTTTTTTTTGCAGAATTTTTTCATTGACCAACAAAGGGAATTTAAAGAAGAATTTGAATAGATATTAGTTTTTTGATGCATTTTATTCCATATCTAACACGAAATCTGCATATGTGGTGCTATTGTTGTTAGAAGTGCTGCTAATTTTGACAACTTATTTTAATTTCGACGATTTTTCAATTTGTTAAAATGATTTGTGAAATTTGTTAAAATGATGATTGAAGATTTTAAATTTTCAGTAGTATAAAAATTGGGATTTCAAGGGTTAACAATTAATGGGTTGTAAATCGAAAATTGATAGTTTTAGTTCAGTGTAAATGTAAATTACAAAATATGTATAGATTTAATTCTGGGTCAAGTCGTTTCAAAACGGAAACACCTTGAATAGCATCTCCATTTAAGATTTAAGTTTTAATTACGGCTATACTTTAAACCTATATTATATGTTTCAGCTATAAATACATGTCAATAAAATTATTTAGTTGATTGCTGCGTTAAATTTTTTTCGTTCAAATTTCATCACTAATACATTTTTATATATAGAAATAACCAATGCTGTAATAATATTCGTAATATGAATGATATAAATAAATTTTATTGCTTCCGTTTGGAATATTTTTTGGAGTTTTATAAGCGGTAAAATTTTCTTGTCAATTTCTTGTTTTAAAAATGATGATTTTGGCGATTTAGTTTCCAAAATTGTAGATTTTCAGAAGATTTTATTAGCAGCACTGGTCGGTAACAAAGAAAAAGAAAATTGTGTGTGGGTTCGTATAAAATGAGAAAGATTAAATTTTGTTTGTGTATTTCGCATAGCTTTGTAGGGAGTGCTATGTGTGTGTATTATTTCAGCGTTACAGAATCAGTCAGTCAGTCAGTGAGTCAGGGATCAGCGTAAATGTATATAAGATTTTTAAAGCCTTATTTTGCATACATTGTAGTGTTTTTAAAATAGTTGTATTTTTATATCCATATAAATACTATCGCCACATAATTCAAATGGCTTTGTATTAGAGCTTGGTATAAAAGTAGCTTTGTCTTTTCATTAAGTTTGTATTTCATTTTATACAATATTCCAATGGCTGGAGAAATTTTCCTTTTGATTTCACATATATGGGAGTCCCAAGCGATATTACTTTGCAAAGTTAGTCCTAAATACTTAACAGTTTGTGTTTCATAAATTGGTTTGCCATCAACAGAAATATAAAAAGGAATGTTTATTGCCTGTGAATGCGGGCTAAACCGAATTAGCTTTGTTTTTTCCGCATTATTTACTAGTTTGTTGAATCGAGCAAATTCAATTATCAAGGAAACATCTCGTTCCATATAAGTTTTTAAAACCAAATCGTATTTATACGGGTAGAAGAGACACACATCATCTGCAAACATATACAATTGGCCATTGAGGTTTAAATTACTTATGTCATTTAAATAAATTGAAACTAGTAAAGGTCCCAGGCAGCTACCTTGAGGCACACCACACTCAACGCTTAGCATATTACTTTTCGCATTGTTAACTTGCACATACTGCTTCCGTCCCTTTAAATAACATTCAAACATGTTCAGATCTCTTTCAGTTACACCATAATATTTTAGTTTCTGTATCAATATTTCATGATCTACTAAATCAAAAGCTTTTGTGAAATCCAGGAAGAGTCCTGCTACCCCTTTCGAACCCTGGCCCAGTCCATTACATATATAATTAACGACATTTGCAACCGCTTCATCGGTACCACAACCTTTTTTAAATCCAAACTGAAATTTGTAAATGTATTTATTATCATCGAAATACTTCAAGAGACTTTGGTAAATAAGTTTTTCAAAAATTTTATCAATAGTTGACAGAACAGCAACTGGACGAAAATTGTTCACTGTAGAAGCATTAGAAATTTTGAGAATCAGAATAATTTTACTTATTTTTGAACAATACGTAAAATTGGACGAAATTATGATTTTATTAAAAATATTCGTTAAAATAGGTGAAATTATCTGCTTACAAATAACTACAGACTTTGGTGTAACATTATCATAACCACTTGACTTTTTAACATTCAAATTATCTATGATATTATCCATATCTGCAATTGAAACAGGTAAAATAGAAAAACGGCTAGAATGTCGAGGTAATGTTCTAAACATATTGCAATTATCACCAGGAAACGTTTTAATTTGTTGCCTCAAATCGCTAACTGACTGTATAAAGTACTGGTTCAGGCTGTCAGCTATCGCTTGTTCATCATAGACTGATACACCTGTAGATGTTAAGAGATTAATGCTCGTTTTCTGCACTCTTCCAAGTAACTTGTTTAAAAAATTCCAACATTTTTTTGGATCCACATCAATTTTATTCAAATTATCGAAAAAGTAAATTATTCCTGGATGTTTTGCAAGCAATTTTTATAATTTTACCAATTTTTTTTTTAACAAATTTTCATATAAAACAGATTTTGATTTTCTACGTTTTATTAAAAGTTTACGTTTAAACAATATTAAGTTTTGTAGGTTTTTGTTTATCCACGGAGTTAGCTCAAATCTTAGTTGAGTTTTGTATTTAGTGTTTCTTGTTGAATTAGTAATAGCATTACTTATACCATGTATGAGATTCTCTGTTAACTCTGATGAATTAGCATTTAAATTAACTTCAGCCAAACTACGTTGCAAATAATCTCCAACCTTATCGTAATCACATCGAACTCTGTTAATCTCAATATCTCTGTTGGAAACCAAATTACTCTTCACCTTACAGCATAGTATATTGTGATCTGTTATAGGGCATTCCACAGAATCCACCAGTATTTTTCCAAAGACATTACTAAATACATGGTCAATACATGTAGCACTGCCTGGTGTCACCAAAGAATGGCAGCTGTGGCAGTCATAGTTTAGCAATAAATTTGAAATACTAGGATCATGGAACAAGTCAATATATATCTCCAACTAAAATTATAGGATTTTGAGTTTGGGATTCCATAAATCTCTCTAAAGTTTCTAGGAAATTGTTCACCAAACATTTTTGGGATTGATATAGAGATACTACTTTCAAGTTTTTGCCATCTATCCTAAAATTATTTAATGAAATTGAAACAATATCTACAAAGCATTCACTTCTACAATACTCTACAGTATACTGCAGTTTATTGCTAATATATAAGGATGAACGTTTGAACGTTTGAATATCCTGGGATAGAATAAAGTTGAGTTAAATGTGATTCATACCATGATTCTTGTATAGCAATAACATCAGGTAATTTCGCAATACTTGCAACTATCGACTTGAACTTGTTAAATTGATTAATAGACGAAACGCTTCTTGTGTTTACACAAATTATATTTAAAAAAGAAAAGTTTATATTGTACTAGCTGTTTTTACCCGGTCTTGCCCGGGATAAAAAGGCCTTTGACTTGAAAAATGGTTCACTATGCTTACCAGGCGCTGAGTTCTTAGTCTCAATTAACAAATTCCCCAATAAAATGAACTTTCTGCCAAAAAATTTGTATGGGCAGTAAATTCGTTTTTCATTTCAATTAAAAATTTTTTGATTTTTTAATTTAGAAATTTTTTATAAGATGCTGCAGCAAAAATGCTTCAAAAATAAGCTGCGAGTTTTTTTTTCAGTTTATTTATAAACATCAAATATAACGGAATGGTTCGCAAATTAAACGAATCGGAACTTTTAAAAATGGAATTCCTTCATTCAATAAGTGATCATCATTGAGCAGATACGTCAAATTCAAATTTCAGAAATGAAAGACTAATGCGACGTTTAATATTGTGTTGCAAGGTTTCTTTAAGCAACTGCTTATAGTATATGTGTGGCCTCTTTTGATCAACAAGTAATTATTTCACATACGTAGATAAAATTTATCATACGACATTTCACTAAGCTGTATTCCGCGAGCGACTCGCGTTCGCTTCCGCGCGTTTGGCAGCCACACCCGTGCTGCCGCGCAGTTGTTGTTAACTTATTTTAATCGCCAAAATATTTTTTCAGATCATTGCGATATTTTAGCTGAGCTGTGTTCCGCGAGCGCGTCGCGTCCGAATCCGCATTACGATATTTTAGCTGAGCTGTGTTCCTAGAGTGCATCGCGTCCGAGTCCGTGGTCGCGCGCCGCGTCGCGTCCGCGTCCGCGCGCCACGCGCCGCTTCTTCGCAGCTCCTACCCGTGCCTCCGCTTAGTTCTCGCTAACTTATTTTAATTCCTAAAACATATTTTTTAGAGCATTGCGATATTTTAGCTGAGCTGTGTTCCAAGAGCGCCGCTTCCGCGCGTTTGGCAACCACACCTATGCTGCAGCGTAGCTGTTGCCAACTTATTTTAATTGTCAAAATATATTTTTCAGATCACTCCGATATTCTAGCTAAACTGTATTCCCCGTGCGCGTAGCTTCCGCGCAACGAAATGATGTTATTGAAAAGAATACTCATTTTAAATGCATTTATTGTAGGAAATATATTGAGAGCCTTATGCAAATGTTTACTAAAATAAATATTTAACAAAATTCATTAAATAAAAAGATGTAAAAATTTAAGAATGAATTTGGGGAGTAAGTTCATTTTTTCTTTCGATTAAAAAAAAAGGGGAATTTGTTCATTTCTTTTGGGTACCTTTTTTTTAGTTTGGGGAATTTGTTCACCGTGAAGTTATTTCCGTGTAAACCAAATTTCAGAGAAATCCTTTGAAAAGTACAAATTTGTATAGGGAAGAAATAGCACACAACAAAATATGAATTTTATAAGAAAATTGGGCGTAAAAGTAGGCGTGGTCGGTAAAAATCATATGGCAACCTTCCCTGGAATATGTACTAAATTTCGGAGAAAGCCATTGAAAAATAAAAGATTGTATAGCAATCATATAAAGAAACAAATAAAAGGAAAAAAAATAAGTTTTATATACATAGAAGTTGGCGCAAATTCCCTGTAGTATAGAGATCGTGTGCAAATTTTAGACATACCTTGAAAAATAAAAATTTCTATAGTGCACAAATATACCAAAAAACAGAAAATTAATTTCGTATAAAAAGTGGGCGTAGAAGTAGGCGTGGCCGGCAAGAATCATGTGTCGACCTCTCTGGAGTACAGAGATCGTGTGTAGCAAATTTCAGAGAAATCCGTTTAAAAAAAAATTGTGTAGCGAACAAATGTACCAAAAAACAGATTATGAATTGTATACAAAAAGTGGGCGTAACAGTAGGCGTGACCGGTACGAAGAATATGCCGACCTTTCCTGGAGTACAGAGATCGTGTGTACCAAATTTCAGAGAATTACGTTGAAAAATAAAAATTTGTATAGCAAACAAATATACCAAAAAACAGTAAATCAGTTGTATACAAAAAGTGGGCGCAGAAGTAGGCGTGGCCGGTAAGAATCATATGGCGACCTTTCCTGGAGTACGGAGATCGTGTGTAGCAAAATTCAGAGAAATCCGTTGAAAAATAATAATTTGTATAGCGAACAAATATACCAAAAACCAGAAAATGAATTGTATATAAAAAGTGGGCGCAAAAGTAGGCGTGGTCGATAAAAAGTATATGGTGACCTTAGCTGGAGTACAGGGATCGTGTGTACCGAATTTCAGAGAAATCTAGTAACAAATAAAAATTTGTATAGTGAACAAATATGAATAAAACAGAAAATGAATTTTACATAAAAAGTGGGCGCAAAAGTAGGCGTGGCCGGTAAAAAGTATATGGCGACCTTTCCTGGGGTATAGAGATCGTGTGTACAAAATTTCAGGAAAATCCGTTGAAAAATAAAAATTTGTATAGCGGTCAAACAAACAAACAAACAAACAAATAAACAAACAAACAAACAGAAAATGAATTTTATATATATAGATATACATTTAAATACAGTTGCTCGTCTTACCTTGTCCTAGGTTATCACTTTAATTACCGCTATGCTAACCATAAATAACTTAACATCTCCGGGTATGACCTCGGCATTTGTTTACCTTATGCATTCCGTGATCGCACTTAGTTCAGCTTGAATGAAGGAACTATTGGGAAAACGGAATTATCTACTTATAAAGCGGTCGCAAACATAGAAACCTACGCCAGTTCTACCTTCTATACTTGATTCATCTGTATAGAAATGTGATCCCGGAAGAACTCTTCGAAAGTTCCCACTTATCCAACTATCCCTGTCGGGTATCAGAGCCCCGCATAGTAGGTAAGCATGTGGTTTAAACTGGATTAACTCGTTCGGAAACTAATTTTTAACCTTGTTATGGATGATTCTTTCGGAAACTAATTTTTAACCTTGTTATGAATGATTCTTTCTATGGAAGGCGATAAGACTTATCGGTCGATAAGCTTTCAATATTAAATTTATGATGATGTTATAAAACCTAACGCCCATACAATTGGCAACAAATTATTTATTTGCTCTCGTTTTTCATATAAACAAATTAAGTTAGCGGTGCAGTTAAACACTAGACTCACTCCATGAAGTGCCATATCGACAATTATACTAACCTAGTTCGATACAGTAATTTTATTTCACTTCTAGATCAAAGATCGTAAAGGAATACAACTTATTTATTCGGGGAACACGATTTTATAAACAAAACAAAAACTAAATTTTAATAAAAAAAAAAAATTTTTAATGTGTCCCAAATTTAGTTTTGATGTCATGTTAATCAAATATAATGGGAATCACTATCATTTAATTCGTTTCGTTATAAGTATCAATTTCACCCGCTATTTTTTCTCAGGAATCGTATTAGGGTCTTCTCTGATTAAATGTCGAATCGCAGGAGGCGTTGCAGGTCTTTCCAAATCGGACGCCTCGTGTATTTTCAAATTCGTATAAACAGGTATATACGAAGAGCTAATATCCAAATTAATATGTTGTTCGGTAACACTGCGTCCGGGTAATTCGAAATGTTTTCCCAAAATAGGGGGACGCAATGATTTAATATTCATAATTAAATTATCTTCCTCTTCAGCAGAATCCAAAACTTCTTGGTGTGGTGTACTATAAGACATTTTCCAAATATCGTTATCTTCACCGGAGATTACCTTAAAATTTGAATAAAACAAAGGAAAGAAAAGAATTTCAGTTTTAAGAAATTTAAATTATCTAAAACAAACCTTCATAGTTGTAGAACTTGCAACCTTTTTTATATCAGGTGGCAGACGAAACTTTGATAATTCTTCTGCTACCGGTTCAAATGGTGATAATTTCATCCAAGGTAAGGGAGTACCTAAAGTACCTAAATAACGCCCACCTAAAGACCATAAACGGCACGAACAATCATGGCTACCTCTAAAGGAAATTAAAAACGATTTACAGATTTCATCATCGTTTTAAACTTGACAAACTTACGTTAATAAGATTTTTGGTACATTAATAAAAACAATAGAATTTACAGCTTTCAAGTGGCCTTTATAGCTACTGACTAACAACGGCTCCGGTTGAAGGCGTACTACTCGTTTGGCTCTTGTTAAAAATTTATCTTTGCGCAAAAATATGAATTGTAATCGTAGCCGAGGCATACAAATTTTAATGTGTTCTTTTTCCGGTATGCTAAGACAATAAAAATTAAACAAATGTATTTATTTTTTTTTTTCTATACTTCAAATCAACAGATATTCAACATGCCCTAACATGTCGGTTTCATAAATGTGTCATTACAATTTGTTTTCATTTTTGTCAATGACAAACTTTCTACTAATCTTGTTTTATTCAATTTTTATACTTTGCGGTTGATTATTGTCTTGATATAAACAAGTTTTATTTAGGGAATTTCTGTTCGACTGACATGCAAACATAATTTTAATAAGTTTCTATGGATTTTCATATTTTTATTTATGTTAACATTCCGTGACAACTCCCTCGACATGATTTATTAAGTTTTTCTATTAGTCGAATATGTTTTTTAAGTTAAAAACAAACATAAACAAGTAAGACAGCTATAATCGGTCTAGAACCTACACCAAGAATTTAGCAATTACAGTGTATAGCATGTATTTGTGGCCTGTAGATATATTAAAGTTTATATCGGATGTGGTAGTTTGATCATAACCATATTTAGTGATGTTAGCTAAACTTTTGTATGATTCTTCAAGTAAATGTCGGTGTCTGTTATGGGGAATATAAAATGATCAAGGTTTTAACCAAGGTTTGTTGAGGTTGTCATGAAACTGTTTCTTCAGTTGAAGTTGTTCCTGCTCTGCGCTCTCAAAGGTGATGGACAGCATGATTAATTACCATATTTTCAACTATTCAGGAGACCTGTTAGCGTTGGAACGGATCCATCACAATTTTGGTGAAAGTAAACTGGTCGCTCTACACATTTCCAAGGCGTTCAGTCATTTGGGGTCGGAATTAACTTTTCTGGATTTATATCGAGATTTCTCAAAGACCGAGCAATATGCGTTCTTATTGATGAATTGAATATGATTAATTCTTCCTCTCTTTTCTTATCTACTCTTTCGCAGATGACAGCAGCAGTTGTCATTCAATATCCTTCAATTGTAGTCCAAGCCTCAATAGAGACAACCTCCGAGTGGGGTAAAGCGAATAGGGTTGATTTTAATACGCGAAAACCCAATGTTGTTTGTTGACCCATAGGGCTTTGGATTCAACTAAGTCATCTATATATATATGGGTAGTGTAGGAGTAGGGAATCAGATACTCTTTATATTTTGGACATAAGAATTCCATGCGATGTCCGTTGAAACGAACGTTTTTCAAGTGTTAAAAGAGGCATTCAAGTGTCTTGGTTTTCTAAAATGGTGCAAAAATTACTTTACTCCTAATCTTAAAATCAATATTACCTACATCCGACCGAAAATGGAATACAACTCCCACATATGGGCAGGAGATTCAGTCTATTTTAGAGTAACTGGACCGTTTACAAAGGAGGGCGTTGATGTTCATTAATGACAGTAGGGTATCCAACTCTATCGACTCGTTATAACAAAGTATTAATGTGGGGTGGGTAACACTGTTCTATAGATATAGTGAACTTATTCTTAGTGCTTGAATTTCAGTTCATATTACTTGCTTTACTAGTAGATTACGTCCGTTTATAGTATATTTTCAAGGTGATCGCATAACGCATTACAGAGAAAATTCCTTTATCAGTCGAACTAGCCGTATGTGGATTAAACTCACCACACAAGTCTTTCCTGACAGTTACAATCTAATAAAATTTAGGTCAAATATCCACAAACACTACTCCCTCTTTTCCCCTTCCCTTAACCTCTTTTCCTAAGATCAACACAATGCACTGCATTTGTAGGGGGCATCTCCAGAGTATTAGCTTATAATAAAACAAGAGTGTTAAATTCGGCTATGCCGAATTTTTTGATACCCTCCACCTGAGTCTTTAATTTTTCAATATTCAATTTTCATTTTCCATTTTGCATTTTTCAATTTTCATTTTCAATTTTCCATTTTGCATTTTCCATTTTTCGATTTTCATTTTCCATTTTAAATTTTCAATTTTTAATTTTTCAATTATCATTTTCCATTTTGCGTTTTCCATTTTCCATTTTTAATTTTTCATTTTTCAATTTTCATGTTCCATTTTCCATTTTTCATTTTCCAATTATCATTTTTAATTTTTCAATTTTCAATTTTCATTTTTCATTTTTCATTTTCCATTTTTCAATTTTCATTTTTCAGTTTTCATTTTCCATTTTTAATTTTTTATTTTTCCTTTTCCATTTTTCATTTTCCATTTTTCGCTTTTCATTTTTCAATTTCATTTTCCATTTTTCATTTTCCATTTTTAATTTTTCAATTTTCAATTTTCATATTCCATTTTTCATTTTCCATTTCCCATTTTTCATTTTCCATTTTCCATTCTCCATTTTCTATTTTCCATTTTTCATTTTTCATTTTCCATTTTCCGTTTTTCATTTTCCATTCTCCATTTTTCATTTTCGATTTTCCATTTTTCATTTTTAATTTTTTATTTTTCAATTTTCTTTTTTCATTTTCCATTTTACATTTTACATTTTACATTTTACAATTTACATTTTACATTTTACATTTTACATTTTACATTTTACATTTTACATTTTACATTTTACATTTTACATTTTACATTTTACATTTTACATTTTACATTTTACATTTTACATTTTACATTTTACATTTTACATTTTACATTTTACATTTTACATTTTACATTTTACATTTTACATTTTACATTTTACATTTTACATTTTACATTTTACATTTTACATTTTACATTTTACATTTTACATTTTACATTTTACATTTTACATTTTACATTTTACATTTTACATTTTACATTTTACATTTTACATTTTACATTTTACATTTTACATTTTACATTTTACATTTTACATTTTACATTTTACATTTTACATTTTAAATTTTACATTTTACATTTTACATTTTACATTTTATATTTTACATTTTACATTTTACATTTTACATTTTACATTTTACATTTTACATTTTACATTTTACATTTAAATTTTACATTTTACATTTTACATTTTACATTTTACATTTTACATTTTACATTTTACATTTTACATTTTCATTTTACATTTTACATTTTAGATATTGCATTTTACATTTTACACTTTACATTTTCCATTTTCCATTTTCCATTTTCTGTGTTTCATTTTCCATTTTCCATTCTCCATTTTTCATTTTTCGTTTTCATTGTTTCTTTCATATTGGCGATTTTTTTTATTATAACGTGATAACGATAAAAAAATGTGGCAATACTACTAACATGAGCTATGTTATTGTGTTCTTGGTATTGTTAATATATGTGTATGCATAATTTTTTAGTGGCATTTTTTTGTGTTGTTGTACAATTATAATGTCCAACCACTAAACTGTTACAACAAACAGACTGGATTTTATGTTTTTTTTAGAGGTATCTACATATTTTTGCTTGTATCTAATCACGATGATGCCCGATTTAGCCAATTTTCAATACCAACCTGCTGGGAATTATGGCAAATGATATTATTGTAGCCTTATACAGTAAGATTGCTTTTTTTGTGAATGAGCGTGATTTCAACAGACAGACGGACAGACGGTCATCGCTATATCGACTCGAGCTGTGATAAGGATCAAGAATATATATACTTTATGGGGTCGGAAATTAGTTTTTCGATGCGTTACAAACGGAATGACAAACATATATATACCCTCTTCCACTGACGTGTGGAGGGTATACAAATACAAAAAATTATATATGATAGGTAGGACCAAAAATTCTCCAATTACGACCAAACTTAAGGAGTTTACTTAAAAGTTCTAAAATCATATTATATTTGAGCTGCTTTATATGAGTCAAATGACTATTTTTATTTCTCTGGCATGACCCTCAGTTGGTCAACGACAGCATTATTTTTTTTTAGATCGTTAAAACTTTCCCAGCCAATATTTTACTATTGTTAGCAAAGCAAGTTGTCTTGCCAAAGTAGAATCTGGCTTTCATTTGATATTGGTAACACCAAGTGAACAATTTTTTCCATATTTACAAATTTACTATTGATGAATGCCTTTTATAAGATTGTCACTTTTCACCACAGTAACTTTCTTCAAACAACTGCCGCCATCTGCGACTTGGGGTCCCCTGGTAATGTATAAACATAAACAAAATTCGACCAAGATATGCTATTGTGTTCAAATGAAAAGACGAATTGTTATAAAATGAAAAATCTTAACTTATTCTTTCAAATCAATTTCACAGCCTTGTGTTCTGTTGTGGTTTGGAAAATTATCACAACAAACAACCACAAATGCACGGAAGGACGGAATAGAATAAAAACATAGCATAGTTTGCAGATATATTAAAAAACACAATTTCTCTCAATGTAGAGAAACAAAAGAGAGCAACTAATTTTTTTAGTTTTTAATTTTTTTCAGAAAATTTAGGAGAATCGATGGATAATGTGAAGTAAGTTAAAATTTAATTTTTCAGTCTTTTATAGATGCAAACTAATCAATTAAATCATAGCTAATGCAGATAAACGGTCTTAACCCATAGTGGATCGTAAATATTTTTTATGAGCTTTCAGTTAGAAAATGACCTCTGTCAGAGGAAGAGAGTAACATGCGCAGGGCAATAAAGAAATTTAAAAAAATTTCGGTAAAAGAATTTGTAATAATATACTTCAAAATTTCCAATGCGTCTTCCGATTCTGCCGAGACTTCCAGTCTTAAAATTTTATTTATTTCGTAATATAACTCTTCATGGTTGACGTCCGATTTGATTTTGTGAGTGCTTTTTCTGGATTTTAACAAACATTCTAAATTCATTTGCATCTGAACTGCCCAAATTTTTAGTAAAATATTTTGTTGTATGACACAAGCATTTTGAATCGTTCATCATCAATTATTGAAGTACAAAAATTCGACTTTAAATTTGGACTTTCCATTCTGCGGTGTTTCAGTTCCTTTTTGATAATCTCTTCAAATGATTCATCACCTCTGACATTCAAAAAATTTTTTCATAAATTTTAATATAATGGAAATATCTGCCGAGAGATCTTGCATAAACTTGCTTACTTTATTAATTTCATACAATATATTGTGCCAAATTATGTGTGAAAGTATGAACCGGCTGTTAGCTTCAGAAACAGCAACTTCAATTTAACTTGAATCTGCAACTTTATATAAAACTTCTATAATTTCATCAAAATTATCTTCCATAACTTTTATATTGTTTGTACTGTTTCTCAACGCGTATCTGATAATGATTTAACAGTTATTATACAGCACTTTATAGAATGTTCCATCGAACAGTTGATGTAGCAAAAAAAGTAAATTTCGTTGGACAGTACAAAAAGTTATTTGCAATTGATACTGATTTCACATACCATAAGACTAATAGATGGTTAGCACAAGGAAAGTATAAAGCTTCTGGATTTTTTTTTTATTAAAGCTTGAACACCTTTGTATACTACAACGATCATGTCATTATATTGATGTCAAAAAGAGTACTAGGAATCTGAAAAAAAATCCATAAACCCGCAAAGTTGAAATCGAAGAGTCATCTTTTCATATGGACACAGAATTACATAATAATCTGAATCATAGTGTAATTAAAATCGCACATGCACCAATTTTCGCGATCATTTGCTTGCCGACTAAATCTCAACTCAGCCGAATTAATAATTTTGCGAACAAATTTACAGATTTATGCACCATCCAATTCAAAATTAAAATTGAAATAATAACAAAAATGTTTCTTAAACTCTAAACCTAGCAAATTTTGTTAAATATTTCTTTCTTACAACTTGTAACTAATGTATTACAAGGGAAATTATTGTTAGTTATCTGCTATTGTTATCAATAAATATTTTATACGTCTACTAACATTTAAGGAACATTATTCTCTTCCTAGATCCTAATCCCGTTTTGCATTAATTTTTATTAAAGGGCAAAAGTACGGATTGAGTTAAGGTGTCTCTTCAAATAAATGCAGTTAGACTGTTGTTTAAAGGTCACATGCATTGTACTTTTGCCTAGAATGTAGAAGAGGAGATCATTTGAGTGGTGCTGGTTCTGAGAAGGTTAAATTTGTTAGGACTTAATTACGAAATAAAGTCAAAAATCGAGCTAGTATGATATTAAAGGCGTTTTTGTACTTTTAAGTTCCGTAGAATTCTACAATACAACCAACCGCTAGACTTCCAATCTCATGGGTTTTCCAATTCCCTGGAATGTATCTTTGCTTTAAAAAAAGGTTTGAGATATAAAAATCTTAACACAAGTTTTTCCTCTTAACATTTTTCGCAAGCATTATTATATTTTTTGATGTGTAAACATCTATACGCGCAGGGGGGTAAATTTCTATTTCACAATACAATCACAAAAACAGCGTAACACAAATCGGTGAGAGCTGTAACACAAATCAGTGTGTGACTTATGATTGTATTGGTGAAAAAATTATGATATAAAATTGTTTTTATGCCACTTTTTTAAAAGCGTCGTCTATGTATCACTTATATACGTTTATATTGGGATATTTTCAACGTTTTATAGCAAAGGGTTGTTGAATTAGCTGAAACAGTTTTTGCTATAAATGATACATAGATGACGCTTTCTGTTTGATTTTAAAAAATGACATAAAAAAATCTTTAATTATTAGATGTTTACACATCTCCCCTGTGATCGGACTCACATGATTTTTTTTTTTTTAAGTAATCTTTGAAAAATTTGTTGTTACTTTGATTAAAATGAGAGATTTTTAATGTTATTAGAAGAATTTTATAGGAAACATAGTTCGGGAAGAAAGTAATGTCCACATGATGTCTTTAAGGCCCAGAAATAAGAAAAACAAGTAAGAAAATTATAGTCGGTCTAGACCGACTATACGATACCCTATACCATGCGTTTAGAGACCCTATTTCCTAGGCCAAACTAACTGGACATAGAAAATAAGATAAACCAGATTTGAGTGAGATTTTTATTAATTTTTTTGGCTGCAGATATGAAAAAGTTCATATCGGATGCTACATCTATATGGGCACTAGGCCTAAAATTGGACCAATCCCGATCATGTTTGGTAAAGTCTCTTGTATTTTGCAAAAATTTATACAAACAAAATTTGAAAAGAATCAGTGCAATATTTTTGTTTTTTGATAGATTTAAGTGCAGATCGGGAAGCAGCTCTACATGGGGCCTATGAATAAGGGTTGTCCCATAGGGATAATTTTTGGACTACTCATTAATGGATGTAATAAATGCATATAAACCCAATTTGAGTAAGATCTATATGATAATTTGGATGTTATGGCAATTATGTCGATTTCATAGGGGTCATTTGTATGGGGGCTAGGTCTGAACATGGACCGATTTTCACCAATTTCAATAGCGTTCATCCTAAGTCCGATAAAAGCTTATATGCTAAATTTCATCAAAATATACTTTACATGGACACACAGAAGGACGGACGGACGGACACACGGACGGACATCGTTAAATTGAATCAGATAGTGATTCTGATTCGATCGGTATAATAAAAGATGGGTCTAGGTCAAATATTTTTGGTAGTTACAAACAGCAGCACAAAGTCATTATACCCAAACCACATAGTGGTATAGGGTATAAATATTGAAAAGAGCTCCCAACACATCCGGCAGAAAAGCAGCCCGCTTAGTTCATTGGTCAAAACTTTTATGTTGTTAATGCTCAAAGAAATGTTTAGATAAGTTTAGGACCCAAAAGCAGGCAAAATTTCCACACAAAAAAAAAGTTATAACTGGCTTTATAAATACCGAAATTTATATTAAGGAGTGTTTGCAAAGAAGACTAATTCCATTCACAAGCCAACACAATGTGTCCACATTTTTATACCCTATACCACTATGTGGTTTGGGTATAATGACTTTGTGCTGCTGTTTGTAACTACCAAAAATATTTGACCTAGACCCATCTTTTATTATACCGATCGAATCAGAATCACTTTTTGAGTCGATTTAACAATGTCCGTCCGTCTGTGTGTCCATGTAAACCTTGTAATCAAACTGCAGGTCGCAAATACGAACATATTTTTATGAAATTTGGTATATAAGCTTTCATCGGCCACGGGATGAACACTATTGGAATTGGTGAGAATCGGTCCATGTTCAGACCTAGCCCCCATACAAATCACCCCTATGAAATCGACATAAATTGCCATAAGATCCAAATTGTTGTATAGATCTTAGTAAAATTGGGTTTGTATGTGTTTATTATATCCATTAATGAGTAGTCCAAAAACTATACCTATGGGACAACTCTTAGTCATAGGCCCCATATAGATCTGCTTACCGATCTTCACTTAAATCTATCAAAAAACAAAAATATTGCACTGATTCTTCTCAAATTTTGTTTGTATATATTTTTGCAAAATACAAGAGACTTTGCCAAACATAGTCAGGATCGGTCCATTTTTGGGCCTAGTCCCCATATAGATATAGCATCCGATATGAACTTTTTCATATCTGCAGCCAAAAAAATTAATAAAAATCCCACTCAAATTTGGTTTATGCTTATTTTCTATGTCCAGTTAGTTGGGCCTATGAGATAGGGTCTCTAAACGCATGGTATAGGGTATAATATAGTCGGTCTAGACCGATTATAATTTTCTTACTTGCTTTTTGTCCGTTTTGCCATTCTGTCACTATTGTAAGAAAGCTCTTGAGTAGTACAAAAATAATAACGTGAGGCAAATCCTGCAAACTGTCCGGAGCTTAGGCCAGTAGAGAGATATAAGGCTCTTCTGAAAAGAAAGTTCAAGGTGTCCCAAAATGTGGAAGATTTTAAAACAAAATGGACTATTTGTTCGTAAAAAGTGACTAAAACCACTATAAAATTCCTAATGGAAGGGTTTCTGTACAAGGTTCATAAGTTCATAAGTAGTGGTTAGGATGTAATAAAAATTATCTTTTTATTGTAAGCTTTAATATAATTTCAATAAAATAAAAAATAGTATGTAAGAAAATTAAAGTCTGTCTTGCCCGACTATGCGATACCATATGCCATGCGTTTAGAGAATTGGTCTTAGGTCCAACTAATTGGGTTTAGAAAATAAACATTATCCAAATCTGAGTGGAATTATTATTATTTTTTGCCTGCAGTTGTGAAAAAGTTCATATCGGATGCTATTTTTATATGGGGAATAGATCGAAAAATGGACCGATCCTGACGATATTTGATAGTCATTTATTTTTTGCAAAAACATATACAAACGAAGTTTGAGAAAAATGTGTACTATATTTTTGTTTTTGATGGGTTTAAGTGTAGAATTGGCTTAGAATTGTCCTATAGGGTTTATTTTTGGACTACTAATTAATGGGAGTAATAAACACACATAAACCCAATTTAACTGAGATATATACATATGTTAGAGCTCAATTTTCACCAATTTCAATAGCTTTCATTCTAACCAGATGGTGGTATAGGGTATAAAAACTATAGGTTCAATGGTTTCCTTATTGTTACATTTTATGTACATATGTTAACATTTGTTCGATCTCAATCCTTAGTAGGTTAATATTGTCATTTCAGTTGCGTGCAACAGTAATGGACTTTTCTCATTCTTGTTGTCTTATCCGACTAAAAGGTACAAACAGTGTCTTTGCTTAACACTTATGACTTATGAATAACTCAACTTCCATCTATGAGGTAAAGTATTAAAATCATTAACCCTGTAGGTTTAATTAAAAGCCATAATAACTTTCTTAATATGTTGTATTCACTACATACGAATATTTACGAGTCAATAATCAAATAATATTCTAACTATTTAACAAGAAATCTACCTACAGCCATGGTACATATGTACGTACATAAGTAAATCAAACACGCAAGTGGAAAAATATTTACAACATTTTCTGATTGCTCACATACTTACCAAAAATTTTGTATGTACCAAACTTTAATGTAACCAAAGGCAGTGCCCGTAAAAAGGTAACGATTTTTACGATCTGTGCCCAAAGATAGAACACAATCACCAGTTTTGTGGATGGCATAAAACTTATTGAGATAACCACCACGTTGATGATGCGAATACACCTGGATCGTGCCAGACTCTATGGCCACAAAAACACTTCCTATAGGGAATATTTTTTTTAATGCAATTCAATACTAGTTCCTAAAAAATATATGACTAACACTTACCATGATGTTTTGTCATGGGACGAGTTTGAAGAAATAACACCGCTTGAACAGCCTTCGGAACAAATACGGCTTCATCTGAAATTTGAATTGTTTTTATATAATTATGACAGTTTCTTGCTGCTTACCTTTAGTAGAACTCCAGCTAGGCTTAATTTTGTTAATTTCACGTATACGGTCCGATATGGACTTTCGAACATAACGGGAAATATTTATGTATCTGTCACTTTCATAATCATCGATTTCGTAATTTTCCTCTTCTGAGTCACGGTTATGTTTTAGCTCAATAAATTCTGTAGGATTGGCTACACTGTAACGTCTATAAGGTTGGCCTGTTTCAAGTTTCCAAAATACTAATTCTCCCGAATACGTGGCCGTTACAACACCTTCTCCCAGTTTAACATCAGCACAAGTAATGTCATCCGTATGGAACATCGGCCATTTTTTAGGGTCGCCATACTCACGACCCTCAACATCGTTGAATTCTGTAACTTGGTTATCCCAACCGACAGCCAAAATTCTACACCCAGGGAAAATTTTTTTCATTTATGTCATATTGTCAAAATTCTAAAGCTTAATTATTATTTAGGATAAATTACTTGAAATATATTAGTTTCTTTAGAAGTGTGTTTCTATAAGAGAGTTCTATCGAGTCTTAATGGTTATTCTTTAGTTTTTACTTTTGCCATCTACAGGAATACATTAGAAACCGCCAGCAGAACCTAAACTGGTTTCTAATCAAAATATTGCTTTGAATAAGAAGTTCTCTAAATCTAAGAGTTTTTACTTACAATATCGAATTTTCAATAAATATTAAGGAAAATATCCTTAAAATCAGCTTATCTCAAGGAAATTGTACATTATATGAGTCGTTATAATCTATGATGTCTCTCCTAAAGGAAAAATAATCAATCATTCCAATGGGAAAGAGTCCTTGAAATCTACATTTTTCTAAAAGTATTTTTACAGTCAATTTTTGCAACGTTTGGGTTTTGTTTAAAATTTGTATAAAAAATTCTAAATATTATGCCTGGTTTTCACTATGTCATATAAGCTGACAACAAACAATTGCCTCAACTGACATCTCGTAATTTTCTATTCATTATATCTTATAAATGAACAAAAAATCTGGCTGTCAAACACAAACAAATTGCCAAATTGCTGGCAATTTCATTTCAGATGTCAAATGTTGCCAGGGGTTGTAAATGACAAGACATTTAAACCCGTTTTCATACAACTGACAATAATTGCCATTAAAAATGACATAATGAAAACCAGGCATTAGTCAGACATAAACTAAAAATTTTCTACAATTCCTTACATTTCGTCTTATTAAACGAATGGTTGGAATAACTGTTATGAAAACAAGCGCCTAAAAGCATTTATGTTTTTAATAATTCAAGTAATTCCTAACGTTAGAGTATTATAATATATATTTACCTTTCAACCACCCATATAACGGCAGTCACCTGGTGTTCCGGCTGAATACTCATGTTGCGTATGCACACAGCGTTATTATAATTCCAAATCTTAAGTGAACCATCTCTAGCTCCAGTTAATAGAAACTGCTCCAGTGGATCAAAACAAGCAGCTGTTATTTCTATATCAATATTTTCACCATAAACTTGTTTAGTATGACAACTTTTCATAATAATTTTGCGTCTTCCCGTCCAGGGATCCCAAACAATAATAAAACTATCCAGACCACATGTTACAACATTTCGAAATAGACGATTGTATAAAACCACCGATACTGGAGCAGCGTGAGTATTGCCATCCGTAAGGTCTACACGTACACGAGGATTACATTTTATGGCCACTAGTTTTCGACCGCCTACCAGCAAAATTCTTAAGGAGGCATTATAATAATAAACTAAATCAGTTTCGGCTGGTAGCAATCGTACTAAATCACCATACGTCTGCAATAGCACATGTTCTGTGAGATCCCAAACTTTGATTACTTTCTGATAGTCGACACTATAGACTTTCTTCTCTTCTGATTGTACGAAACACATAACAACGCCAGCATTATGCCCGGTCAATATTCCAGATGGTTTGCTTGAGATATAAACATCCCATATGCGAACAAATGTGTCAGGTCCACCTGTTACAACAATATTGTTGCTCTCGTCCAGAAAAAATGTTGTAACACCCTAAAAATAAAATTCACAATTAAATATTCTCATTCAAAGACAATTTTGGGAAGAACAAACACTTTTAAGGCTATAATTTACTCTATAGTAAAACATGTAATAAAATTATAGTCGGTCGTGTCATGTCTGACATAGCAATAAATTTTGGACATAGCAATAAATTTAAAGCAAATTTGAGAGAAATTGTTACCTGAAGATTGCTTAAAGTTCATATCAGATGTTATTTTTATATCGGAACTTTGATCATGACTACACCAAGTGAGATTACTTATTTGTTCTAACAGGTAGATTGAAGTGAGTATTGGGTGTATAATATGGATCTTAGGGTATTTAAGTCCAACTCATAGAGAACATATTTTAAACAAATTCAATTGACATATTTCTTGAGCCAAATATACAATATGTATGTCCAATTTCCTTCTGTTATTATTATATACCAACACTCAGGAGGTGCCCCCTACAGATGTAGTGCGTTGTGATGATCTCAGGAAAATAGGTTATGGGAAGGAGGAAAAACGGAGAAGTGTTTTTAAATACTTGACTTAAATTTTATTAGATTGTAGCTGTCAGAAAGGACTACTATTTTCAGAAAACGGTTTCGGTTAACCGATATAAATTATAAAAACCCAGTCTTTTATACTCTGCAATTTGAAAAGATGTAAATTTTAATTTAGTTCATATTAAAAAGCTAAAACTACAATAAATAACTAAAGCATACATTAAGCGAAATTTTAATAGACGCATATATAGTTTTTATAATTTTTATACCCTATACCACTATGTTGTTTGGGTATAATGACTTTGTGCTGCTGTTCGTAACAACCAAAAATATTCGTCCTAGACCCATCTTTAATTATACCGATCGACTTAGAATCACTTTTTGAGTCGAAATAGTAATGTCCGCCCGTCCGTCCGTCTGTGTGTCCATGTAAACCTTGTAATCAAACTACAGGTCGCAAATATGAATATATTTTGATGAAATTTGACATATAAGCTTTCATCGGCCATGGGATGAACGCTATTGAAATTGGTGAGAATCGGTCCATGTGTAGACCTAGTCCCCATACAAATGACCCCTATGAAATCGACATAAATTGCCATAAGTTCCAAATTATTATATAGATCTCAGTCAAATTGGGTTTGTGTGCGTTATTACATCCATTAATCAGTAGTTCAAAAATAGTCCCTATAGGAAAATTCTTAGTCATAGGCCCCATATAGAGCTGCTTCCCGATCTTCACTTAAATCTATCGAAAAGCAAAAATATTGCACAGATTTTTCTCAAATTTGGTTTGTATATATTTTTTCAAAGTATAAGTAACTTTACCAAACATGGTCAGGATCGGTCCATTTTTCGACCTATTCCCCATATAAATAGAGCATCCGATATGATTTTTTTTATATATCTGCAGCCAAAAAAATTAATAACAATGCCACTCAAATTTGGTTTATGTTTATTTTCTATATCGAATTAGTTGGAGCGAAGGGATAGGGTCTCTAAACCATGGTATAGGGTATCATATAGTCGGGCTAGACCGACTATAATTTTCTTACTTGTTTTTTTTTATTTTACTTTTGTAAAGTATAAAATCGTTGTTATTTTTATACCCTATACCACTATGTGGTTAAGGTATACTGACTATGTGTTGATGTTTCTAACTACCAAAAATATTTGACCGAAACCCATCGTTTATTATACCGATCGTCTCCGAAAGTGATTCTGACGATGTCCGTCCGTCCGTCCGTCTGTGTGTAATCAAACTACAGGTCGCAAATATGAATATATTTTGATGAAATTTAATATATAAGCTTTTGTCTGCCATAGGATGAACGTTGTTGAAATTGGGGAAAATCTGTTCTTGTTCGGACCTAATCCCCATACAAATGAGCGCTTTGGCATCGGCTTAAATTGCGATGATATCTAAATTTCCATACAGATCTCTGTCAAATTGGGTTTGTGTAAGGTTATTACGTCCATTAATCGGTAGTCCAAAAATAAACCTTATAGGACAATTCTTAGTCACAGCCCCCATATGAAGCTGATTCGCGATCTTCACTTAAATCTATAAAAAAAAAAGACAAAAGCATTGCACTGATTTTTTTCAAATTTGGTTTGTGTATGTTTTTGAAAAAAATAAGTGACCTGACCACATTTAGTTGGTCAGGATCGGTCCATTTTTCGGCCCAGTCCATATAAATATAGCATCCGATATGATGTTTTTCATATTCGAAGGCAAAGAAATTAATAGCAATGCCACTCATATTTGGTTTATGCTTATTTTCTATATTTAATTAGTTGGATATAAGAGATAGGGTCTCTAAACGCACCGACTATAATTTTCTTACTTGTTGTATTTAACTAATACTTGAATACAAGCTGTAAAATTTACATAAAAATTTTGTTAGCGTTCCTAAAAAAATTGCCGTTCTTTTTCTTTGAGAATATTGAACTTGAGCGTAATTTTAATAGACGCAACGTGTAAATTATTTTAGTTACAGTTACAAGTATACGAGGGCGGATCAACCCGTCTTGACAAAGAAAACACAACAAAATTGGGAAAAACTTTCATTATTTCTCCTTTTAGCTCGAAACACTTTTCCCACCGATATTCAATAGGTTCGCTAGTAAGATCTGTCCTTATAGTAGCCATCAATCGCAGTCTCCACCTCTTCATTGTTGGCAAATCTTTTACCACAGAGCCAGCTTTTCAAGATTGGAAATAGAAAATAATCTTTGGGAGCCAAATATGGTGAATAAGATGCATGATGAAGCAATTCAAACTTTAATTCATAGATTTTTAGTCATCGCAATAGCGGATGTGTGAACTGGTGCATAGTCTTTCTTTTTCGCCAAATGCGGCCTTTTTTCCTTAATTTCATCACTTAAACGCGCAATAAGATAGTATAATATTCGCCATTGTTTGTTTTTCCTTTTTGAAGATAATAAAATTATCCCACGCGCATCCCAAAAACAGACGCCATAACATTGCATGCTGACGGAACTGTCTCCGCCTGCTTTCGACACGATTCTCCCATTTCAGTTCATTATTTTGACTGTTTTTTTGGCACAGGTGTAAAATAATTGACCCATGTCACATCCATGGTTACAACTCGACGCTTTATTACACTCTATTGAAACATCTTCACACGCTGTTTTTGTTCTATTGTGAGCAAACGGCAACCATCATGAGGACAGCTTCCTCATCTCCAAATTTTCGATCAATATGCTCATGCACCTTCAGCCGACGATCACCCAAAGCCATTTTGAGGATTTTCTTAACCGTTTCTGGCGTGGCCTCCTCAATTGGTCGACTACGACGTTAGTCTTGGCAGACTCCCCCGAATATAATCTAGCTCAGTTTTAATATTGGTTGGACTGAGACCTTTCAAATGAAAGTATTGAAATACGGTCACCAATTTTTTTCATGTTTACAAATTCACTGAGATCGTTTATGGCTCAAAAAAATACTTAAAAACGTGGTGCCTTGAAACTTAAATCATATATTTTATAAGGTTGCCACTTTTCGCCAAAGTATTTTTTTTTCCAAACTACTGCCGCCATCTATACGTAAGGTCAGGCTATTGTGGGATCGCCCTAATAGAAAGTATTGCATACATGACAGAGAATGGCTCCTCGTCGCGAATAACAGCTAAATAGATAATTAGAAATAGGCCAATTTGGGATCAAAAGAGTTCAGAAGGGCCTTAATATTATTGCACGCAAGTCTTTTGACGATAGAGATGGATAGAAACAAGTTTATAACGCCAGAGGATGCTTCGGTATCAATAATAAACATGTTAGCCGATGGACTGCAAGAAGAGCGCTCCACAACATTAGCTTAACTATGTTAATCCACGACTTCTGCAGACGACTGACTGATTCCATTTAAGCAAACAGTTGATCGCGGTAGCAAAAATTTGAATGTTAGATATGGAGTTGCTCTATATGGTTACTCGTTAATTTAATTTTAATTTTATTTATTAGAGCACTGTAAAAGAGTTATGAAATAATTAGAAAAAATGGCTATTTCATCATTCCACAAACTAATATTTCCGATTTTGAAGATAGAAGCGAATAATTATATATTTCATCAGGATGTCAAGATAGAGAGATACTGCAGATTTGGTTTACATTTGAAAGAAGAATTTGATGCAGTCATAAAATTTGTCTAGTACTGGCTGGACTTTTAAAGTGACGTTTAATTTATTACAAAGATTTAATACTTATTGTTAGTTCACATTTAACTGAGTGTAGATGCAATATATAAATAATTAATTGAAAAAGAATGGCAGCACAAAGCACTTCCAAAACGTGAGAATTCATGCAGTGGTCAATCCCATTGAGAATTTGTGGTCAAAAATAAAAAACGACAACGGTACTATAAATTCTCTTCCATCTTGGACGAGCTGAGGCGACGCGTGCAGCTGGATTGGTAAAGTTATAAATAAATTGGTTGAATGCATACCTAAACTTAATAATAATATTGGTCTTACAATTATTGAAAGGTGCAAAATGAATTGAGTACACATTTTGTTAAGAGTTGAACAATGAATAAAAGTAACATTTTTATACCATCCACACCACTGTGCATATCAATTTGTATATCCGTCAAAATAAACTCCAGAGTCCCCATAAACTATATATGTATCTTCTCGATCCTTATAAAAGGATAAATCGATCTATTTTTAATATGAATCGTAAAAGAATATAACCATTTCTGCTCTCCACTGTATGTTGAACCAAAGACCCTTTTACATAGTCGGCCTAGACCGACTTTTTTCTTCTATTGTTTCTACTATTTTGGGCAGGTGTGTATAAAAAATACAAATTTCGTTATTTTTTTACATGACCCAAAAAATACAACTCTGAAAATATCTAAATTGAGAACCCCACAAAAAAAAATCAAGATTTTCGCAATTAATCACCATCACTAATTTTATATATATATATCTAACTTACCAGTGGTATACGAAATATAGTCCTATCTTCACCACTTGCTACAATTAAACCCGGACAACGACCACGATACTTTTTAGAATTACGATATTCAGCAGCCACAATTATAGAATTTAAACGAAGCGAATAATATACGTGTTGAATCATTTCCGAATGGATATTTAAATATTCTTCAGCTTTGAATAGCGGCAATTTTCCCTACAACGATCATGTCAGTACTACTAAACACCTTCAAAGCTCATAAGTTTTACCTTTAGTACATCTGTCCAAAAAACTTCAATTAAGGCAGCACCAGGTTTCGATTGAAAAGGACCTCTTAATATGGGGGAAAATTTTAAAATTCTAACATTTCCCCCGCCATCGCCCATTATTAAACGGGAATCACATTTGCTTTTGGGATGGAAGCAATAAGCCATACGGCACACAGCAAAAGGCATGCTGCGTATAACTATGCGAAGAGAAAACGTAGAAGCAACAGTTTCATGAAAACGTAATTCTCGTTCAGTCGAAGAAGTGCAAACAATAGAAACATCGGACAAAGCTTGAACGCACAATATCCATGTGGTCATTTTCAAATGCCCTAAAAAAATAAAAAAATAAAATAAATAAAATAAACAGTAATAAAGTTACTAAGGAGCGGGATAACCCAACAGCTAATTTTACTCTTCAAAATAGGGTAAACAAATTTTCAGAAATCGCCAATAGTCTTAAAATGAGAATTAATCCAGAAAAGTCAAACATTATTAATTTTAAAAGGTCTAATTATACCATGAACATCATGATCAACGGTTCTTTCATCAATCAGGCACACTCAATAAAATATTTAGGCAGAATTATAGACATAAATAACTCTCCAACTGAAAAAATTCAAATGGTTATCGACAAAGTCAACAGAACTTGTGGATTCACTAGAATCATAAGCGGTTGCAAATATGGAATCCACCCGACAAGAGCCCTCCACTTTTATAAATCATTTACTAGAACCAAATTGGAATACGCGGCTTCATCTTTTGCTAATATAGGCTGTACAGCCTTAAGGAAACTATCTACATGCGTTAATGCAAACCTTAGAAGAGCCTTGGGCTTGATAAGGTCAACACCAACACACATTTTATATCATATGGCGGGAGAATTGCCACCAAAATATCGATGCGAATTAGCTACGGTCAGGGAACTAGCAAAATGTATCGCATACGAACTGCCGATTATAGAAATTTTCCGGACACCTGACTTCAATCTCAGAACTAGTTATTCAAAAATTTTCAACAAATATAAGTGCATTTTACAAGAGATCGGTAGGGTGACAGATAATGTTCAGTCCAAATCGAAATTAATTATTGAAGCAAATTTTTTTGGCGAGTTATGCAAAGGTAAAAGTGAGTCAAATCAAAAATTACATGAGGTAATGGATTGCGAAATCATCTATACGGATGGATCTGTGGGTGCTCACGGCTCTGGTTTTACCTTCTGGCACCCGGAGAGTGAATCTAAAGGACTTTTCAAAACGAAAGGCAAAATTGCGTCGTCTGCGGAATTGGCAGCGATAGAGGCAGTAATTCAATTTGCAAAGGAGAAAAATTTTAGCAAGGTGGCAATTTTTACTGATAGCAGATCCGGATGCTTGGCCCTGATGAGGGGGAAGAGTGAAAACCTCAGGTGCGTAGAACACACGAGGAGGTGAACAGTTCGATTTTTGAGAAAATAAGCCTCCACTTTGTGCCGGGTCATACAAGCATTTTGGAGAACGTTGTAGCGGATCTAGCGGCTAGAGAGGCAGTGCACAATGGGGTTGAGAAATTTGAGCCACAGAGTCTAGGTGATGCGCTTTCAGTTATCGAAAATAGATTGTAGAATGAATGGAATGAAGAATATAAGGAATTAAGTCTATCAAAAGGTAAAAAATATGCAGAAATTTTCCCCAATGTGACTAAAAACAAAGGATGGTTCGATAACTGCAGAAAATTCAAACCAAACGAGATTAAAACATTAAATAGACTGCTGAGCGCTCACTCTTTTGGGAAGGCAACTCTCGCCAGAATGGGGATATTCGACACAGAACTACGTGACACTTGTTTGGTAGTCGAAGATGACTCACATATTATTTTTGAATGTAACCGCTTTGAGGCCATTAGGCCAAAATACCCCTTAATATACAAACACCCATCCTTGAGTGAATTTTTTAAAAATGAAAAAATCGAAGACTAAAGTTTTGACTGATTTCTTAAAAGAAATAAATATCGTTCTTTAAGCGTCAAACGCTATAATTGGTGATGGCGTCATAGTCGAAAAGACTGACCAATTAATTCTTCACAAGGACCGCTGATGGTTGGTGAAGTAACTTTTGAAAGGAAAAAAAAAAAAGGAAGCCATCGAATAATTTGTTCGTGCCACATTATTAACGTACAACTTTCTGACATGCCACTACGTATCGGATCAAACTGTGATGTCCAAAAACGTATTTGACCCTCTTTACTGGCCGTAATCCATAAACCAGCACTTTCTAATGTATCATTTTGGGCCATATCTTGCATTTTACTTGTTGCATCGACATCTTCTTCAACAAAATCCTCATCATCTGACAGTTTTTGCCTTTCTTTTTTCGCATCATCTATTATTAAATCGGAAATATTCTTCAATAGACTTAAACAACATATGGCCGATCTATGTTCAGACTTCCTTATCATTGGAGGGGTAGATATTGGCATTATTAATGCCTCCTTTTGACTTGATGGATCATCTTCTTGAAATCCAAATATTAGATATGAGATAAATTCATTCCAATCACATTTGAAATCACGATTCTGATTGATTTTCAAAAATAAACGATTATATTCCATATCGCTGAATTTAATATTGAGATATTCCAATTCTTCACGTAGCTGAGCATAGCTAAGTTTTCGATTTTCTACAAAACGTTCGTGCAAAAATTCAATTTCATCCGATTTCAACCATTCATGTAAACGTTCCGGACGTTCAAATCTATCAACCGATAAGTTAGAGGATAATGTTTGATATTCTATATCTTGCTCTAAGTGGGAAACAGAGCCATGTTCCGTGTTATCCATTTTGTCCTAGTAGGATAATTGTAAAATTAATTCTAAAATATAATTTGTATATTTTTTTTTCTTTTGAAAGCTTTTTTATCGCTATCACTATTTAAATATCGAAATATGTACTTATGTATATATTGTTATGAATCAATGTTTAAACACACTGCATCAAATACATTTAAGCATAGATTTTTTTTTTCTGGGAAAACCTTTTACTTTTCATAGTAAGTTATAAAATTGTCTATAAATAATGATCATTTTCTATTATACATAGAATTATAACGCAATTCTCCCAATTACTGATCGGATAATCTTCTTCTTCTATATATAAAAGCGAAAGTATGTTTGTTTGTTTGTAGTTTAGAAGAGTCTGAACCATTGGACCGATCTATATGATTTTTTTACAGAGTCTTACTATGTATCTGAAAGGAACTATAGGCTATACATTTTTTTTATTTTTTACTATGGCAGAGAGAGCTGTGCAAATTTGTGTGAGGTTAGTAGCCATGTCGAAAATGGTCGGGATCGGATCCCATACAGAGTAATTATATAATATCATATAACTGGAGTACTTTAAAAAGGGGAAGCCTTGACACTTTGTACAAGCCCATCATCATGTAAGTAATCAGATAAAAAATGGCCGGGATAGGATTAGTGGCACCTCCCATACAAAGTAAATATTAAATTTAATATATCTGTAGTGCTATAATAGTGAGTAAATTATTCACGTGATTAGTCGAACAAATAATGGCCGTGATCGGAGCAGAGGGAGTAACACCGCCCTTATAAAGTAAATATATAATAACATATAACTGGAGTACTATAAAATGGAAAGTCTTGACACTTAGTACGAGTCCATCAGATATTAATGTGAGGTGTCAGATAAAAATGGACAGCATAGGATTATTGGGCGTGGCACCTCTTATACACAAAAAATATAAAGTACTACAAAAGCGACAGTCGTGAAACTTTTGACAAGTACATTAATTATCAATGTGACTAGCCGTGGAAAATATGGGCGAAAAAGAAAATTCGACAACATTAAAAATCGCCAAAAAAAAAAAAAAAAAAACAAAAATCTTCAAAAGTCTGAAATCGCCAAAAATCAAAAATCGCTAAAATAAAAAATAACCAATGATATTCGAAATTAAAGGCCAATCGTTAAGTGTTGCCGGATTACATTTGGAAAATCCATGTTTTCTCATGAGCAGCTATATGTAGGATCGGCGAAAAATATGATAATTTTTGCACCGAATTAAAACACAATTGAAATAAAAAAAATATAAAATAAATAAAATTAAATATTTTAATTGCGCAATATGAACGTCTTTGGAAAAATTGTTTATGAAAACATACAAAGCACGACAGGGCATACTAGTAATTATATACGTATAAGTTTTAAGTGTAACAGGAATCGTTTACGTGCCGTCTTTTATTGTGAAAATGAAGTGAACTCCGCACAATGCTTTTTCCCCATTCAAAAATAGAAAGATAGCTATGGTAAAAAACAAACATCGGCAGGCTATTACATTTCATTAGAAAATTACCTTCTAATGATAAATAAATTTGGCTTCCAAAAATAAATAAATTTGGCTACAGCTCTCACAATGCAACTTTTTAATTGTACACAAATTTTCATTAAAATCGCAGCAATGACTACACCATTTCCAATTGTATTTCAGAAAACATCAATTGGTTTTCAGAAATAATCAAATAAGGAGTAGATCGAAAAAATCTAAACATTCATAAAATCTAGAGTTTTGACATTTTTTTATATAATTGACAAGAAAAGATAACTTTTATAGTTCTAATCACTACATATGAACTTATGGACCTTTTCCGGAAGCCCTTCCATTGGGGATTTTGTAGTAGTTTCTGTTTAAAATCTTCCACATTTTGGAACACTTTTTTTGTGCTCTTCAAATTTCTTTTCACAAGAGCCTAATTATTGTAATTGTACCACTCAAGAGCTTTCTTAACGTAGTGACCGGATGTCAAGTCGGGCCAATAATATGCGGACAAATTGCGTTGGCTTATAAAAGGAAGGATTATTTTTTATAAACTCTCTTTAATATAAATTTCGGTATTTATAGAGCCCGTTATAACAAAAGACTTGCTTGCATATTGCTTGCCATATCAGGAACTTTTTTTTTGAAATTTCATCCGCTTTTAGGCCCTAAAAATAAAAATTTTAACTCGGAAGCTACGAAAAATCTGCCAGTACATATGTTTTATCGTCCATTATGCAAGAGAAGTATTTTTTTATGAAACATGATTTCAATTTTCACTCCTTACATTTCAGAAACTATCAATGTATGTATTGCAGAAATTATTTAATGTATTTTAGATTTTATCAAATGTATTTCAGAAATTATCAAATCTATTTTAGAAAATATTAATTGAAATTTAAAAAGTAGCAATTAAATTTCAGAAAAATATTCAGAACGCTACAAAAAACTTATTTTTTAAGTATCGCACTTCATTTGCAACATTTCTTTACTATTTTTATTTATTTTTTTTTTTCAAATCATGTGTTCTAAATCAGGTGCCACAATGTAGCTAAAACTACATTCCCATTTTTATATATTTCCAAATGTTGGTAAACATTTTCTGTGACAGCAAATCACTAATAGAAACAATAAAAATTGATCAATTGATTTTCTCTGATATACAATTAAAAATGGTGTAGTTAAGCTACCACATATCCTTTTTCTTAAATACGCTATTAAACCTGTAAAAATTATTCGATTGTACTTAATTTGGACAAATGGAAAGTGGATAGCACTCTTAATAAGTATTCCAAGTTTTATAAATCGTTGGTGGATTTGTTTGTAACGAATGATTTCCGAATTATCGAGCTAGGATTTACAACATGTGTTCAGTTCGAGACCTTCTGCTTCTACTTTTTTTTTGACCCGATGGATCAGTGGGCGTGGCATCATATCTAGAGTGGCAGTCTTAAAACTTTTTTTGAGTTCGAATAAAGGAGCATGGGAGATTAAAGTAAATATTTATCATTTTAACATCTAAATTACTATCATAGCGAGAGTCTTGAAACTTTTTGTGAGTTCATTTTGCGAAGTTGAACCAAAAATGGGTGGCAACGCATTAGTGAGCGTGGAGACCATATTTCTGTGTGTTTAGGCATAACCTTGTATGTCCATTTTTCTCGATTTTGAGTTATTGATCCGAAATTGGTTAACTTTTAATGTTCTTTTTACTTTTTTTGCAAATGGACCTTTCATGACAACATTTAATAAACTCACTTAATTTTCGCAAAAACACATATAATCCAAATTTGAGAAAAATCAATGTAATATTTTAATTTTTTGATAGATTTAAGTGAAGATCGGGAAACAGAGTACTGTAACTGAGTTATCGTACATCATGGTCAATTTTTTGACTTAGCATCGGATACGATTTTTTTATATCTGCAGGCCACAACATTTATAACAGTGTCACTTAAATTTGGTTTAGGCTTATTTTCTATATCCAATTATGACCTCAGCTAAGTTTGATCTAAGACCCATTCTCGCAACTCATGGTATAGGGTATAGGGTATCGTTCTGGACCAGGGATGCTTTCCTACGGTTCTCAGAGGTTCGCGCTTACCCTTTAATGTGAATGCTGTGGTTCGTGCGAACCGGATATTAATCGGGAAAGAAATTACTTTCGAAATATATTTAGTGGAAATTTTTATATACAATTTTAAAATTTTATCTAGTTTTCATTGCGAATGTAATTTTTTTCGTAGTAAACTGCAAAAAGAAAATTCCATTAATTTATTCTGGTTCACAGTCAATTTTGATTATCAGTAAAAGTTTAAACTATTTCTTTTGACAGTTATTAGTTTTTTGATTAGTTCTGTTTTATACATTTGTTAATTATTTTTCTAATAAAACCGAAGATTTTTAAAAAATTGCACAAGGTAAGTTCAATGCTTTACCCTACATAATTTTTTTTCATCCCAATTTTATTTTTCGAAGATGAAGAGACAAAATATTTTAACTACATATTTTTCAAAAAAAAAAAAAAATAAGAGAAGAAACATCAGTAACTGATGAAAGCAGGTCGTCCATACTAGCGACAGATGCAAGTTCATCAGCTTTACAAGAACAAATATTAGAGATTTCGAGTTTCCAAAATGACATTAACAATTTACCAAGTTGTTGGAATGCGAAACAGTTGAAGGAGTTTAAAATGAAATATGATGGCCTATTTGTCTGTAATCAGAAATTGGGATGTGATTATTGTTTAAAAATGGAATCAAATTTAATATCTAATGAATGGAAAGAATGTAAAGTTACGCCATCGGGGAAAAACAAAATAGTGCAACAAGTATCTTTAATGGAAAAAAATTAATAAACATTTTGTATCAAAAGCACACCTACTAGCTGTTGAACGTACCAAAATCCTTGAAAAGCAAACTTTTACAACATGTATCGATAATATGAACGAGAAATTTATTAATTTTACTGTAAAAGTCTTCAACACTGTTTACAGTCTAGCGAAAAGTAACCGTCCGTTTTCAGATATAGAGTGTGAAATTGATATTCAAGTAAAAAACGGTTTGGACATGGTAATTGGGCTTCATTCTCGACATAGTGGGAGTAATAAAGTAGAGCATATCGCGAAAAAAAACTAAAAAAGAATTGTTTAGTTCTATTATTGAGAAAAATTTAAAAATTTGTACTATAATTGACGAAGCTTCCACCATTTCTATTAAGTCGACGCTTATAGTTTTCATTAAAGTGGAATCTTCTACAGCAGAATCTTCTGAAATATCCCCAGTAATATTCGTATATATTGTGGAACTTGAAGCACAAGATGCGAAAACTATTTTCCAAAGTTTGTTGAGTGTATTGCTTGCTGTTGGATTTGATACAAATTATTTAAAACTGAATTCAATAGGGTTCTGTTCTGATGTTGCTAGCACAATGCTCGGTTGTAAATCTGGAGTCAGAGTACGAATAAGAGATTTTTCAAAATGTCTGAATCACCGCCTCCAACTTGTTTTAGATGATTTCATAAACGACATCAAGCAAGTTAATCATTTTAAAGTTTTCATGGACAAACTATATAGTACTAGTACAGCCCAGCACTCTAAATTCGAGTGCAAATTCTAGGAAATATTATTATACCCTCCACTCCAGTGTGCAGAGGGTATATATAAGTTTGTCATTCCGTTTGTAATAATTAGAAAAAAATTTTGGACCCCATAAAATATATATATTTGTGATCCTTATAACAACCGGAGTTGATATAGCGATGTCCGTCTGTCCGTCTGTGGAAATCACGATGGCGGCATCAATCGGGCAGCTAGGGTGCTCGCTGACATAAAAAATGATTCATTAACATGCTGAAAAGTTTGCTATTTAAAATCGTCCAAATAGGTCGATTTGATTTGAATGAAGAACTAAAAAAAGTCTTGAAAAAATATAATTTTCTATGTTGTTCTTGTCACGATCACGCCCTCAATAGGATAGCTAAGGTGATCATTTTTAGTGAGAATGATTCTCCAAATTCATGGGAAGTTTCTATTTCAAAAATCATTAAAATCGGTGGAACAGGTCCAGGAAAATCTCTGAAAAACTAAAAAAAAAATGAAAAATATGATGTTTCTATAGTGTTCTTGTTGTTATTCTAAATGTTATATTGTTGTCATAGCTGGACTTGTTGTTTTTATGGTCGTTGTGGTAATAATATAATAAAAACTAACCCTTTGTACATTTTTTTTTATCAACTCTGGTAGAAAAATTTAAAAGTTTCCATTGTTTTGGCATCACTAAAAAAATTTACTAGATCATTTCTGTCATTGCCACGAGCCTGCCTGCAAAGTTTCAGATCGATTGGGTCACGGGAAAGGGGTTAAAATCGATCCAAAATTTTTTCGACAAGCAGACACTAAGAGTTAATATAAAGGGAGTAAAAATTCACCAGCATCTAAAGCAAATAATGCTAAAATACCTAGTTGTTAATAAAAAGAAAACAATGTAAATTTAGCAAAAAAAAATTTTATGTATTAATTTATTTAAAAAGAAAAGCACAAAAATAACGCTTGATGTTGTATTTTTTGTGTGTAATATTTACATATACATACATACACATATTAAATAATACAAATAATATATGTAAATATATTCTATATATGTATGTATGTATATCCATAATAACTGCATGTTAGAAATAAATCTGTATATTATTTTTTTTACATAAAATTCTGCAATATTTTGTTGTGGGGAAAATACATTTCTTTTGCATTAACAGAGTGTCACTTCATTTTGCTCAGCGTGACTATGCCACAGTAGATGGCGCCACAATTTTTGATCTAATTAGCTTTGCAATAGTTATTTCTATTTTAACATGAATGTCAATATTTTCAAATAGATATCATACAGCACAATGTTAAGAGTATACACGGGCTGGTCTTTTATTTCATATGTTTTTTCATTATTCTTTTACAAATATGAACATAAGTTTGGCATATTAACTTTTTGTTGTCTTTACAAAATAGAGTTACCAAGTTCATCAATGAGATTTTTGCTTTCCAAAAAGTTCTACATAGTTATATAGAATTATTATTCTGCTTTACCTACAAAATATCTGATTGCGATTACATCTAATTTTTAAAAATTGTTTATAATTTAAATTTAAAATTTTCCATTCAAATTTAAGAAAATATCAATTCTAAAAACTGGAATTAAAATTTCCAATTATAAATTAGAAAATATTAACTGAATTTCAGAAAATCATATCAAAACGTCGGAAATAATAATTTTAAATTTAGAAGACATCAATTGCATCTTTAATATACATATAAATTTTATTCGTTAAACACAAATTGAAATTCCAAAAAAAACACCAAATATGTTTACATTTAAAAAATGTTTACATTAAAAACAAGTAAGAGTGTTAAATTCGGCTATGCCGAATCTTTGATACCCTCCACCTGGGTTTTACGTTTACATTAATATCTGGACTTCTTGCACTATTTGTAACAAATGTATATAAAATATTTGAGTATGTAAACACTTTGATAAACCTATTACTGAATTATTACAACAAATGCTCTGAATTTTCAGCATTTTATAGAGGTGTCTACATATATTAGGTCATAAATTGGCACAATGACTCCCGATTTATCCCATTTTAAATACTAACCTGATCCAGATAATTACAAACAATATTAAGTTTAACCAGGTAAATGGTTTATTTTGTAATTTTCTTTTTAATTTAAATTTTTTAATATAAAGGTGCATTTTATTTTTTACAAACCTTTTCAATTTTCCAGACCTATTAGTATAGGGCACATTTGTGAGTCCGCAAAGATCAACTTTCAACTCTTACTTCTTTTTATTGTATTAAATCTATCTTTGTGTCTTTAAATTAATTAAGATAATTAAGATGAAAATATTTAACAAACTGTTTTTTTTTAATTAATATCTGAACATTTTACTGATACAAGACAAAACTAAAACTGCCAAAAATTTCAGTCAAAACTATTTTGATTGTATTTGTTAAATATCGCATAATTTTTTTCAATTTTAAACTTTAAAGTCTTTTTAAGTCTGGTAATAACTCTATAATATGAAGGAAGTAAATATGTGGATTCTTTAATAACAATGACAAGTATAAAAAAACACTTTTTTGTGCATTACATTAAAATATTATAAATTTGAACATAATTAATTTTAGAAACATAATTAATTTTAGAAAAATGTCCGATTCGTTTTTCGATGATGCTGAAAACATATCAAAGAAATACAGAACATAAATCAGATCTAAGTATACATGCTTATAACCACTGCTATAAAAAATCTTTTAAAACCAACAGTATTGCCATAATTTGAAATTGTAAAGATGCTAAATTGCAAAAAAAAGATGCTTAAACGTACTGGATGCTAAATTCTTTTTTCAAATTTCATTACCTTTATACTGAAAAATTATATACTTATTAATAAATTCTTTGGTTTTTAAATCGAAAAATTAATATAAAACATATGTTTCGATTTATATTTTTTAAATTTTAATTAAAATTATTTTGGATTTCATCTGAAATTTTTATTAACATCAAATTGAGTTTATTTTAAACTTAAATTAAATATTATTAATTTTAGAGGGATTTTTTTTTTATTTAAAATATAACAGAAATTACATTATCAAAAGATACGATTATATTAGAATAATTGGTTTATGGAATCTAACATTTCTGTGATGTCTTCATCTTCAAGTTCTTCTTGGCTCTGATATTTTTCTGACGATCGACTCTTATCAACGACATCGGTATATTGTAAGTGTGACAGCACCGATTTTTCAATTTCAATCCTTCTTTTATACGTATTACAGAACATAACAACTCGGATTTTATTCTGTTCGAAGTTTGCTTTTAACTAAAGCCATTAAACTAAACAAACGTTCAACTTCGGCTTTTGAGAAAGACAAAACTAATATAGACAATACAAATATTGATAACTCCTAAAATGGATTATCGCCAATAGAATTTTTCAATACATAAAGAGGTTGTATTCAGTGTTGTATCCCAGTTTTGTTCTGTGATATAACTCCATTGAATTTGAATTTTTTCTGTCTCAGATGATATAAATTTAAACTGTTCTAATATATTGGTTATCTGTTCTTTTACCCGATTTAATGTGTTTTGTATTGAAAATTTTGGCATTTTTTTAATACAATAATATTTTTTGGCAATCGACTTTCTAATTCATTAGAAATTTCTAAAAATCATAACATTAAAAACTGTTGTTGGTGTTTACATTCTTCTATTTCAAAATGTTTTGTTATATTTGTTGAAAGAAAAGAGCAGAGTGGTAAATGGAGTAGTACACAAAATTACTGTACTACACTTTGAGAAATTAAAACATATCAATACCATTAAAATTATATATTCAAAAATAATGAAAAAAAAATATCAAAAAAAAATGCTAAAAGCAACTTTTTATTAATAAAAGATTCTAAGTTAGCATCTAGCATCTTTTGATAAATTTTGGATGCTAAACAACAAAAAAAGTTGCTAAATCTAGCAACTAAAAAGCTAAAACGGCAACACTGAAAACCAAGAACAGATATTCTGTTTGAGTTGTAACATCTCATTTGCAAGCCATTTTAATTAAGCTGCGTTCACACTATGTGCTTTGCTTGTGTTTTTCTTATTGTTTTAGCACGTGCAATTTGTACACATAGTGTGCACCCTTTCAAAAACTGTTTATGTACAACACATTTGGCAAAACATATGTAAATTTTTCAATTAGAGCAGGTTCTATTTTGGCATGACAACCATATTAATATACAATACTGCTTGTGGCGAAAGAAAAACAGAGTAAATTATAAAGATAAATATTGAAAGAAAAATAAATTGTTTAATATTAATTAACAATTAAAAAATATATTACTTTATTTTTAACAATAACTTTTTGTAAATTCACAAATTAAATCAGCTGTTGTTTACATTTAGAGGTTATGTCATACGGAAATACATATGTACGTTTGATCGCAAAAATGATGAATTGTATGTAAAACGCCAATTTTGACACACACGCCGAATTACGTATGGATCGTAAAACTGAATTTACATATGGAAAATACACACCTTTAATTGTGTAAATTTTAAATGCACATCTAACCATATCAAAAAGATGAATTAAACAGAATTGCAAAAATATTTTCTTTATAATATCTGTATGTTTTTTATATTATTCTTATGTAATTCTCATGATATTTTTATCTTATTTTTTATTTTTACATAATTGAAATTCAAAATGTACAAATTAATAATAAATTTTAAAAAAAGTAGTGTAGGGAAAAAAGGGAATTTTTTTTATAAGCGTAGAGATTCCTGAAAAAATCTCCTGGCATCACCAGTACCTATTAAAAAACAATGTAAAAATTCACAAGACAACGCGACATAGACTTGCTTTGTTCAAAAGCTTCCATAAGACTGAATGAAATTGTTGCTTACTTTACTCTTTGGTGAGTATTTTCATTTTTGTTCGGCTGTATACATATAAGAAGCCAATTTGAGTTCGGTTTACTCGTGCTGCTATGCATATGTTTGTGTGTTAACAAAAATATACGATATCCCAGTCATCATTTCGAAGATTGTTTTAACAAAAATTACCTTACTGTGTCTTCTTCGAGCACTTTTGATGATTAAAAACTGCTTAATCACATGCGCTATTAGACAAAGACTAGATAATGATTTTTGCTTTCTCTTAGAAAGTGATTTAGAGAAAAATTACATTAAATAAGACTCAAAAATGAGTCGAAACTAATTAGAAAAGCGGATAAAAAGGACTCTCAAGAGCGGGTAAGGTAATATTTAATCCCAACAAAAGAATATTTTGTGATCAGCAAAAGGGCGCATTTATAACTGTTTTAATAGCACATATGAGTCAAAAAGACTCTACATGATCATTTATTGCATAAAATGCTTACTGGGATTTTATTCACTATCTGTAGAAACAGGTTTTTTAAGTAAAACAAATCTGCATACAATTTCAATTCTATTTCGTTCACAATGACACGGTCACTTTGTTTACTAGCTACTAGTAAAATAAGAAAATAGTATTATAATACACCGTAATGATGAATTGTACTTCTCAATTAGTTTATTTTTAATGTGCCATAAGAAGTTCGGTTTGTGCTAAGAAAAGCATGAATATATGTTTCCCAGGGCGAAGCTTCATCATTGCACTATGATTGAGTTGAGCTCCGCGGCTATTCATAATGTGAATAGCTCGTGTCAAAAATTTTTGGTAGTTGGGAATGGCGTTTGTGTTAAGAAAGGCATAAACGCATGTTTCCCAGGGCAAGGCTCGATCATTGCACATTGATTGAGCTGAGCTCCGCGGTTATTCTTAATGTGGATAACTGTTGAAACAAAATTTTGGAAATGGCGTTTGCCTCCGTTCCGACATTAAATAACAAAGTTTAAAAATTTATTGTAATTAACATCTGACAAAAAATAGTATTTTTCTAAACAACAATTTTTTTTACAGGGTAAATAAATATTTTATGGCTTACCTACCTACTACTTTTGAAAGCAAGTATGCAGGGTTTATACATGTACTAAAAATACAACTCTTAAAACCATACTATTTTTTCAACTCTAAAAATTTCAGAATTTTGTAAAAATAAAATAAAATACCGATTTATTTTAATATGCGCTTATGGATATACATATACAGAATATATGAATATTATTTATAGTATTTTGATATTGGCAACAGTAGTATGTATCAATTTGTAACATTTTGTGATGTTATAAAAATCGCAGAATATTGATATTGATTTTATATAGTTTCTTTTATTAATTAATTAACTTAAATATTACACCAAAAAATATTGATATTGATGAATTTTTATCTTATTAACACAACGACCACAAAAACAACATGCACAGCTATGACAAAATACAAAATTTAGGAAAACAATATAGGAAAACGTCATATTTTTTTTACCTTTTCAGTGATTTCTCGGCACCTATGAAACCTATTGTCATGATTTAAAAACAGGAACCTTCTCAAGATGTTAGTGAATCATTCTCACTAAAAACAAGCGCCCTATCTGCCCTATTGAGGGCGTTATCACAAGAACACATATTCAAATCATATTTTCTCATGACTTTTTAATTCTTCGCTCAATTCTCGGGACCAGATTAACCGATTTGGACGATTTTAAATAGCAAACTTCTCAGGATGTTAGTGAATCATTTTTTATACCAAGGAGCACCCTAGCTATCCGATTGAAGCCGTCATCGTGATTTCCACAGACGGACAGACGGACAGATGGACAGACGGACAGCCGGACAGACGGACAGACGGACATCGCTACATCAACTTCGCTTGTTATAAGGATCACAAATATATATATTTTATGGGGTCCAGAATTTTTTTTCTAATTATTACAAACGGAATGACAAACTTATATATACCCTCTGCACACTGGAGTGGAGGGTATAAAAAAAATATTGGCATTCAGGAGAAATTAATAGCTTTTCAGTAACTTCTTTTAACGATAGTCGAATCGTTAAAAAAAGAAAATAACAAAATTATCAGTAAAATTTTTAAACGATATTCGCTATTGTTAAAGTCAGCTGTTGTTGTTAGCTAAACGACAACCATTTTTGTTTTGTTTATTCAATCGATAAAAACTTAAATTTTTAGGTTGAAATGTCGTCATACATAAATAAAAATAATAAAATAGTGAAAATATTTTGCTTTTATTAAAAAACATTTTTATATAAATAAAAAAATTAAATAGCATATTCAATTCATTATTTCATTTTCAAATAAATAAACAGAAATATTAGTAAAAAATAAAGATATTAAACATAAACATAAAATCATCCTGTCAAACACGAAGTAATTTGTTTTTTTCTATTCTTCTTTGTGTTTTTCGCTTATTTTAACAGAGATGCCACTCGTTTGCAATTTAAATAAATAGAAAAATAGATTTGTCGACTGTCGTTAAGATGTGTGTACTTAGTGAATCACTTAATCCTCAGTGCAAACAACAATAGCTGTCGATATATTTTGCGATTGTCGGATCGTTGAAATTCTGTCGGATCGTTGAATTTGCAGAAAACATTAATTTAAATGCAATGAAATTTAGAAAACCTCAAATGATACTTAAGAATTGCGAACATAAAAATTGTTACATAAATAAACGCAATTTGATGAGAATGTTATTTATACATATAATATTTTTCACAATTTTTTTTTTGGATGAATATTTGAAGTTTTTCAGAAAATAAAGATAACAAATTATTTTAAAATGTTTGGGACATTTGGTTTTTTGCGTTTGGCATACCTAATTTGATTAATTATTCTTATAAATTTATTCTCTATGTTTTCCAAATATGGCAATATATTAATAAAAAAGTTGAGAGACCTTTTTTTTGGTTATTATTTTGTTACTCCACCCGACCTATATGGCCGCAATGAAGAAATATTTGGCCAGTTAAAAGAAACTATACACCCATCTCCAATTAGCACGATTTAATGTATATAGCCACCCTACACAACCATTACCTTTGCAATGGAGGTTAAGGCGAGCTATTTAATTAGCAAAAACTAAATTAAACGAGAAGTTATGTCATATAACCGGAAACGCATGCATATTTTTCCAATATTTTGTTTACATTTTTTATCAATACTCAAACCGAGGTGGAGGGTATCAAAGATTCGGCACAGCCGAATTTAACACTCTTACTTGTTTTTTCATTAAATTTTTGTCTTCCAATGTTTTTTTAATCT
This sequence comes from Cordilura impudica, assembly GCA_963682025.1. Taxonomy (NCBI): domain Eukaryota; kingdom Metazoa; phylum Arthropoda; class Insecta; order Diptera; family Scathophagidae; genus Cordilura; species Cordilura impudica. Next base: position 131,024,127 of record OY821518.1, on the reverse strand, counting down.
ATATATCTATAAAATTTATGAATATTTAAATGAGCCTAAAGGTATGTTAATCAATTTTAGCAATTCACAATTCAACACAGAGCGTCTGATATATAATTTAAATCATTCGCATTATTATAAATATTTTATTTTATTTAATTTAATATATTTTCAAGACAGATTAAACATAAATTTTATCATTCCCAGCATCTCCTCCATTTGAACTATAACTATGCCAATTTTCTCACTCCTCCATGCCCGCATATTGCTTAAAAAGGGAACTAAAAATTTACCGTCACGTATTAATATATAGATTTTCCATCAATCTAATAAAAACTAAAAAATACTAAATAATATTTCCCAAGAGCTTACGTTGGATATTATTAAAATTGGAAGAGTGTTAGGACCAAGATGGGCTGCGAGCATGCTTAAGATCTGCTCTTGCTGTATGGCGAAACTACCCTGCTTTGTATTAGTTCTCTGCTTCTAACTCTAACCAAAAGTTGTCTGGAATAGGAAAACAATTACAAAATAAATATTTACTAGTTGATTTAGCTCTAATGATTGACATCTTCCAGGAGTGCTCTCTACTATCAAATGCCCTTCAAGCCAGAAATTTAAATATTTGCAGAGGAGATCAACTGATTAGAAGAACAATTAATACTTTTCAAATTCTCAAATTCTCGCGGTAATTACGAAAAAAAGTGGATGACGTTATAAACTCCGAAGCATTCAAAAATATTATCTCCGTCGAAAACAGAATTTATGGAAACCTTCCCAGAGATTCTCTTATTGACAGCATCATAAAAAATATGAAATTAAGATTGATGGATTTCTCTCAAGTAGAATCAAATAACAACAAAATCTATATTGATAACAGCAAGATTTATGAGCTAGCGAATTTGTTAGAGCCGAGCACTTGGAAAATTGAAAATATTGTAGTTCCGTGGTTAGAGGACGAAGAGAATTTTGATGAATTTCGAAAAGTTTTTCATTTCGAAATCGATAAGAATGATTTTCGTAGTTATTTTGAAAATATAATAAGCAATAGTCATCAGGAAATATCATTAATACGATTGCTGTTAGCAGTGCTGAAGCAGAACGAGGATTTTTATTGATGAATATCATAATTACTGATATAAGAGCCAGATTAACAGTGCAGGACGTATCAAATTTGATGACTTTAAACTTAATTGGTCGCCCATTGAAAACTTGGAACGCAGTTCCCTATGTAACAAGTTGGTTGAGGAACTATAAGTCGGCAGGTGATACTAGGGTGAAAAAATCCAAACCGAAAGAATATAGTGAAAATCAAGTAGCTATTTGGAAATACATATTTTAAATGATTTAATCATTTTATATTAATAGTATACGATATTCAATAATTTTTGATTTTATTAAGTTTTTGTTTATGTAAATAATTTTTTCTCTTTTGAAATTAATAAATAAAATAAAAGTGGTTTTCTAAAACTCGTCGAATTATTTTTTTAAGAATATGGACGATAATTTTCTTTCTGATAGTTTAATATTCAAGAGCTACTCTGCCAAATAATAATATTTTAAAGGGAATATTAATATTAAAAGAAATAAAAATATTAGAAAATATATCCACTACGAACCCCCTGATAAATTTTGGGAAAACATTCCTGGTCTAGACTGACTATAATTTTCTTACTGGTTTTGGTTCTACTGGCAACAAAATAACACATTTTTCAAAGTCCATACATTATAAATTTTTTCTGAAAAAAAATTAAAAAATTTATCGCCATTTCTGTGAAGCATTAAAATATAAATTGCATATACGGTGATTTTAGTTATTAACAACGCACCAATGTGTGGTGAGTTTCTCTCGCAAAGCTTAATCCATTGTGTCCCAGGTGTTCATTTTTCAAAAAAAATCACTTAAAATCTACTGTTACTAAAAGTGAAAAAATTTTTTTGTTTTAATTCTTTGACCATTTTTCTATAACGTACTGTCATATTTGCACCAATCTCCCATCTAATTATCTATTAAAAGGGGTTAATTAAACGTTAATTTACTCCCTTTATTTTAACTCGTAGTCTGTTTGTCTGCCGAAAAAACTTTGAATCGATTATGCAATTTTGTAGACAGACTCGTGGCGACGATAAAAATTATCTAACAAATTTTCGGATCGGATCATGGCGGTGGCACCTCCCATACAAAATAATTATTCAATATCAAGTATATCGAGTTATATAACAGGGAGAGCTTTGAAAATTGGTGTGAGCGCATCCATTGTTAATGTGAAGAGTCGTAGCGAAAAAGTGCGGGATCGGATGAGGGCGGGTGTCACATCCCATACAAAATAATTATTCAATATCAATTATCCCGAGGCCTATAACAGGCCTACCGAAAATGAGCGCGATCGGATCAGTGGATACAAAATAATTATTCAATATCAATTATCTTGAGATCTATAACATGGAAAGCTTTGAAAATTGGTGTGAGGTCATCTAATGTTAATGTGAATACTCGTAACGATAATGGCCGGGATTGAATCAGGGAGTGGCACTCCTATACAAAATAATTATAATTTTCGAAATTTTAACGGTTTTTTATTTTCAGTCAGTCAATTGTTCATGTTGGTAAGCTTAATTTACAAAGAAAGGGAGTATAATAAAAACTTGGTTTTTATTATGGGTTAGTTTTTTTTTTTTTTTTTTTTGTAAATTCTATCAGAATTCTGTCGTGACTACAGATTAATTTTGGGGTGGTCATGCGCAGTCACGGAGTGCTCTAAATGTCATTTCCCCTCATCCCATCGATCTCAAACTTGGTCCATACACTAGCTGTAAAAAAAAAGATTCACTTTGACTTAGTCACGCGCAGTCACGCATGGTCACGCACAGTCACGGAGTGATCTAAATGTCATTTCTCCTCATCCGATCGATCTGAAACTTGGTCCATACACTTGCTGTGAAAAAAGATTTACTTTGACTTAGTCACGCACAGTCACGCACAGTCACGGAGTGATCTAAATGTCATTGAACCTCATCCGACTGATCTGAAACTTGGTCGATACACTTTCTGTAAAGAAAGATCAACTTCGACATAGTCACGCGCAGTCACGCATAGTCACGCACTGTCACGGAGATATTCAAAACTCATATGCATAAGGAAAGAGTTTTAATAAAAACTTTGTTTTTATGGGTTAGATTATTTACCAAATTTTATTTTATTAACTTTTTCCATTTTTCTTCCTCAATGTTATAAACAATTGTTCTTTTTTCGTAAAATTTTGTTTTTTAACTGTTACTTATATTTAATACTATTTCAGTTTAAAAATTAAGTTTTCATGAAGTTGAAGCTTATTGGTCCACTCAACACAAGTGGCGACATTGGACAATTTTACGAAATTCTGAATTCGCTAATTTTGTTTTTTAATAATATCGCGTTAAGACCTAAAATTGTGTATTTTTGTGAAATCCATCTTTGATGTGTTCTATATCGATAGATAACATATTTGATACAAAAAATACAATTAAAAAATAAATACATAGATAACAAAAACAATTTTATTAGTGATGACACAAAAATTGGAAACTTAAACTTCTGTGCCAGAGTAGATTAAAATAAAAAAAAAATGGAAGTGGTATGAAAGAAAATGTATAAAATAAATAAATAAGCATTATTTGAATATTTATAGTTTTTGACTTTTTCTTTCAACTGTTTTTATACCCTCCACTCCAGTGTGCGGAGGGTATATATAAGTTTGTCATTCCGTTTGTAATAATTAGAAAAAAAATTTTGAACCCCATAAAATCGGGCATCAATCGGGCAGCTAGGGTGCTCGCTGACATAAAAAATGATTCTGTTTAAGTACAATTTAATATTTTCTTTGTACTTTTCCGCCTTTGAGTCAATTAGCCATTTTTGGGTTAATTCTGGGTTAAAATCTATGAAACTCCTTTTTTTATACATCGTTGAAAGGAGTGTTTACATAGATTTTAACTAGTAAAACCGTTAACGGTACTTAGATATTGCTCGCCACCTTCTCTCTTTTATTTTTTAACTTATAAAATCAATCGTTTTGGTACCTTCGTACAATTCGTACACATAAACACCATCCGCTGTGCATATTTTTAAAAAAGGTAATACATCTTGTATACATTTGTATATACAAATAAAATAGAGATTTTATTTTCTCTACTTATAAAACCTAAAATTAAATTGTGTTTTATTTTTTATATATTTTTTGCTACATACGCAAACATTTGGTCCTTCGAACCGGATCCTGAGGAAAAATTTGGAAAATTTTTAAAAATTATTAATTTCAACATTCCCACAGCCTTCATCTTGTCTGCAACTACAATTTACATCAAATTTAAACTAAAGGTGCGTATAGTTCAGTTTTTTTTTATGTGTGAGCAAATCAAAAAATTTAAAATTTAAAAAGTGTATAATAAAAATTAATTTAAAAATAAAAAAGTCCATTATTAAAATACTATTTTTTCGTACTTTTCGTTTTACAACCCTACGCGTTACGTTACATTACGTATATATTCGTTTTATTTTAATCGAAAGAAAAAGCAAAAGCCGTCGGGATTTTTAAAAAAAGTGATTAGTGCAAGTAATAATATAAATATTAATCATATCGTGTTTGTTTTAATCGAAGGAAAGAGAAAAAGCCGTCGGGATAGTTTAAAAAAAGTGTTTAGTGCAAATAATAATAATTTAAACAGGTTTACATTTAAACAGATATACATTACAATAAAGATTATAACTAAATCGGTTTTTCTCCTTTGTGTTATACATATACGCTCACGCGAACGTTTTTTTCGTGTTTAAGCTGCTTAAGCTGAATAGTTTTTATTTCTCTGTACGTTCACGCGTTGGTTTTTTTTTGTGTTTATGCTCAAGAGTGTGTTCATTTCTCTTCACACTAATATATACGCACACGCATTGTGTTGGTTTGTTTTTTCTATAACATTGTTAGTCACCCTACTGTCCGTTTTAGTCGCGACATATCCAGTGTGTTTTTCATTAATTTTTTTTTTGCAAATTTTGGTTTTGCTTCTAATTAGTTAAAATAATACCACATATTAAGAAAATAAAATTTTTTAATATAGTTTTATATTATTAGTTTATAATATATTATTATTTTTTCGGATTTTTTTTAAACGAATTTTTATATTGTTATTTAAATTAAATTAACTTATTTTAAAATAAATTCGAACCAAAATGCCGGGAACTGCACTTGATATTTTTATTCGCGATTCGGATACGCTTATTAAATTTGAGGCGAAATTCAACGATATTCGTGAGGAGTTACATTCGGTATTTAATCTTGAAATTCGTGGAAAAGAATTGGACTTGCTTTGGGAACAAGTAAAATCGACATATCGTACTTGTTTATCATATTTAGAAAATTCGGATGACGCGGAACCAGCGGATTTTGACACGGCTGAATCGAAATATGAAGCCACTTTTAACGCGTACGTTAATTGTTTATCTAGGATTAATGAACGATTACATCATTTTAAATCCAACGCGACACCGAAAGAGCAGTCTCAGTCTTCTAGCGTAAACCTCAATTCAGCTGACAACTTTTGTCATAATTTAACGCTTCCGCCATGCGATACCGACGTTTTTGAGGGCGATTACATTTCTTGGCCCACTTTTAGGGATCTTTTTACAGCGGTTTATATCAATAACTCTCGACTTAGCAATATTGAGCGGCTATGCCATCTAGTTCGGAAAACTAGTGGCGAAGCTCGGGAAATTGTTTCGAAATGCCCTCTCACTAATCAAGGTTTTGATGTTGCGTGGCGCAACTTGAGAGACGCATATGATAATCCGCGTATGCTGGTTAATAACCAGTTAAAATCGCTATTTAGCCTTCCCTTTCTTGATAAGGAAACCTCGTCGGGATTAAAAACTTTACAACGCGGAATAAACGGTTGCCTTACGGCTATGTCAATTTATAATATTTCGACGCACAGCTGGGATCCTATTATTGTATTTCTTTGTATTCAACAGTTACCTTCGCAAACTGTTAGTCTGTGGGAACAGAGTATACAGGACAAATCAGCTTTGTCACTCTGGAAGGATTTGGACCTCTTTCTGACAGAAAGAGTTCAAACTTTAGATTGTTTACGTGATCTTAGGGGTTCAGAATCTGCTAAACGGCTTTCTGAACCTAAAATCAAAGCGCATCATACCAATGCTGCTTCAACTTCAAGTGCTTCTTGTGTTCTTTGTAAGAATCAAGTTCACTTTTTACGTTCTTGTCATCGATTCAAAAGTTTATCTGTTGCGGATCGATTTTCTACGGTAAAAAAGTTTCACTGTTGTGTCAATTGTCTTGCAAGGACACATGAAGCTAAAAATTGTAGCAGTTCATATAATTGCTTCATTTGTAACAAGAGACATCATACTATGTTACACCGTGAGTTACCATCTTCTGAAGTTTCTAGGGATACTAATCGGTCGAATTCGGGTGTTAGTTCGGTTTCTGTTTCTCGAGTTTCAAACTCCGTACCTGCAATCGCATCATCTTCGAATGCCAATCATGCCACAGCTCCTACAAATCGTCAAGTATTTCATACAGCACAAAGTAGGACTGTACTTTTAGGGACGGCTATGGTGAATCTTATTCATCAGGGTACTACGTACCCAGCCCGGGCCCTTATTGACCCTGCTTCTGAAGCATCGTTCATTTCTGAACGTTTGCAAAATCGCCTGAAAATTTCGACGCATTCGACGAATGCTCAAATTTCAGGAGTTAATCAGGCAGTTACGGCAATGTCTAGAAAACTTTGTTCATTAAAAATTGGCTCCACCCTCGATTCATCCCTTGTATTGGAAACATTGGCACTTGTTTTGCCAAATATTTCGGGTAATTTACCATCATTTACAGTCCACTCGTATTTAAAGGAAAATTTGCCAAACCTTCGTTTGGCCGATATTAATTTTGATGACAGTCGACCTGTTGATCTTTTGCTTGGCGCGGATTTATATCCAAGAATTCTGTTGGGAGAAATCCGTCGCAATATTTTGGGCTCTTTACTAGCTCAGAACACTATTTTTGGCTGGATTATTACTGGTCCAGTTGTACAACCTCAAGTTCAGGTATATTCTACGAATGTCGAATTTTCAGAGGAAGATTGCCTTAACAAAAATCTTTTGAGATTCTGGGAACTTGAGGAAACTCCTAAAAGAAAAATTCTGTCTCCATTTGACAAATTTTGTGAGGAAAATTATAAAGCGACTACTCGTCGCGAATCTGATGGTCGATATGTAGTGACTCTCCCATTTAAGCCTGAATTTCCTGAAAAATTTTCTTTAGGGACTTCAAGACCTGGTGTTATGGGACAATATCTTAGGACCGAATCATCTTTACTGCGTAGACCTGAAATTAAGGAGATGTACGATGACGTCGTTAGGGAGTATTTGGACATAGGACATATGAGACCGGTATTACCAAATTTTTCATCTCCTACCTCTTTTTGTTATTTACCTCATCATCCGGTGGTAAAACTAGAACGTAAGACAACTAAATTGAGAGTTGTTTTCAACGCTTCAAATAGAACTTCTAATGGAATTAGTTTAAACGATTGCCTTTACGTAGGACCTACCTTACAAGCAGACTTAGTTCTACTTATTCTTAGATGGCGTCTGTTTAAATTCGTCTTCAATTGTGATATTACTCAAATGTATAGGCAGATTCGGGTTGATCCTTCTCATACCCCTTTTCAACGAATTTTGTTTAGGGATTCTCCGACGGAGACTGTAAGGGACTATGAATTACAGACAGTGACTTTTGGCGTTAACTGCGCTCCATACCTTGCCATTAGGACGTTATTACAACTCGCGGACGATTCTGAGGCTGAGTTTCCTCTCGCAGCACATATTCTACGAAAGTGCATGTACGTTGACGACGTTTTGACAGGGACTCATGACATTTCGACTGCATTAATGGCTCGTGATCAACTCGTCGCTGCTTTGGCCTCTGCTAAGTTTCAGCTAAGAAAATGGACTTCAAACGAACGGAGTATTTTGAAAGACATACCTTTGGACCATTTAGTTGACGCTAAATTATTGACCTTTATAGAATCGAGTACTTCAAAGACTTTAGGAATTCAGTGGAACGCTCAGTTGGACTCGTTTTATTTTAGTGTGCCTCCTATTTCATTAAAATCTGGGTATACTAAGAGGGAAGTCTTATCGACTATCGCGAAATTGTTTGATCCTGTAGGTTGGTTAGGTCCTGTAATTGTGGTTGCTAAAATTATCATGCAAAAAATTTGGCTTGATAATATAAATTGGGATGATATGCTTCCAATTTCGACGGAAGTTGAATGGAAAAGATTTGTAACTTCTTATCATGAGGTAAATACTATTCGTATTCCAAGATGGGTTAATTATTCGCCGGGAAATTCTGTTGAGCTTCATGTTTTTTCTGATGCCTCGGAAAAGGCATACGCGGGGGTGATTTATATTCGAATTCAGGCCTCTAACGGCGAAATTCATACTCACCTACTTTCATCGAAAACCAAAGTAGCCCCCATCAAATCAATTTCTCTACCTCGTTTAGAACTGTGCGGGGCGATGTTAGCCTCTGAACTTTTGAAGACGGTAATAGGTGAAATTGATATTAAAATTGATCAAATTTACTGTTGGACTGATTCGACGATAGTCCTTTCTTGGTTAAGGAAAACGCCGTGTTCCTGGACCACATTTGTAGCGAACAGAGTATGCCGCATTCAAGAAAATGTAGGAAACCATAATTGGTATCATGTTCGTTCTGAGGATAATCCTGCAGATTTAGGTAGTCGTGGTACCTCTCCCACTGAGCTGGAAAATAGTGAGCTTTGGTGGCATGGTCCAAGATGGCTGGATCAAGATAAAGTGCACTGGAATATAACGGATCTAAGTTATCTTGACACTGACATTGAGGGTCGGGTTGTCAAAACTCATGCTTCCTTCTTTACGGACGTTAAGGGGGAAGATATATATGTGGATATTTTGAATAATTACTCTCGTCTTGATCGAGCTCTTCGGATAATCTCATATATTTTGAGGTTCTTTTACAATAGTCATCCAGCTCATAGGTCAAATCGTTATATGAATGTGGATAAAATCGTTGCTGGTTATGAAATCAGAAGAACAAAATTGCATTTAGCCATTGTGGCTCAGAAACATCACTATGCAGATGAATATAAGTGCCTGTTAGACAAAAAACCGTTAAGTTCAAAGAGTTGCCTTATTTCTTTGAATCCCTTTCTCGACAAAGACGGTGTGATAAGATTGAATGGTCGCTTGGTTAAATCACCATCCCTTTCATATACGGAGAAATATCCTATTATTTTACCTTATTCGAGCCGATTTACTCAATTGTTAATAGAATTTGTTCATATGATTTCCATTCACGGTGGAAATCAGTTGATGTTGCGAATACTGCGCATTGAATATTGGGTTCCACGCTTGAAGTCGAAAATTCGTGGGGTCATTGGTCGTTGTAAACGGTGTATTATTGACCGTAAAGTATCTTGTCGTCAAATTATGGCGGCTCTGCCCCCTGAGAGAACTACTCTTACTAGACCATTTATGACAACGGGCGTTGATTTTGCTGGTCCCTTTGACATCAAAAGTTTCACGGGCAGAGCTTGTAGGATAACGAAGGGCTACGTTTGTATTTTTGTTTGCTTTTCTACGAAAGCAATTCATTTAGAGGCAACGTCTGATTTATCGACGCCTACTTTTTTATCTGCCTTTCACAGATTTATTTCTCGACGAGGTTGCCCCTACACTTTATTTTCTGATAATGGCACAAATTTCGTAGGTGCATCGCGTGAATTAGAGAAGGATTTTAAGATATTTCTTAAGGAAAGTCAGATTGCAGTGGGTTCTATTTATGGTATTCAGGGTTTAACTTGGCGGTTTATACCGGCCGGGGCACCTCATATGGGTGGCCTTTGGGAAGCCGGGGTCAAGAGTTTTAAACACCATTTTCGTAAGGAAGCGCAATCTTTTAAATATACTTTTGAAGAACTTTCTTCAGTTCTCGCAAGAATTGAAGCTTGCCTAAATTCACGTCCTCTTTGTTCTATGGCGGATAACCCTCGGGAACCAGTAGCTCTGACTCCTGGTCATTTTTTAATAGGTGGACCAATACTTGCTCCCCCGGAGCCTGAAATTAATGAATCTCCGATAAGTCTTGTTAATCGATTTCGAAAAATGAAAGCGTTGTGTCAACTTTTTTGTCGCCGATGGAAAGAAGAATATTTAATGACGTTAAATAAGCGCTATAAATGGAAATATCCGGAACGCGATCTACAGGAAAACGACTTAGTCGTTATCAAGCATGAAAATCTACCTCCAACATCGTGGCGTTTAGGCCGGGTCATAAAAGTTTATCCGGGAAGTGACGGTCGCGTAAGGGTCGCGGATATTCGTACTGCTAATGGGGTTGTAAAACGACCAATAACCAAACTGGTCATTTTGACCGAATAATTTACTTTTTCTTCGATATTTTCTTTAAATTTTTTATTGTTTCATAGAAATATGGAATCTCTCCCTAACCTTTTTGACGATGATCTGCTCGATTATGAGGATGCTATGGCGCAATACACCATTTTTGGATGGGTCATATCTGGCCCATCTCCAATGTAGAGTCCTTACTGGCTCAAATTGTAGAGTCCTTACTGGCTCAAATTGTAGAGTCCCTACTGGCTCATACTTATTTATAATCAATTTTCCATTGGGGTCCCTACTGGCCTATGGAAAATTGTTACGTCGAGGTCCCTACTGGCCAATTTAACTTTAAGTGTTAAAAAAAAAAAAAAAAAAAAAAAAAAAAAATTTAATAAATTGAATTCAAGCTCACATTTTTAAACTGAACTATGCCTTATTTTAAGATATTTAAGTTATTTGTTAAAGTATTATTGTTGCAACACACCTTGATGTTGCAAGGTGGCCGGCAATGTTTAAGTACAATTTAATATTTTCTTTGTACTTTTCCGCCTTTGAGTCAATTAGCCATTTTTGGGTTAATTCTGGGTTAAAATCTATGAAACTCCTTTTTTTATACATCGTTGAAAGGAGTGTTTACATAGATTTTAACTAGTAAAACCGTTAACGGTACTTAGATATTGCTCGCCACCTTCTCTCTTTTATTTTTTAACTTATAAAATCAATCGTTTTGGTACCTTCGTACAATTCGTACACATAAACACCATCCGCTGTGCATATTTTTAAAAAAGGTAATACATCTTGTATACATTTGTATATACAAATAAAATAGAGATTTTATTTTCTCTACTTATAAAACCTAAAATTAAATTGTGTTTTATTTTTTATATATTTTTTGCTACATACGCAAACAGATTCATTGATATCCTGAAAAGTTTGCTGTTTAAAATCGTCCAAATCGGTCGATTAGGGCCCGAGATTTGAATGAAGAACTAAAAAAAGTCTTGAAAAAATATAATTTTCTATGTTGCTCTTGTCACGATCACGCCCTCAATAGGATAGCTAAGGTGATCATTTTTAGTTACAATGATTCTCCAAATTCATGGGAAGATTTCTATTTCAAAAATCATTAAAATCGGTGGAACAGGTCCAGGGAAATCTCTGAAAAAGTAAAAAAAAAATTAAAAATATGATGTTTCTATAGTGTTCTTGTTGTTATTCTAAATGTTATATTGTTGTCATAGCTGGACTTGTTGTTTTTGTGGTCGTTGTGGTAATAATATAATAAAAACTAACCCTTTGTACATTTTTTTATCAACTCTGGTAGAAATATTTAAAAGTTTCCATTGTTTTGGCATCACTAAAAAAATTTACTAGATCATTTCTGTCATTGCCACGAGCCTGCCTGCAAAGTTTCAGATCGATTGGGTCACGGGAAAGGGGTTCAAATCGATCCAAAATTTTTTCGACATGCAGACACTACAAGTTAATATAAAGAAAGTAAAAATTCACCAGCATCTAAAGCAAATAATGCTAAAATACCTAGTTGTTAATAAAAAGAAAACAATGTAAATTTAGCAAAAAAAAATTTTATGTATTAATTTATTTAAAGAAAAAACACAAAAATAACGTTTGATGTGGTATTTTTTGTGTGTAATATTTACATAAACATATTAAATTATACAAATAATATACATACATATATGTATTCTATATATGTATATCCATAACAACTGCATGTTAGAAATAAATCGGCATATTATTTTATTTACATAAAATTCTGCAATATTTTGTTGTGGGGAAAATACCAAGGTTCAGAAAATACACACATGAAACACACAATGTTCTGTTCAAAATCAACCAACACATATCTTTATTTTCATATCAGTTATGTGCGTTTCTAAATTTTCTACGGTACCCAACACAACCATGACTGTGTTCGTTTTAATATTTCGTTATTTACACGAACATTTTTGTATCACATACTTTTTGTTTCAATCACACATAAAGCACACATTTTTGAGTGTTGCTTTATTTGAAGTTCATGTTCTGGTACGTGTACTGAAAAAAAACACAGAACATGTACAATAAACAGGTTCGAGTTCAGTTATATTTTAAGTCGTGTTGTGGCTCGTGTAGTAAGAAAAAACAGAACATGTACAATAAACAGGTTCGAGTTCAGTTATATTTTAAACACGACTTAACATTCAGGCGGCAGGCCCCGTAAAGCGATAATTTAATGATAAGATAGTTTTAAAAATGTTTAAATATGTTACCTAAAGAGGTCATTCAATTCATCTAGTAAAAGATACTCTAACTGAAATTAGATACCTATAGGAAATTCTAAATGACTTAATGTTTCCAAACGCGGTGGAAAGTATGCCCCTGATCTGGAAGTATCAACATGACAATGACCCAAAACACTCCTCCAAAGTTGTAACCGAATGGCTACAACATAATGCAGTTAGTGAATTGAAATGACAAGGCCAATCACCAGATCTCAATTCCATAGTAAATCTATGGAAATTGTAGATCGAAAAATACGGACACGAAATTACACAAACAGGACAGATCTCATAGAGGCAGTTAATTTGGAGTGGCAAAAATTTCAATGGATATCATCACCAATTTAATTGACTCCATGTCTCGGCATTGGGAAGCAGTACTAAAAAATAATATATACCCAACAAAATATTGAAAAATAGAGGGAAAGTTATTGTGTAATTAAGGTTTCCAATGTTTTGTCAAGAGAATAAATATTAATACTTTTTAGTTTTATTTTTTCTGTAGTTAAGCTATTTTAAGTCAATATTTTTTTTTTTCGAGTTTTTAATACTATTTTCTGCTAATGACCGTTAAAGTCGCCAGAAATATATTTTGTTTAAAGTTTCCATTCTATTGTCACTCATATGAAATTAATAAATATGAAGCATATATTAATAAACAATAACATATATAAATATTGTTTTATTTTTCGAATTTTAATTTTTAAATTGTCAAAAACGTAAATGATTCAAGAAAGGATCGCAAAGATTCTGAATTTCATTATATCTTTTCCATGATAAAGTAATTTATAAACTGTAAATGTAATGTTGTACCAGTACTCTGCGAAATGCAAATTTTTCGTTCCCTCTATAAAAGCTAATAAATTTATAGCATATCCACATGGTAAACGTTCCAATATGAGCTGAAACTATTTTTATAAGATAAATGTTTATACAATTTATTAAATCTTGATGGTAATATAATCATTTGGGTTTCCAGATTTTTTGATTCGTTATTTATATCAGAGAGTGGGATAAAACGAATTTTGTAAACACATAATATCGTTTCACCGAGAATTCGATTGTGAACTGATAAAAGTAAAAGCTTAACAATTTCTATGACAGTACATAATGAAAATAATTCGTTAAACGGCGTAGTTTACATAAATGGTCTCTATTTTAAACTAAAATAATAAATATTCTATATCTAGATCTTTTCTTAAAAATCTAAATTTATTAAAAAAAAGTAAAGCCATTTAATTTAATTACATTTAAACACAACGCGCAATTAAATCATTGATACCATTACCACGATCGCCATATTCGCCGCCACGTTTAAAAGGCACTGATACTTTATTTTTCCAACCTTCTCTGGGACTGGACAGCTGTACGAAAATAAAAAATGTTATACCAATTCATTTCAAAGAATAAACTTTTACTAACCAAAAATGCACACATAAACTCACTGACGGCTTTAAAATTAGGCCCCACTGTGAATATCTCATGAATAATATCTTCCAAACAAATTATACCTTTCTCACCCAATTGTTCTTCAATCATCGTATTCGATTGAATTGGTGTCTTTTTGCCATTGACTCGGGCAAACCCTTTTTTAAATACCAATTCACGGATAGTACCTATATTCGGATAGCCATAGACAACAAATGGCTCTATTACCTTAAGGAGTATCTGGTTTTGTTTGGTATTTTCCAGAAATACAGCATTGTGGCGTAAACTCAATTTTAATGCTTTCATTATATTATTTGTAGTTTCATCGAAGATTTTCTTTCCGGCATGTCGCATGACTAACAACAGCTTTTGATTAGATTTGGAGACATCATTTGTATTCATTAGATTAGTACGTCGCACAGTGCGTTTGATACGATTAGCAGTGCGTTCTGCCTTAATGTAGTTCATAACAAAAGATTCGGCTCTACGAAATTTATGATGTTTTTTAGTTTTAGCGACGCGTTGAGTTTTTAGTTTTTTCTTTTGTTCCAAAGTGGCTTTATCCTGTAAGATGCGGCGTTTACGATGGGCCAGCACTGAGACAGTTTTGCCAGGCAATTTATTGGGCACAGCATATCTGTGGGGAGTAAATCAATAATTTTCTTGTTATAACATGCACGAATAAAACCTACTTATCCATATTATTTGTTTCTTTTTTTAATATTAAAATTAATATGAAAAAAATAACTTGTGCGAAATATAAACACGTGCGATTGATATTTTTACATTTATTGAAAATATTAAAAACAGTTGCATAAATAATTAGAAACTTGTACAAAAATACAACTCTGTAAGGGTTGTTGAAATTTGTATAATTATGGTGACGAAAACAATAATACGGCATCACGTTTTTTCAAACTATTTTTTTTTAATTGTTAAACAAAAACTAGTATGGCAACGTCTTCTATTTTATTGCGCCATTGACGCAATATATTAAGGGTTTTCACTCTTGGTAGTAAAATACCCTTGTAAACCTTATAAATATTGTAGATATAGTAAAATTACTACTAGTTACAACACCACAACAACAAAATGTATGAAATTGAAATTTACTACGCTGTGTTAAAAGTACAAGGGTAAAAGCTATAGTACATCTAAAAGACTAAACATTTACAAGACTGAAACAGCTGATTGTTGAGCTGCCAAAACAATTTTTTATATTTTATTTTTCATTTTGTGGTAAATGAATCAAAATAAATACAAAATACAAAAATAATACAAAAAAATGTATCCAGATGACCCTAGTCTTATAGGGAAATTGCTAACTGGTACTCAACTGGAAATTGTTCACATGAATGGGGTTGGTTAAATTCAGTACCTCCAGAAATCATAGACACCAGTGTATGAAACTCAATTCGGCTAACTCTCAGCATTTGCAAAAATCTGTTGTCATATAATTGGGTTAAGACATTTAGTGACCACTTCATTGATTTTGGAACCGAATTCCAAGCTCAGCAGCGGTACACTTTAACTAAAATAATGTCATCAACTAATTCATCTAAAATGTGGTCAATGGCATCATGTTCACAGGTATCTACAAAAGGAGAGTAGCTATATTTTTGTATTGTTTTATTATTGCAAGTAATACCGTACCTTCAACATCCAGAATCTCTGCAAATTCTATTTCGTCAACTACATTTTGTTCTAAAAAATTTATAGTTTTTTCTTTTTCCTAATTTTGGGCATTTTACTTATCTGCAAATTCTTATTGATAGTTTAAGTTTTCAAATTGATAAAAAAATAAACAAAACAAAAAACAGCTGATTTATTAGTGTACAATACACAACACAAAAGATGTTCTCGCTTTGTAGTATAAAATCGTTGTATATATAACAGGGTTGTAAATTTAACATCAAGAGTGAATACCGCTAAAGGTGCTATTACATGATGTCTTTTTTACATATGTACTGTCAAATTTTCCCACAACAAAAGTTGTACATATCGTGTGATACATATGAAACATTGTTTATGTACAATACATGAGGAAAGTCACATGTACATTTTTCAATTAGAGCAGGTTCTATTTTTGTATGACAAACATATGAAAATACAACACTGCTTGTGGCGAAAGAAAAACAGAGTAAATTATAAAGATTAATATTGAAAGAAAAATAAATTGTTTAATATTAATTAACAATTAAAAAATATATAACTTTCTTTTAACAATAAATTTTTGTAAATTCACAAATTAAATCAGCTGTTGTTTACATTTAGAGGTTATGTCATACGGAAATACATATGCACGTGTGATAGCAAAAATTATGAATCGTATGTAAAAGACAATTTTGACAGACATGAGGAATTTCATATGGATAAAAAAGTGACAGTACATATGTAAAAAACACATCGTGTAAAAGCACCTTAATATGTAATAATAGTGTTAAAGGTTTGTTTACACTATGTGTATTTTCCATGTGTAAATTCAGTTTTACGATCCATACGTAATTCCGTGTGTGTGTCAAAATTGCCGTTTTACATACAATTCATAATTTTTGCGTTCAAACGTACATATGTATTTCCGTATGACATAACCTCTAAATGTAAACAACAGCTGATTTAGTTTGTGAATTCACAAAAAATTATTGTTAAAAATAAAGATACATATTTTATATATTTTTTAATTGTTAATTAATATTAAACAATTTATTTTTCTTTCAATATTAATCTTTATAATTTACTCTTTTTTTCTTTCGCCACAAGCAGTGTTGTATTTTCATATGTTTGTCTTGCCAAAATAGAACCTGCTCTAATTGAAAAATTTACATATGTCTTGCAAAATGTGTTGTACATAAACAATGTTTGAAAGGGTTCACACTATGTGTACAAATTACACGTGCTAAGAAACTAAGAAAAACACAAGCAAAACACGTAGTGTGAACGCAGCTTAATAAAGTTTGGTTAATTTTACACAGCAACATGCTGATCCGTTTTTTACATTCTATAATTGCACTAAATGTCAACGTTACATTTACGGTACGGTTAAATTATAGCAACGTGTGGCTAACTAGGTGTACAGGTTTTTCATTATTATTTCATTATTTCAAATTGATCTCTCGAAATTGATAACGAAACCTTTTTTTGACGTGACAGCAGCTTTCATCAAGTGCAACTGGATTTTTTTTCATTGACAACAATTTTGAAGTTTCCCAAGAAAATCAAAATAAAGTTTTGAAGTTTATTAATCAAACTAACAAAAAAAATTGAAAACACTTCTGTCAAAATATTGGTGCAAACTACTTTGCCAAATAATTAGCACAATAAAAATAAATAAAAATAATTTGTGCGTACAAAAACCTTTAAAAAAAACAAAGTAGGCCAGGAGGCCTACTCTACTTTTCCTCTAAGGCGAAGAATCTTTTCGTCTAAAGCAGATATTAACTTTTCTATCAGCAAACTTCATATTTAATCACAGAGAGAATTATATTTCGCATAAACCACACATTTTATATCTGATATAACAAAGTTGTTATGATAAAGCTCTCAGCAAATTTATCATAACAAATTTGTCAAAATCACAAATTACAAAAAAAAAAAAAAGAAATTACGACAAAATAATATAAAATTATTGTTATTTAATAATTTATAGTTAATTATATAAAAAATATTAGCAATTATTAATAAATACAAATAATTTTTTTTTAATTTAAATTTGTATATCAAATTTATTTAATGATTTCCTTACCTCATAATTTACAATGGACTAAAATATTAATATTTATTTTTTAAATTATTTATTTCTATATTAAAATATATATTGTAACTGTGCCCTAAATTGTTGATGTTTTTGGTTCTTAAGGTGCTATTACATGATGTGTTTTTAACATATGTACTTTCAAATTTCGCCACAACAAAAGTTGTACACATCGTGTGATACATATGAAACATTGTTTATGTACAATACATGAGGAAAGCCACATGTACATTTTTAATTAGAACAGGTTCTATTTTTGCATGACAAACATATGAAAATACAACACTGCTTGTGGCGAAAGAGAAACAGAGTAAATTATAAAGATTAATATTGAAAGAAAAATAAATTGTTTAATATTAATTAACAATTAAAAAATATATAACTTTTTTTTTTTAACAATAAATTTTTGAAAATTCACAAATTAAATTAGCTGTTGTTTACATTTAGAGGTTATGTCATACGGAAATACATATGCACGTGTGATAGCAAAAATTATGAATCGTATGTAAAAGACAATTTTGACAGACATGAGGAATTTCATATGGATAAAAAAGTGACAGTACATATGTAAAAAACACATCATGTAATAGCACCTTTAATAAATATAATTACAAAAACGATTTTTTTATGGCATATTTCTTTATTGCAGGCAGTCTCGTGGTAATGATAAAAATTATTTAACAAATATTCGTATAAAAATTTAATTATGGTATAATTTTGGATTTTTCGAAATTGTAACGGTTTTTAAATTGGCAGCCATACAAATGTATTTTTAACATAAATATTTTTCTAGACATGTTTCATTTTCAGTCAATGATGATGGTAAACTTAAAAAAAGGGAGTATAATTTAAACTTGGTTTTTATGGGTTAGTTTTTAACACATATTTTCCGTTTCATACTGCATGTTTTAAAGACATCTTTCCAATTTTTAGTGCATAACAGTCGCAGCCCTGTTTATAACCAAACTCACCAAATCGCCGCAAAACAAAGATCATATTTTTTCTTATTTACATATTATTTAAAACAAAAAGAAATAAACAAAAAAGTGATTAAAATAAATTTGGGATAGCGTATTTATGAGTAATTATTTTAATATCATATCCGAATAGTTTGAAAACTTTTTTATTTGAGTTCTACTACATACCATGTTGAAATCTAAGAATTTTTCTTTAAAAAATAAGAAAGATCTTCTGTTTCTTTAAACGTCAAGTAATAACGACAGTCAAACAAAAACCCAACCGCTGTAAAAACAAACAGCACAAGTACCACCGCAACAGAGCCTTTTTTTTGGCTGTCGATTCTCGATAATCAAACAGTCATCGAGCTCTATTTATATCAGGATGTCAGCAAAATCAGCTAGTAGTTTGACTGGTGTGTCAAAGCGATGAACGTCACCCGAAATCAAATATGTTTAGTAATATTTTACGCGCACAAAATACCCAAACACACATACCAACAAGAATGTATATATAATAAACATTCTAAAAAAAATCATGCATAAGCATAGCAACAACAAATAAATATTCATTATAGAAGAAATCAGTTGTGGAAGAAAGAAACCAAACCCAAATATATAGAAATGACGAACGAATGAATTCCATTGGACATTGTCGAAATTATTGAAATCGCAATTCCATACTTTTAGGCACGTCAACGAAATTGTCGATTAGGCCAACAGAACTTTTAAACGGTAGAATCACACATGGAAACATGCCAATAAAACTAATATATTCCAATTGGTAAAGCAAAAGAGAAAATGACGACAGTTCGTACACTCAAAGCGAAAGGCAAATGAATAAAAGAGACAACTGTATAAACATACACATTAACAGAGTGTTTGCGGTTGGTTATCTTTCAACGTGTTTGTGTGAGTAAGCAAGCGGGTGTTGCTTGCATTTCCTTGTTTTGTATACACTTTTAAGACCACAATCACCTCTGCTAAAATTTCTGTTTGCCTATTTCATTGGAATCAGAATTCGAAATGTTTAGGATGCTTTTTGGGTACACGCACGCAAATAAAAGTGGTTGTGTATTTTTTTGCAACAGTAAGCCAGACACAAAACAAATACGACGACCGACATTTCAATTTATCCGTATTTTTCTTTCAACTGATATATTAACTTTGATTTTAACAGGCCACCATCATCAACTACCAGCTGGCTGACTGTTTTGTTTATAAAAAAATAAAAGCACTCTTTTATATATGTGCTTTATTACCTTTGTTGGAAAGAGACACATAGAGAATATTATTGCTTATAGGTAGCCAGATTAATGAGATTTACGCCACCAGGTATATTAATAAAATTAAAAACGAGTGATCTGGGATTTGGGCTTTAGTAATGATCATTAAATAATACATATTAGCGATAAATAAAAAATAATAATAAAAAAGATTCAACTGGAACTATTAAAAATATGCAACGTATAAATATTTTTATACTATTGTGAACAAAATGCCACAGCAATAAACATTATTTTC
Organism: Cordilura impudica; assembly: GCA_963682025.1. Lineage (NCBI taxonomy): Eukaryota > Metazoa > Arthropoda > Insecta > Diptera > Scathophagidae > Cordilura > Cordilura impudica. The sequence continues at coordinate 131,003,769 of OY821518.1, read as the reverse complement.
AATAAATAATATAAAAAATTTTTTCTTATCTGTACATATAGTTTTTAGACTAGATTTAAAACGATTGAGTGTAAAATTCTGCATGAATTTTGTAAAATAATAACTAAATAAAATACAATATAGCTTTATTATTTAACTTAATAAATAAAACAAACATAATTTTTAAATACCGATAGCAGCAATCTGGACTTTAGGCTTGAGTTAGCAGTTGCGCCCGACCTCGGGCTATAATTTCCACTGTTAAAGCAGATGTACAACTATAGCAGCTCTTAGATTAAATAATCATTCGTTGCAATCTGATATTAAATTTAATTGTTCTTGAAAAATAAGTTGACATTTCGAACTACAAATGTGGTTTATTTAGAATTTAGATTTTAGAGTATCATTAATTTTTAAGACCAAACGTTTTTGCTTCTACTAATTCAAAGTCCTTAACAATGTTAGCACTTTGCCGTCGTTTAATTTTTGGCAAAGAAGTTTTCAATGGGGTTCAAGTCGGGTGATTGTGGCGGCCAATCAAGGACTTGAATCCCATTATCTCTTAGGAAATTTTTACCATTCTCGATGTGTGTTTCGGGTCATTATCGTGTTGAAACATCCATGTTTTCCAAATAAGGCAATATTTTAACAAAAAAAAAAAAAAAATTATAGGGCTTTATAGACCAACAAATATGGAAGCAAAATACATCTTTTTATACTCTATACCACTATGTGGTTTGGGTATAATGACTTTGTGCTGCTGTTTGTAACTACTAAAAATATTTGACCTCGACCCATCTTTTATTATACCGATCGACTCAGAATCACTTTCTGAGTCGATTTAGCTATGTCCGTCCGTCCGGCCGTCTGTGTTTCCATGTAAACTTTGTAATCAAATAATAGGTCGCAAATATGAATATATTTTGAAGAAATTTGGTATATAAGCCTTTACAGGCCATGGGATGAACGCTATAGAAATTGGTGAGAATCGGTCCGTGTGCAGACCTAGTCCCCATACAAATGACCCCTATAACATCGACATAAATTGCCATAGGATCCAAATTATGAAATAGATCTCAGTCAAATTGGGTTTGTATGTGTTTATTACATCCATTAATCAGTAGTCCAAAAATAATCCCTATAGGACAATTCTTAGTCATAGGCCCCATATAGAGATGCTTCCCGATCTTCACTTAAATCTATAAAAAAACAAAAAATATTTCACAGATTTTTCTCAAATTTGGTTTGTGTATATTTTTTGAAAATATAAGTGACTTTAGTCCCCATGTAAATATAGCATGCGATATGAACTTTTTCATATCTGCAGCCAAAAAAATTAATAAAAATGCCACTAAAATTTGGTTTATGCTTATTTTCTATATCCAATTAGTTGGACCTAAGAGATAGGGTTTCTTAACACATGGTATAGGGTATCGTATAGTCAGTCTAGACCGGCTATAATTTTCTTACTTGTTTAACAATGTGGAAATTCTCAATAATATATTTCAATATTTTAACTTTCACGAACAATTAAAATTAACACGTGTCTGTAGTGTATTTCAGGATGTTATCGTTAATTATCTATTGCCAGCCATACAATACACAATTTCAGTGCTCAAGTCTAGAACTGTGCAGTGCGTTTGTGTAATGTATGGCGGTGTTTGCGCTATTTGTGCAGTTGAACTGAGCAAAAATCAAAACGATTTTGATATATGCTCAACTTTCTAGTACCAAACTTGGGTATCCATTATTTCCATACCAGTATTGCAGAGGGTATAAGTATATAAGTTTGTCATTCCGTTTGTAATAATTGGAAAAAAATCTGGACCCCATAAAATATATATATTCATAATCTTTATACCAAGCGGAGTAGATATAGCAATGTCAATCTTTCCACCTGTGGAGCTCGCTTTTAGTGAAAATGAAACATTTACATCCTGAGCAGGTTGCTATCTTAAATCCTTAAATCGATTTAGTAGACTTAAAAAATATGATTTTTCTATGTTGCTCTTGTTTTAGTTGTTATTCAAAATCTTTATGCCATTTACTCCACTATGCAGAGGGTATATATCAGTTTTTCTTCGGTATATCAATAGGAGTTGTTATTATATATATAACAACTCCTGCCGATATAGCGATTACCATCTGTCAGTCCGTCCGTCTGGCTGTCTGTCTTTTGAAACCAGGTTCATTCAAAATATATACCATTTACCTGGTTAAACGTAGAATATTGTTTGTCATTATCTGGATCAGGTTAGTATTTAAAATGGGATAAATCTGACTGAAAATATGCTGAAAATTCAGAATATTTGTTGTAATAATTTGGTATTAAGTTTAACAAATTGTTTACTTTTGCAAATATTTTCTTTACATTTTTTACAAATAGTGCAAGAAGTTCTGATATTAATGCAAATGTAAAACCTAGGTGGAGGTTATCAAAGATTCGGCACAGCCGATACTCATATATTAAATGAGGTTGATCGATGTTTCGAATAATTAGGACAACGGTATGTTAATTATTTTTTTTACAAGCACAGTCAAACAGTGATTGCTACAAAACCACAAGGGCTTTAAATGCAAGTATACGAATATGTAGCTGTTCAAGAAATTTTGTAGATTTCCTGTTGTCGTAAGGGAATCGTAAGCTAACAATATTGTGGCAACACTAATAGAGACTGATTAAAGCGCACTTTTTTTATAAAGGTGAGAAATTTAACTACAACCAGATCAGGGTTGTCAGTTTCAGGTTTTTCCCCAGCATTTAGGGATTATATATTTAAGGCATAATATTTTAGGGAGAAAAAAGAAATATTATTTTTTTTGAGGCTATTTTTAATGGTTCTATATTATTGTAAATTTCAATATTACAACTATTTTTAACCATTAGTTATTTCATAATTTAAATTCATTAGACAAATTTGGAATACGAGTATTCTTTCAATGATAAAAAAGCTTTTACGTAAACCGTTTAATGTATGTGGATGAAGCAAAGCAAAACAGTTTAAATTGTTTACATTTCTTTTAGTGATACATTTAAATTGGGGGAAGAAAAAAGAAATGGCAACATTAAACCAGAACAAACAACCCTTATTAAAAGTAATAGATACATATGCATTTATTTAAAATAAGTATTGCCATCCCATGTGTAATTACACATTGTGCTTTAGGGGAAAGTCGTGTACCTTGAAACATTTATATAATTTTATAAAGAAGAAAAACATTTCTTCCACAAAGTGTTTTATTTAACCTTTTGGCCATGTTTACTTTAGCTTTGCATATGTATATATATTATGATTATAACATCCTGTATTTTGTGGACGAATTAAAGTCTTAAATTCTGAAAACATTTTAAAGACCCCAAAATATTCTTAAAATATTAATTCGTGTGTTTTGTATGTAATAAAAATTAAAACTTAAAAGATTGTGTGTAATTTTGCTTGCGCTCATGTGTAGTTTTGAATTTCTTTTGTGGCAACACTGTTTGAAATATTCTAAACTAACAGTTGCTCAACGTTTACCGGGTTGTTAACACTAAACGTGTATTAAAGTTCTAAAAACGTGAAACGAATAATAAATATTATTACTTTATTTATCGTAAACAAAAAAAGTTTTACAATATTTCTCTAATATCATACAACAATGTGATAAAAATTAAACTTTATTTATTTATGTTTTTCAATGACACTGATGTGTTTATACATATATGTTCAATGTGTTTTGAGACAATAGGATACCGCATTCATTTTTTGTATTATTTTACCAGTAATTCAAATGGATGACGAAATATTGGAAATTTGTGGGAAGAGTTGCGTTTGTGCTTGTCTCTCTTAAAATAAAAGCACATGGATTTTACAGTTCCATAAATGCCACATAACCACTTGTTTATACTTTTTTCTATCTATTTGAGGTGGCCATAGCACTATGGATATTATCAATTAAACTTGTGTGCAGAGGTGTATGCTTCAAGAGCTTTGAGTGTTTGTCCATGTATGCAATTTTTGTAGTTTTAAAAATTTAAATTTATCAAATTAAACAAACCGATATTGAACGAATCTGACTTGGAGCTAGTTTTTGTTATGTGAGTTTACTATCCGATAAGTTCATTTGAATACAAATTTAGTCCGGCGTTAACCAATCATGCTGTTTTTTAGTAATAGTTGAAGAAATGATTTGTTAGTTAATCCTGCATTGAAAATATTAATAAGTAATGTTCCAAATATCACAAAGACAAAAAATTTCAAAAACAAGCGTTCAAAAACATTTTTCTTCTGGAAATTAAGTACATATTTATACTAATGATTGAGTTACAACTTAAAAAAAAAACAATTTCTTCACTCAAAATGTATATGTATATTATAAGACAAAATTGCACTATTGCATTTTCAGTTCAATCAAAATTATTTTTAATTTATTTTTTAACAACATAAAAAAACTGATGAAGTATTACAAATATCTAACAAATAATTTTTGCTTAGATTAAATTTAAACTACAACAAGAGTGTTAATTTTTAGTTTTTAATTTTTAATTTTTAATTTTAAATTTTTAATTTTTAATTTTTAATTTTTAAATTTTAATTTTTAATATTAAATTTTTAATTTTTAATTTTTAATTTTTAATTTTTAATTTTTAATTTTTAATTTTTAATTTTTAATTTTTAATCTTTACTTTTTAATTTTTAATTTTTAATTTTTAATTTTTAATTTTTAACTTTTAATTTTTAATTTTTAATTTTTAATTTTTAATTTTTAATTTTTAATTTTTAATTTTTAATTTTTAATTTTTAATTTTTAATTTTTAATTTTTAATTTTTAATTTTTAATTTTTAATTTTTAATTTTTAATTTTTAATTTTTATTTTTTATTTTTTGATTCTTAATTTTTAATTTTAAATTTTAAATTTTAAATTTTAAATTTTAAATTTTAAATTTTAAATTTTAAATTTTAAATTTTAAATTTTAAATTTTAAATTTTAATTTTTACTTTTTAATTTTTAATTTTTAATTTTTAACTTTTAATTTTTAATTTTTAATTTTTCATTTTTAATTTTTAATTTTTAATTTTTAATTTTTAATTTTTAATTTTTAATTTTTAATTTTTAATTTTTAATTTTTAATTTTTAATTTTTAATTTTTAATTTTTAATTTTTAATTTTTAATTTTTAATTTTTAATTTTTAATTTTTAATTTTTAATTTTTAATTTTTAATTTTTAATTTTTAATTTTTAATTTTTAATTTTTAATTTTTAATTTTTAATTTTTAATTTTTAATTTTTAATTTTTAATTTTTAATTTTTAATTTTTAATTTTTAATTTTTAATTTTTAATTTTTAATTTTTAATTTTTAATTTTTAATTTTTAATTTTTAATTTTTAATTTTTAATTTTTAATTTTTAATTTTTAATTTTTAATTTTGAATTTTGAATTTTGAATTTTTAATTTTTAATTTTTAATTTTTAATTTTTAATTTTTAATTTTTAATTTTTAATTTTTAATTTTTAATTTTTAATTTTTAATTTTTAATTTTTAATTTTTAATTTTTAATTTTTAATTTTTAATTTTTAATTTTAAATTTTAAATTTTAAATTTTAAATTTTTTTTTTTAAATTTTTAATTTTTAATTTTTAATTTTTAATTTTTAATTTTTAATTTTTAATTTTTAATTTTTAATTTTTAATTTTTAATTTTTAATTTTTAATTTTTAATTTTTAATTTTTAATTTTTAATTTTTAATTTTTAATTTTTAATTTTTAATTTTTAATTTTTAATTTTTAATTTTTAATTTTTAATTTTTAATTTTTAATTTTTAATTTTTATTTTTTAATTTTTAATTTTTAATTTTTAATTTTTAATTTTTAATTTTTAATTTTTAATTTTTAATTTTTAATTTTTAATTTTTAATTTTTAATTTTAAATTTTAAATTTTTAATTTTTATTTTTAAATTTTTAATTTTTAATTTTTAATTTTAATTTTAATTTTTAATTTTTAATTTTTAATTTTTAATTTTTAATTTTAAATTTAAAATTTTTAAATTTTAATTTTTAATTTAAATTTTTAGTTTTTAAGCTTTAAGCTTTAATTTTTTATTTTTCGTTATTCATTATTCATTTTTCATCTTTCATTACTCATTTTTCAACCTACATTTTTCATGTTCCATTTTTCAATTTTCATTTTACACTTTCCATATTCCATGTTTCATATTTCAGTTTCCATTTTCCATTTTAGATTTTAAATTTTTAAATTTTTCATCTTTCATTTTTTAATTTTCGTTATTCATTTTCCACTTTCCATTTTTAATTTTTCAATTTTCATTTTCCATTTTTCATTTTTCATTTTTAATTTATCAATTTCCATTTGCCATTTTCATTTTTCAATTTTCATTTTGCATTTTCCAATTTTCATTTTTCATTTTCCATTTTCCATTTTTCAATTTAATTTTTTAATTTTTAATTTTTAAATTTTCATTTTCCATTTTTAATTTTTAATTTTTCAATTTTTATTTTCCATTTTTAATTTTTCAGTTTTCGTTTTCGTTTTCCATTTCCCATTTTTCAATTTTCATTTTTCATTTTCCATTTTTCAATTTTCATTTTCCATTTCCCATTTTTCATTTTTCCATTTCCATTTTCCATTTTGCATTTTCCATTTTTCATTTTTTAATATTTATTTTTCAATTTTCATTTTCCATTTTTCATTTTTAATTTTTCAATTTTCAATTTCCATTTTCTATTAGTCATTTTTCGTTCTTCAATTTTCATTTTCCATTTTTCATTTTTAAATTTTCATTTTCCATTTTTCATTTTCCATTTTCCCTTTTTCAATTTTCATTTTCCATTTTTCATTTTTCATATTTCAGTTTTCGTTTCCATTTTCCACTTTCCATTTTTAATTTTTCAATTTTCATTTTCCATTTTTCATTTTTCAATTTTCATTTTCCATTTTTCAATTTCATTTTCAATTTTTTATTTTGCATTTTCCATTTTTCATTTTTCAATTTTCTTTTTTCATTTTCCATTCTCCATTTTTCATATTCTATTTTACATTTTTCATTTTTCATTTTCCATTTTCCGTTTTTCATTTTCCATTCTCAATTTTCTATTTTTCATTTTCCGTTTTCCATTTTTCATTTTTCAATTTTCTTTTTTCATTTTCCATTTTTCATTTTCTATTCTCTATTTTTCATTTTCTATTTTACATTTTCCATTTTCCGTTTTTCATTTTTCATTTTGCATTTTTAATTTTTATTTTTCATTCTCCATTTTCCATTTTCATTTTCCATTGGAAAATTTCCATTTTTCGTTTTCATTTTTTTTTTCTTTCATATGGGCGATTTTTTATTATAACGTGATAACGATAAAAAATATGTGGCAATACTACTAACATGAGCTATGTTATTGTGTTCTTGGTATTGTTAATGTATGCATATTTTTTTGTGGCGGTTTTTTATGTTGTTGTACAATTATTATGTTCAACCACTAAACTGTTACAACAAACACACTGCTTTTTATGTTTTTTTTTAGAGATATCTACATAGTTTTGCTCGTATCTAATCATAATGATCCCCGATGTAGCCCATTTTCAATACCAACCTGCTGGGAATTATGGCAAATGATATTTTTGTAACCTTATCCAGTTAGATGGCTGTTTTTGTGAATGAGCGTGATTTCAACAGACAGACGGACAGACGGACATAGCTATATCGACTCGAGCTGTGATAAGCTGTGATAGCTCATGTTAGTATTGCCACATATTTTTTATCGTTATCACGTTATAATAAAAAATCGCCCATATGAAAGAAAAAAAAATGAAAACGAAAAATGGAAATTTTCCAATGGAAAATGAAAATGGAAAATGGAGAATGAAAAATAAAAATTAAAAATGCAAAATGAAAAATGAAAAATGGAAAATGTAAAATAGAAAATGAAAAATAGAGAATAGAAAATGAAAAATGGAAAATGAAAAAAGAAAATTGAAAAATGAAAAATGGAAAATGAAAAATAGAAAATTGAGAATGGAAAATGAAAAACGGAAAATGGAAAATGAAAAATGTAAAATAGAATATGAAAAATGGAGAATGGAAAATGAAAAAAGAAAATTGAAAAATGAAAAATGGAAAATGCAAAATAAAAAATTGGAAATGAAATTTAAAAATGGAAAATGAAAATTGAAAAATGAAAAATGGAAAATGAAAATTGAAAAATGAAAAATGGAAAGTGGAAAATGGAAACGTAAACTGAAATATGAAAAATGAAAAATGGAAAATGAAAATTGAAAAAGGGAAAATGGAAAATGAAAAATGGAAAATGAAAATTGAAAAATGAAAAATGGAAAATGAAAATTGAAGAACGAAAAATGACTAATAGAAAATGGAAATTGAAAATTAAAAATTAAAAATTAAAAATTAAAAATTAAAAATAAAAATTAAAAATTAAAAATTAAAAATTAAAAATTAAAAATTAAAAATTAAAAATTAAAAATTAAAAATTAAAAATTAAAAATTAAAAATTAAAAATTAAAAATTAAAAATTAAAAATTAAAAATTAAAAATTAAAAATTAAAAATTAAAAATTAAAAATTAAAAATTAAAAATTAAAAATTAAAAATTAAAAATTAAAAATTAAAAATTAAAAATTAAAAATTAAAAATTAAAAATTAAAAATTAAAAATTAAAAATTAAAAACTAAAAATTAAAAATTAAAAATTAAAAATTAAAAATTAAAAATTAAAAATTAAAAATTAGAAATTAAAAATTAAAAATTAAAAATTAAAAATTAAAAATTAAAAATTAAAATTTAAAAATTAAAAATCATATATTTACAATACTCAATACCGCCGTTAAATTTGTTCAAGATTTTGTTTTCTTTAACAGAAGGTATTTTAGAGAAAATTAACAGCATAACCAATTCGATATATTGGTGGAATCAATCAAAAATTTTAATATTGAGGCAAAGAAATTCAAGCATTCCAAAAATGATTATCTAAAAAAAAATATATTGTTTAGCCATTTAGTGGGATGTATCAAAATTTTCTAATTTTAATATTTTTGGATTTTTTTAAATGGGAAAAATTATAAAACATTTAAAAGTTCCATAATAAAATGACCAAAAAATGCACTTGATTTTCTTTCAACGATGCATATCGCGAATGACAATAGAATACAATACAATGGAAACTTTTAAAAAAGTTATATTTGTGTGACTTGAACGGTCAATTTCAAAAAATGGTTCTTAAAACTAAAAACCCTTTTATTAATTTAAACATTTTTAAACTCTTTCTTTTAACTCAATCTCTCTGTCTGTCGTGGGGCAATCCCATTCCCCCTTATCCAATTGATCTGAAACTTGGCCCATAGCCTTATTGTGACTACAGATTAATTTTGGGGTAGTCACGCACAGTCACGGAGTGATCAAAATAACATATATCCTCATCCGATCGATCTAAAACTGGGTCGATATACTTGCTGTAAAGAAAGATCAACTTCGACATAGTCACGCACAGTCACGCATAGTCACGCACAGTCACGGAGAGATTAAAACCCCACTTCCCCTCAACCGAAGGATCTGAAACTTTGTCCATAGACTTGTTTAAGATAGTCACACACAGTCACGGAGATATTCAAAACTCATATGCATAAGGAAAGAAAGAGTTTTAATATGGGTCAGATTATTATATTTTATTTCTTTAAAAAAGAAAAAAAAATTAACATAAAATAACTTAACTTTAGAAAACAATAACAAAACTTAAAAGTATTAATTTGTATGTTGTTGACGAAACAATGGAAACTTTTACTATATAATAATTGAAAACATTCCCTCTATTTTTATACCCTATACCACTATGTGGTTTGGCTTTGTGCTGCTGTTTGTAACAACCAAAAATATTTGATCTACACCCATCTTTAATTATACCGATCGAATCAGAATCACTATCTGATTCGATTTACCGATGTCCGTCCGTCCGTCCGTCCGTCTGTGTGTCCGTCCGTCTGTGTGTCCATGTAAAGCTTGTAATCAAACTGCAGGTCGCAAATATGAACATGTTTTGATGAAATTTGGTATTTAATCTTTTATCGGCCATGGGATGAACGGTATTGAAATTGGTGAGAATCGGTCCATGTTCAGAACTAGCCCCCATACAAATGTACCCTATGAAATCAACATATATTGCCATAAGATCCAAATTATCATACAAATCTTAGTCAAATTGGGTTTATATGTATATATTACATCCATTAATCAGTTGTCCAAAAATGATCCCTGGGACAACTCTTAGTCATAGGCCCCATATAGAGCTGCTTGCCGATCTTCACTTAAATCTATCAAAAAACAAAAATATTACACTGATTCTTCTCAAATTTTGTTTGTATATATTTTTGCAAAATACAAGAGACTCTACCAAACATGGTCAGTATCGGTCCATTTTTGGGCCTAGTCCCCATATAGATATAGCATCCGATATGATCTTTTTCGTATCTGCAGCCGAAAAAATTAATAAAAATCCCACTCAAATTGGGTTTATGCTTTTTTCTATAACCAGGCCTGAGAGATAGGGTCTCTAAACGCATGATATAGGGTATCGTATAGTCGGTCTAGACCGACTATAATTATACCCTATACCACCGAGTGGCTTGTCTGCAGATTCTAATTTTGGCTAGTTTTTTTTTAATTTTTTTTTTTGTTTTTTTTTTGTGCAGCGACAGACCAAAGCCTCTGGTGGGAATCGAACCCACGACCCCCGCATGATAGGCGAGCACGCTACATACTCATAAGAATAAATTCTATGAGTTATGAGGAATACGTGAGCACTAGCTGTCAAGGCTATCGGCTCGTCAGAATATATAAAAACATACACTTTTTCGAAAAAAGTTCAAATAAAGTGCGGCTTTTTTTGTCAGAAAAGAAAACGGCATTAGTCTTGATAGTGATCCCGTATTTTTTTTTTCTATTACTATTATGTTTATTTTATTTAGTATTTTTCCATATTAATTTTATTATATTCTATAAAAATAATCTAACCCAAAAAAACAATGTTTTTATTAAAACTCTTTCTTTCCTTATGCATATGAGTACTGAATCCTCTCCGTGACTGCGTGACTTTGCGTGACTATTTTAAAATTAATCTGTAGTCACAGCAAGTCTATGGACCAAGTTTCAGATTGATTGGATAAGTGGAAATGTGTTTTAAATCACTCCGTGACTGTGCGTGACTATGCGTGACTGTGCGTGCCTAAGTCAAAGTTTTTTTTTTTTTTACAGCAAGTGTATGGACCAAGTTTCAGATGGATTGGATGAGGGTAATGACATTTAGATCACTCCGTGACTGTGAGTGACTATGCATGACTGTGCGTGACTACCCCAAAATTAATCTATAGTCACAACAAGACTATGGACCAAGTTTCAGACCGATCGGATGAAGGAAAATGACATTTAGATCACTCCGTGACTGTGCGTGACTATGCGTGCCTGTGCGCGACTATGTCAAAGTTAATCTTTTTTCACAGCAAGTCTATCGACCAAGTTTCAGATCGATCGGATGAGGGGAAATGGCATTTAGATCACCCCGTGACTGCGCGTGACTATGCGTGACCACCCCAAAAAAAATATTTAGTCACAACAAGGCTATGGGCCAAGTTTCAGATCAATTTGATGAGGGGGAATGGGGATCCCCCACGACAGACAGACAGAGAGTATAAGTTAAAAGAAAAGAGTTTAATAAAAAGTCTTATTTTCGATCTTTATCATTTTAATTATTGAGTTAGAACTTAGTCAGGCTCAAGACCAAATTTTTTTACTTGAAATAACGCAAAAATGAGCCAATGTTTTTTTTGTTATTTAAGGTAAAAACATTTTATCTTGAGCCTGATTAAGTTCTAACTCCACCATTTTTCCATATTTTTAAAATTTATGAGTAAATTAATACAAATTTAGAACTACAACTCTATTTGATATTTTATCAGAATAAGTATGAGTGCAAAAGTAAAATAGTTAAAATAAATAAAAAAAATTCAATAAGAAACAGTTTTCAATAGCTGGTGGGATATCCCTTGCGATGAAAAACTTCTGATAAGCCAACATTTTTCCTCATTCCTCAGAAATAACGTTTTTCAACATTTCTTTTGAAGTTATGTAGTGCTGATTAATCTTCCTCTCCAGCAAATACCACCTATATTCGTTAGGGTGAAGGTCCCGGAATTGAGGCTGTCATTGTAGCTGCTTTTTGATGTTATAAAGCAACCAAAGCTTTGTTTGGGATCGTTGTCCTGTTGAAACCCAAGGTTGTTTCCAAGTCCCAATTTTTGAGCGTTTTGCTTTAAGTTGGCTTTAAAAATGTCCATGTAAAGTCATTGGTCCATAATCGATTCGATGAAAACCAAATTACCCATTCTATGAGCTGCTATACAACCCCCACACCATAACACCACCACCGTGTTTTACTGTCGGTAATAAATTTTGTTTATCAAGCGCCGTACCGTTCTTTCGCCACAGGAGTTTTCGTCCTTTGATACTAAATATGCAGAATTTGCTCTCATCACTAAAAAGAACTTGCTGCCAGAACTATGGAAGCTTTGAAATAAATTTGTTGGCAAAATTCATGCGTTTCATTTTAGTTACTTTCGAAATTTGTGGCTTCCTTCGGGCAACACGGCTGTGGTATTCGGCCTTCTTCACAATTATCAGAAGTGTAACCTCGTGGATTTCTTTGCAACATTTTTCTTTAATGCTTTCCCTTATTTTAGTTGCAGTAATCCGAGGAGCTTCACCATTTCTAGGATGTCCCTTTTTTCGCGAAGAGTTAATTTGGTGGTCGTCCGGCTCGATGCTTAGGGAGGATAGAGCCGGTTGAATTATAGACTTAGAACTTTGAAGTTAACTCACTAGCACAATTTTTGTTTATAAATACCACGTAAAACATGTTTTTTAAACTTACATTTTTACGCATACTTTTTCTGATCAAATTTAAAGTTGTGTTTGTGTTGCGTTTTTTAATTCGCACTATTTTTTTCTAACAATTTAAACAATTTTCTAACAATCACATACACTAGTCGGCATAATTATTTTGACAAAAACAAAATGATGCATTTTTGTATTCAATTTTTAGTTGTCTTTATAGAATATAATTTTTTTTTTTTTTGTTTTGTTTAGATATTGCTAATATAAACTAAACAAGTAAGAAAATTATAGTCGGTCTAGACCGACCATACGATACCCTATACCATGCGTTTAGAAATCCTATCTCTTAGGCCCAACTAACTGGACATTGAAAATAAGCAAAAACCAAATTTGAGTGGGATTTTTATTAATTTTTTTGGCTGCAGATATGAAAAAGTTCATATCGGATGCTATATCTATAAAGGGACTAGGTCCAAAAATGGACCGATCCTGATCATGTTTGGTAAAGTCTCTTGTATTTTGCAAAAATGTATACAAACAAAATTTGAGAAGAATCAGTGCAATATTTTTGTTTTTTAATAGATTTAAGTGAAGATCGGGAAGCAGCTCTATATGGGGTCAAAGGGATCATTTTTGGACTACTCATTAGTGGATGTAATGAACGCATACAAACCCAATTTGAGTAAGATCTATATGACAATTTGGATCTTATGGCAATTTATGTCGATTTCATATGTGTAATTTGTATGGGGGCTAGGTCTGAACATGGACCGATTCTCACCAATTTCAATAGCGTTCATCCCATGGCCGATAAAAGCTTATATACCAAATTTCATCAAAATATATTCATATTTGCGACCTGCAGTTTGATTACAAGCTTTACATGGACACACAGACGGACGGACATTGTTAAATCAACTCAGAAAGTGATTCTGATTCGATCGGTATAATTAAAGATGGGTCTAGGTCAAATATTTTTGGTTGTTACAAACAGCAGCACAAAGTCATTATACCCAAACCACATAGTGGTATAGGGTATAAAAATAACTCAATAGAGTTTCTTTCTAAAAAATTAAAAAGATATGAATGAAAGTAATTTTGAGGTGGTGGCATAAGTATTTTGACAAGTTATTATTACTTAAAAAATAAGCTTAATATTTAACAAATGTATAGAAATTGGATTATGAGTTAATAAAATGTGTAGCTCCCTTTAGCTTCAATAACTTTTTGAAGACATCTTGCAGCTGAGTCCAGTAAATTTTAAAGGACCGCTGAGGATATTTCATTCAAAGGGAAGTGACCTCGGAAATTGTCTCTTCTTTGATTTTATATAAATAACCAATTCTTTTACGTTTGATACGTTTTCACACGTTTTCAATGGTATTCAAGTCTAGACTTTGGGGTGGCCAGTCCAGAGTAGTAGCACCAACATCCTTCAAATATTTTGATATCATCGTGCTTTTGTAGCATGGGGCATTGTCCTGTTGCAGAATAAATGATTATCCGATCAACCTGTCACCGGAAGGGAAAGCGTTATCATTTAGGGTGCTCAAATATTGGCCTTGGTTCATCGAGCCGGCGATGGAAACCAATCCACCAAACCCATTGTTCGCAATGTGCCCCCAAAACATGACAGAGCCTCCACCATGGCTCGCTTTTTGCCTTTCGTACCTGTGGCAGCCTTACAAAAATTTTCTGTTTTGATGAGTTGAACTCATAGGAGCTTTGATCTATCCATAGAACGCTTCTCCAAAACTCTTTTGGCTTCTGAAGATGCTCCTTTGGGAAGCCCAATCTTTTCAGCTTGTTCACATCTGATATGGAGGTATTTTGCTTTGTATGTTTTAAAATCTCCGTCTTTTAAACGTCGCCGAACAATGTGCTCACTGATTGGATTCTTGGCCGACTATTCCATTGATTTGCAGCAGATTGAGGCCTTAGTTGAATAATTTTGTGAAATTCCCGCAGAAGCATTCGGTCTTCAATTAGCGTTGTTTTGCGTTTAGCACCTGATCTAGGTAAGTTTCTGATGTGATTATATTCCTTAATTTGTTAATTTGGCGCTACAAATTAAATTCAATTACAATGTCTTTTACTGCAACGGCAGAATTAAAATTGCCAATATTGAAGCTCTAGCAACATGGCTTAACTCCCATGGTCTCAAATAACTTTTATTCAATATTTTATTTGAATATTATAAAAAATGTCAATAAAATTAAAAAACCAAAGTTATTTGATTGTCACTTGCTAAACCATGCGCAAACACAGCCACAAAGATTTTGTCAAAATAGTTATGCCACGAAACAATTCGCTGTCTACTTGCTTTCTTATCAGCAGAAAGGGAATGGAAAGCGTAAACGACAAAATATTGGGCACGCGTATAACTATAAATATGGATTTTATTTTGAACATAACCCGTGTACTGTTAATTTATGCAATCAAACGAACTGGACAAGAGAACATCACATTGCGTATGTCAAAATAATTATGCCGACTAGTGTATTTATTACAAGAACAATAGGAATTTTATAGAAAAAAATTTAAGCTTTTATGTAAACTAAAATATATATGTACAAATTTCGATCTTTAAAAGTATTGACTGGGCTTGTACGCATAGCTTTTGTACTAAGTGTAGTAAAACTTAAGTTAACACAACGCCTGAGTCTTTTGGATATATGTAGGTAAACATTTTTTGGATATCTCATTGTATGAATTAATTTTCCACGTTATTTTAATTAAAAGATCAACATTTTATTGTACAATTAAAGTAGTATATTTTTTATTATTATTGAGAACAAAAAACTATGTGTATGAACGTTAGACGAGAATACAGCTACGAATATTAATTAATACAGAGGTCAAGTTTACGACCAAATACCAGAGTAGATATTTTAGACAACACACGTTTGAGTTTATGTGGCTTAAACTGTCAAGTATAGAATAAATTGATAACATTTGTACAAAAAATAATTTAATTAATTTGTTTAATTAAAAAAAATTCCAATTTAGTTATTAGTAGTCTTCATTAAGGCACGTTTGAATGATAAAACTTTACAAACAATTTTACGAATAAAAGAAAATAGCTTAAATCTTTTGCGTTTTTGTGTTTTCACACCAATACTTAGGTATAAAATAAAACCAAAATTAATACATCCCCAATCTGCTGAAAATACTATTTTTTAAAATTCAAAAAATCAAGTATTTTTTCTCCGTCTCTCATTACAAATTGCTTTTAGAACATTATCTCCCCTGTTCTTGAAACCACTATCACAAAAAAGTCGTAAATGAAAAAATTCTAAAATCTACGAGTTTTTTGCTGTTCTCTAATTTCAATAAGAATATTTTTTCTCGTTTTAATTCACATAGAAAAGGCTTTGTGAAATCAAAACAAATGCCCTTTTTTCTACTAATTTTATGAAAAAAAACGATTTAAAAAAACGTCTACATTTTGCGCTGATTTAAAAAAAAAACTCGTAATAAGTGGTCGATGTTAATAAAACGCACTTTTTGTGATGATGCTGTTCTATCACTATAATAAAAACTTTTTATTTACTCAATCTATTTTCCATTATAATTTTTTCAATTATAACATAGATTCTTTATGCACTAAGTATTGCAAATAAAGGAATTAAAAAAAAATTTTTCATCAAATCACATATTTTTATTTTTTTTGCATATGTTCGAAACAGTAGTGATGCCAGTCAAATCCAATTTATTTGAATATCGAAATTTTTTTTGGTGATGCCTAACTTTTTAAAAAAGAAAAGTCATTTTTAATTGAATGAAATTGAAGAACAAAAACAATTAAATAACCAAATAAGTTCTTATTTTAAAAGAAAATATTTTTCTTTATACTTTTTCTATAAACTAAGAAAAAACATGCACAAAATACTTAAAAGTTTTTTGTGAAACTGAATAAAGAACCATATGGCACCTCGGTTTCTAGATAACATATGTTCTTAACTCAAACATATGGTTCTTAACTCAAACATATGTTTCCATTAAATAAATAAAAAAGTGGTATCAAGAAACCCAAAATTTCAATTTCATGTGATTTTAAATTCACTCTTATTCAAATAACAACGTTTCAAGAACAGGGCTGTATATTTTCCCTATTCTACACAATTTTTTGACAGATCGAGGATTATGTACCAATTTTTTTGTGTTCTTGCTTTCCAGATGTTCTGTTCTGATCTGACATTAAAAAGAGTTACATATATACAGCCCTGTTCAAAAGTATTTACACAAAGTATAAATGAGTATAACCTATTTCCTGAGGAAAGGCATGTCCGTTTAAAACTCCAATATATCCGGACTGATTTAAAGTGGCATTGTCGTAGATGCATGAAGTGTTTACCAAACGAACCCTGGAATTGGAATGCAGACTCATCTGTCCATAGCACATTGTACCAAAACTCGTTGGGGTAATATCGACTATTTTGCGTACAATGGGGTAATATCGACTATTTTGCGTACAATGGGGTAATATCGACTATTTTGCGTACAATGGGGTAATATCGACTATTTTGCTTACAACATACTATGGATTTGGATATTTGGTACCGATAAATAACAAATAAAATCAGTCCGGATATATTGGAATTTTAAATGGCCATGCCTTTCCGTCATGAATCCAATGACTGGATTCTACAACACGACAATGGTCTATGTCATAAAGGATTGATACCTAAAAAATTTTTAAATGATTTAAATAAAACTGTTCGTCCTTGGTCTCCCTAGAGTCCCGATCTTAATATCATTGAAAATGTTTGGGTTTTCCTAAAACAGCGGGGGACTATAGATAGAGATCGAAAACGCGATGATACTATAGTTGAGATAAGTGACATTGGGTCGAAATTGACTCTTGAATTTTCGCGCAAATAAATTGCATCAATTCCAGCCAGGTTGCAGGCAGTTATTGGTGCCAAAGGTGGTGTTACTAAATATTAGTTAGTGGTGTTAGTAAATTAAGTATCCATATAAAAATTTTCAAATATTAATTAAATTAAAGGAATATTATCAAATAAAAGTTTTGTGCAAATACTTTTGACGCAAATAAAATGTAAGTAAATACTTTTGCTTCTATTTTTGTCGAATGAACCGCTATCTTTTCCATTTCTCTTTAGTTCGCTTCTGCGTAGATCAAGCTATGCAACAACAACACTTTTTTTTTTGGAACTTACTTCCAAAAACAACAACAAAAAACTCAATTAGTTGAATATGTAAAAAATTTTTTGTTGTGTAAATAAAGGGTCCGCCAAATAACTTTTTTTTTTTTGAAAATGCTATAAAAAAAAACTACTGAATATTATCTCAAATTTCTTTTTTTATTTGAAAGTACAATCCTTCCGGTTAATAATGGAAGATAGTTTCAGGCTGCCTCGGCTGGCCATGCAGTAGCCTACACGATCGGTCCAATTTTTAAGCACATTATCGATTGTCTCTGGCTTGTTGGCGTAACACTTATCTTTGAGGGCACCCCACAAATAATAGTCCAACGGTGTCAAATCGCAGCTCCGAGGTGGCCAAACGACATCATCTCTGCGGCTGATAATGCGATCTTCAAAAACAAGGCGCAAAACATCGAGTGTAGCTTCGGCTGTGTGGCACGTAGCGCCGTCCTGTTGAAACCAAATGTTGCCAATATCCTCCTCTTCAATTTTTGTGAACAAAAATTCGTTCAACATGGCCCGATAACGATCGCCATTGACTGTTACGGCCACTCCTTGCTCATTTTCGAAGAAAAATGGCCCAATTATGCCTCTGGACCAAACTCCGCACCAAACAGTGACTCGTTTTGGGTGTATCGGCTTTTCAATGTATGCGCGCGGGTTTTCTGTGCCCCAAATGCGACAATTTTGCTTGTTTACATACCCGCCAAGATCAAAATGAGCTTCATCTGAAAAGATGATTTTTTTTTTTTTGGCAAAATCGGCATCTTCTGTAAGTCGATCGCAGGCCCACTTAGCGAAGCGAAAACGCATTGGATGGTCAGTTGGCTTCAACTCCTGAACAAATTGGACTTTGTATGGCGTCATACCAAGGTCTTTATGCAAAATTCGTCTCAATGATGCCTCCGAAATGTTCAATTCTTGAGAACGACGGTGAATTGATGTTGATGGCGCTTCACGCACACTTTCTGCCACAGCAGCAATATTCTCGGGTGTACGCACTGTTTTTGGCTTTTCACGCTTTGGTTTATCGATGAGGATGCCAGTTTCTTTCACTTTTTTTCACAAGGTAACGAACATACGGAGCTGACGGTGCTTCTCTTCTTCCAAAATCCGTACGCAATTTACGCACACATTCTGCAACATTACCATGATTTTCAAGGTAATGTCGTAATATTTCCCAGCGTTGTTCAAGCGTATACATACACAACCATATTCGTTCAGTGGAAGGATAAAGCTAATTATCCGTCAAATCAGACATGAGCTAAGTGTTACCATTCACGAAATAAGCACTAGTTAAAAAAAAAAAAAAAAACGTTAGATGGCGGACCCTTTACTTATTGACTATAGCTGTATATTTATATATCAATACTTAGCATCCATAAAAAATTCAATTTGCTTTTATATAAATATTATGGTTTCTAGTTGAGTTTTGCAAATCATCCATAGATTTAAAAAAGGAAAATTTTATGTTTGCGACTTTCAAAAATTAAATGCTCAGCCATTTCAATTGAATTATAGGTTAAATGGAGATTCGTATCAGCAGTACCACTCTTCTCCAATTACTTGTTATCATAAATATGCCCAGAGACTAATCTATTCATCGTTTCCACATCGCTAGGATCCATCTCATATATATGTATATAGAACCGATATAGTGGGTAATATTTAAGCAAAGACTTTACCTTTTAGAGTAAGATCAACATCCAGGACAGTACCTATTTCCGTAGCATGTTTTGCCATATCGTAGGTATCCAAACAATATATTACATCAAAATTCCCGACTCAGATGTTAAATGCGTTATTTAGGTCTGCAATTGAATCATATTTGATATATTCTGCATAAAAACGTCATTCCTTATTTTCCTCCAAAAATGTCAGCATGTTTTTAGACCTTTATGCTAGAATTTTACCTATTTTTTCATTAGATAACACTGTTTCCCTGGCTTTTTAAACCACAAATAAATGAAATTAAAGTTCAACTTTAAAATTTGGCACAACATTATAATATTCTTTTTTTTTCAGCATATTTTAGAGAGCATCAAAGATATTATTGCAATTTAGAGCAGAACATTATTTCAATTAACGAACACTATCGATTAGAGGAGTAGTCAAACAATCTCTTTTCTGAATTATCTTTATACGGTTCTTCTTAAAAAAGAAACCCATTCGTTTCAAAATTGTTGTTATTTATTTTTATTTTGATTCTAGGGATTTCTTTAGAGCTAAAAATTTGCAAAGATTCAAAGCCCATCTGGCTACCTTATATTATGTTCTCTGGGAGAAAATATTAAATAGAGAGAAACAAAAATATGTGATTTTCAATGTTGCCATAATTTGAAATTGTAAAGATGCTAAATTGCAAAAAAAAAAAGATGCTTAAACGTACTGGAGTCAAAAAAAAAGATGCTAATTTTTTTTTTTTCAAATTTCATTACCTTTTTATTGAAAAATTAAATACTTATTAATAAATTCTTTGGTTTAGTTTATTTTATTTTATTCGTATATTGGTCTATGGAATTAATCCTTACAGACTATTTACAAAAAAAAACATTTTAAAATTAATTTTAGTACATAGATATTCATGAATTTAGAAAGCATATTATTTTACTTTTAATTAGATTAGTATTTAATGAGAAATCAATAAATCTATAAAGTTCATTAAATTGAATATACATTCTCCTGAGAGGGTCTGCATTTGCATAATTAGCTCTATAGAACTGTACAGATAAAGGTGAGAAGTAACGTGTTGGTCGTTGAGGAATGTTGAATGATATATTGTTAATCAAAAAACCGGAACAAACATTACCATCAATTATATTAAGAAGAAATGAAACATTTAGCATAGTTCTCCGGCTTTTTAAAGTTGGTAGCTTAATAAGGCCAAGTCTGCTGGTATAGGATGGAAGATTACTTGGATTGAAGTTTAAACTCCGAAGACAAAACAAAAGGAATTGTTTCTGCACAGATTCCAGACTGTCGGCATGAATTTGGTAGATTGGGTCCCAAATTATAGAAGCATATTGCAGTATAGGTCTCACAAGTGACGTATATAAAGTTTTGGTGACATAGGGATCATTAAACTCTTTAGCCCAACGTTTTATGAAACCAAGTACACCTCTGGCTTTGTGGACAGTAATTGTTATATGAGGAACAAAGGTCAGTTTATCATCCAATAAAACACCAAGATCTATAAAGTTATCTGCTTTATCGAGACAATAATTACCCAGCATATAGTTGACAGATATCGGCCTCTTTCTGACGAAACGCATATGTTTACACTTTTTAAGGTTTAGCTACATTAAATTTAAATTACACCAAGAATAAAATGAATTCAAATCATTTTGGAGAAAGACATGATCAGAGTGTTGATTATAACAGAAGAAAATTTTGACATCATCCGCATACATCAAGATGTTTGAAAAACGAATAACATTCGGAAGATCGTTTATAAACAAAGAAAAAAGAAGCGGTCCAAGATGGCTGCCTTGTGGTACTCCCGACATTACATCTATCGGCTTTGAAGTAACATTTTTAAAACATACTTTTTGTGTTCTATTGGTTAAATAAGAATATATCCGCTTTGCGCAAAGATTTGAAAATCCCATCCTATGTAATTTCTTAAGAAGAAGCTTATGATTGACTTTATCAAAAGCCTTGCTGAAGTCAGTATAAATTGCATCTGTTTGTTTGCGTTCAAGAAAACCACGGTTGACAATTGTAGTAAATTGTAATAGATTTGTAGAGGTTGAACATCTTTTTTGGAAACCATGTTGGAAGGGAGAAATTAACGTATTTACTTGATGGCATAGATAATCCGTTATAATTTTTTCAAAAATTTTAGGTATAATACTTAATTTAGCAATTCCACGATAATTAGTAATATCAGCCTTGTTACCAGATTTGAATAGCGGAATAATGAATGAATCCTTCCACATAATGGGAAAATAACCGTATTTAATTGAGGTATTAAACATGAGTGTTACAGCTAAAATTTCAGCACATTTTATTAAAATACAGTACGGAATTTGATCTGGACCACTGTTGCAGGAAAATTTAATTTTTTTTTCAATTCATTAGAAACCACAGATATTATATTATTTTATAAATCGAAAAATTAATATAAAGCATAAGTTTCGATTCATATTTTTTAAATTTTAATTAAAATTATTTTGGATTTCATCTGTTATTTTTTTTAACATCAAATTAAGTTTTTTTTTAATTTTAAATTAAATATTTTTAATTTTAGAGGGGTTTTTCTTTTAATTTCAAATATAACAGAATTTATATTATCAAAAGATACGATTATATTACGATAATTGGTTTATGGAATCTAATATTTCTGTGATGTCTTTATTTTCAAGTTCTTCTTGGCTCTGATATTTTTCTGACGATCGACTTTTATCAACGACATCGCTCGGTATATTGTAAGTGTAACAGCACCCATTTTCAATTTCAAACCTTCATTTATATATGTTTTACAGAACATAACTCGGATTTTATTCTGATCAAAGTTTGCTTTTAACTAAAGCCATTAAACTAAACAAACGTTCAACTTCGGCTTTTGAGAAAGACAAAACTAAGAAAGACAATACAAATATTGATAACTCTTTAAATGGATTTTCGCCAATAGAATTTTTGTTAACTTAAATCCATAAAGAGGTTCTATTCAGTGTTGTATCCCAATATTGTTCTGTGATATAACTCCATTGGATTTGAATTTTTTCTGTTTCAGGTGATCTAAATTTAAACTCTTCTAATATATTCGCTATCGGTTCTTTTACCCAGTTTAATGTGTTTTGTATTGAAAATTTTGACATTTTTTTAATACAATAATATTATTTGGCAATCGACTTTTTAATTCATTAAAAACTGTTATTGGTGTTTACATTCTTCTATTTCAAAATGTTTTGTTATATTTGTTGAAAGAAACGAGCAGAGTGATAAAAGAATAGTACACAAAATTCTCGTATTATACTTTGAGAAATTAAAACATATCAATACCATTAAAATTAAAATTGTATATTCAAAAATAATGAAAAAAATCAAAGAAAGATGCTAAAAGCAACTTTTTATTAATAAAAGATGCTAAGATAGCATCTAGCATCTTTTCATAAATTTTGGATGCTAAACGACATAAAAAGTTGCTAAATCTAGCAACTAAAATGCTAAAATGGCAACACTGGTGATTTTCAATGGAAAGAAAAAACATACTTATGTCAATGTCATTTGAAGAAAATAAATTACATATGTTTGTATGTATCTTTTTATACCCGAATTGAAAGTTTTTAAATACAATCATTTGAAGATACATACATATGAATGTTATAGGATACAAATAAAATGAAATACTTTTTCATTGCCTCGTTATTCCCTCGTATAAGGTATAATGAATATTTGACCTGATGCAGACTGACTTATTTGCTGAGTCAAATGACAAGTGATCTCTATGAGATCTACTTGTATTGCCCTAAGATCTTAATTATCATATAGATCAAATTTGGTTTATGTACGCTTATTACAACCAAAAATAAAACCTGTAAAACCATGTTTGGGCATAGTCCGGATATAAAGCTACGTCACTTAAATCTGTAAAAAAAAAAACAAAAATATTACACAGACTTTTCTCAAATTTGGTTTGTACATACATACATATATGTTTTTAAAAAAAAAAGTGACTACCAAATATGGCCATGGCCGGCACATTTTTCCACCTACTTCATATACAAAAAATTCATCCGATATGACTTTTTTCATTTCAGCGAGCAACAAATTCACAACAATATCACTCAAATTTGGTTTATGTTTAATTTCTATATCCAATTATTTAGTCCTGGCCCTTTCTCTAAATTCATGGTAGGGTATCGAATGGCTGCCTAAACAGACTATAATTTTCTCACTTGTCTCTTCTTGTTCTAGAGGTTCATCGGAACTTTGTAATTAAGAAATTTTAATGAAAATTTATCTTTTTCAATATGCGTGAAGTAATTTAAATATTCTTATATATTAAAAGAATTTATGAAAACTAAAGTGTCCGTCTGGTCGTTCTATCCGGCCGATTTCTTTCATTTTTTTTTAACTGTACGTTAACTTCTCTTCGCATATTTTGGCATTACTGTACGTTAACTTCACTTGGCAAATTTTTGTATTATATTATAAAAATTAATATAATATAATATAATATAATATAATATAATACTGCTGAGCAGCAGGGGTCCACTAGTATTCAATTATAAAAAACAACATTTAATAAATCTAATCTTAAAGCACTACTGCAATGGATTGGACTAATTTACGTGTTTTTAAGCTAAGCTTAAGTGAAATTGATTGCATTGAGTACTTCTGTTGTTCAAGCACACCAGAGTATGATTTCAAGTTTACAGAGATACTTGAGCAAATGAGAGAGAGGGAGAGAATATTTAGGGTTTGTTTTTGTAAAACAAATGGGAAAGGAATTCTTTGAAAATCAAGACTATGAATGTATATTGTAGTTTTCTTTACCTCAATTATTCCATAAGTCAAATTAACCCTGATTCGCCTCGGGCATTCACAGAATTTGTTTCATTTATTACACCTTATAGTGCATTTACATACCTATGACTCTAATTTATTTGCAAATCTTGATCGTTGCTGGCCCTAAGGAAACATCTGGTTTTTATATTGCATCTAAATTTTAATACGCAGTGTCGATCAAAAGTAAAGCACGAACTCCCCGAAAGTTTTAGCAGATAGCTTCGCATCTCCGCCCACAGACCAAAAAGCAAATATCAAACTTCACTGTGTCACCCACCAGGTCATTCTCATGTTTCCTTGAAAATTGCATTAAGATCGGTCCAGTCATTTTGGAGTCCATACGGAACATAAACACATACATACACGCATACGTACTTCCATTTTTATATATATAGATTTAAATTATATAAATTAATTCCATAATTATTTCTTATTCATTTTTACTAACAATACAATAATAAAATACTATTCTGATTGGAAAAAAGCAGAGTTGCACAGGGCAAACATGCATAGTCGAATAGAAATAGTATCACTTTGTTAAGTAGATTAGCAACAAATCTACAATACCCGTTTAGAGAAAGGGTCATGCGTTTAGAGAAAGGGTCTTAGGTCCATCTAATTGGATAAAGAAATTAAGCATAAACCAAATTTGAGTGACATTGTTATAATTTTTTTGTTGCCCGTAGATATAGTCCGATATTAACCATATTTGGTCAAGTCACTTATTTTTTGCAAAAACATGTCGAAACAAATTTCAGAAAAATCTGTGTAATATTTTGGTTTTTGATAGATTCAAGTCAAGTGGGATATAAAAACTTGACGATATGCTTTTAACGCTTTTAGGTTAACCGGCAGAAATAATGAAGATACCATATAAATAAATATTAAATAATGCGTTCTCATCACTCTACGTAAATGCTGAAAGTTTCAGAACTCTAGCCAGCTAGTCGGGAAGTCGGTTAAAATTCAATTACAAAAATCCGCCTCAACAAACAAACAAGCGAACAGGCAATGAGATGATAAAATCATTATTCGTTAAATATTAAACATTTTTTCTAGGCGATTTTTTAATTTCAATTTGTTTTAGATAAGATAGAAGTTGTTGAGAATCTATTCTGCAAAAATGCAATATAAAGTGAGGTAATGCCTTACTTTTTCCAAATTAATATCGTATCAAATTTATATTCCGCATCTAAATAATTATGATAATCAATTTTATAATTTTGTGAAATTATTTAAGTTATGGTGTTTTTCAAAATGGAAACCCTATCGATATTAAATTTCACATATAGTATATTTACATCTATTTGCATAGATCCCGCTTAGAGCCGAATTAAAATTCGAGAAATTGATGTCGCTCTACAGTATACACAGAAGTATATTTCCTATTTAACATTTCGTTTCCGATGTTCTTTTCACAAATTATCCTAGCGATATCCTGCGAGGCCTTGCACCCTTAAAAGAAAATAGCGAATATTATGTTCATCATAATTTTCCGATATGTTTAGGCAGTACAAGATCCAATAGCATTAAGTTTTTAAAATTTACCTGCTCTCACTACTTTGTGTATTTACTTTGTATATGTATAGGACTTTTGCTGTCATAGTACTCCGGATAGTTGATATTAAAAATTTACTTCGTACAAAAAAAAAAAAATTAGAGCCTAAATTTCTTTCTATAGTCACACTTAGACGCTGTGAAAATTTTAAGCAGATCGGCCCAAAGGTGTAGCTTGCTATATACGTACTTCAAACATACAAACTCATTTTTATATATGTATGTAGATATACAGATTTTCGATTTCCGTCCCATTTGTTAAGATAATTGTACGATGGCTTTACTTTTTGTAACTTTTTCAGCTTAGTCATAATAAGAAATCTAAGAAATAAAATACAACAACGTTTCAGATAATGTGTATGGTGATTTCGCATATTCCTAAGAAACTAATTGAACATTTAAAAGAATTTGCAAACCCTACATTCGTCGCGTAACTTATGTTTGTGCTAAAACAATGTATTGTCTCTTGAACATTAACTACTCTATAATAACAAGAATTTTGCAAACATTTAGTTTAGTAAATGTTCGATGTTCTTTACGAGTAGATGTGTAAAAAATTGAACGGAAAAATCGTAGTAATAATGATGACAAAAAATTTCGTTTAACAGATTTAAATTAAGCAGTTACTGAAAAATGCTTAAATAAACAAAAAAATAAATTTATGTAATATTTAAAAATAAAATCGTTAAAAATTTCCAAATAAAAAGTAAAATTGTACAAAGTAACCATAAATTCAACATAAATTTTAATATTAAAAAAAAAAAAAAATATTAAAACAAACTAAAAACTATGTCTGACCGCTATGGTAACAATGTTACTACCAATTTAGTAGAGTTACCAAAACGTAACACAACTAATGGTAGCACCTCACCTGTAAATGGCACCAATACCATAGCGGACGAAGATGTACCACTTGAAGGCGGGAATGGAGATAAAATCGTATTGGAACGTAAATTGACGTTAATGAATGGTGTTGCAATTATCGTTGGTACCATCATTGGTTCGGGCATATTTATAGCACCTACTGGAGTTTTTATAAATACAGAGTAAGTATCAAACATTTATCTAAATTTTTATTATGTTAAATGTGCGTTACAGCAATTCTTTACACATTATGAAACAAATGGGCAATTATTTGATTCGATAGGCTAGTATTCAATAAATGAGCAGATATATTCAAAAATTGATTTAAACAATATCTAAAAAGATAATAAAGTATCATCTATTTAGCGCTTGCAATACCGGACCAAATTTTCAAAACTGGTATTTCGGCATTTCATTACATTAAGGTATGTCCTACTAGGGTGGCCCTTCGTTATATGGAGGAAAAAAAAAAGTATTCAAACTTTCGGTCTCACCCCCTAGAAATATGCGAATAGCAAAAAAACTGAGACATACAAAGTTTTGGGCCAATCAAAAAACGTTTAGTCGTGGCGCAAAGCGATTGAAAATTTCAAGTGTGTTTATATGGGAAAATATGACTCTTTTTTTTCAGATTTTACGAAAATTTCGTTCTATAGTTTAATTTTTCCGACAAGCTGTTATATAATTCAGGATAAGTATTAAATTATCCCTTCAAAAGACTATAAAACAAAATCGAATAAAACATCGCCAAGAAATAGCAAATGCCCCAGACCACTTTTGTGACAAAAAAACTAGGTCATGAAATTTGATGGCATTTTTTAACTTTGAGAAATTGATTAAAGCCATCGGTCTTTTTTGGTCTCTATACTTATAAGTACTCAGATATGAAGTTTTGTTATCTTACTACGTTGTTAACCTATTGCGCATTGAGACCGAAAATTGGAAATTTTTTTGATAAAATTTTTAAAACTCCTTTTTCAAGTTTGAAAAAACTTTCTTAAACAAAATTTAAAAAAATGAATCTATCACTTTAAGGTTTTATTAAATACATGTTGAAGATTAACTGTGTGAAGTTTTTAGTAAATCCCTCTGCCAGAATTTTTTTGACAAGGATTTTATTTTTGCGGATTTCGAGAAAAATTGGATTTTTCTGAAATATTCTGTAAATGTACTCTTTCTAAATACCTTGTATCAAAAATTCAAAATTTTACCTGTTATGTTATGCGATGAAAAGTGGTACGTAAAAATGAGAAGGCAAACGGGGTGTCGTTTTTCTTGAGAACCAGATGTCGTATCGAAATTCGGCGTACGGTATTTTGTTGGTAATCACGTCCGGCAGGTCCTGAACTAGGATGTTTCCAAAATATCAAAAATTGACAAAATGGCGCGATTTCTTTTTAAAGTTCAAAAATTTGCTGATTTTTGGGGGTTTTTGTCCCACCCCTCCTCTCGTAGTAAATTATCCTAGTTCAGGACCTGTCTGACGTGATGACTTACAAACCGCCGCCCGCCGAATTTCGATAAGACTTCTGGTTCTCGAGAAAAACGAAACCCCAGTTTGAAAAAATTGATTTTGAGAAAAACGCATTTAAAGTTTTATTACAAGAACTTTCTATATTTCTATATGTTTATAGCTCAGTAACTCCAAAAATAATTCGAATTTTAAAAAATCCTTTTAGGGCGTTATTTTAGAAGACATTTATGAAAAGAAAATCGAAAATTTTTTTTTTAAAGAGAGGTCATACCTTAATACCGGGATCCCGCTATTAATACCGATATTTAAAAACAAAAAAGCCAACTACACTGTAAAAAATAGAAGAAAAAAATTCAAAAACAATATAAAATATTTAATTCAATAATGTATACATAATTCAAAACAATAAACTTATTTTAATGTGTCACAAAAGAGAAGAAAAAAAGTAACAAAATAATTAATAATCACCCCTGTTCTTGAAACCACTATCACAAAAAAAAAAACTCGTAAATAAAAAAATTCTTAAATCTACGAGTTTTTTGCTGTTCTCTAATTTCAATAAGAATATTTTTTCTCGTGTGAAATCAAAACAAATGCCCTTTTTTCAACTAAGCAGGTCTTAAGAGATAAAAAAAAAACTAATTGATATTTAAACTCTAACATGTTTTTTATTGAACCTTGTCATTATTTTAAAAAATTAGACATTAATTTTATGAAAAAAAACGATTTTAAAAAACGTCTACATTTTGCGCTGATTTAAAAAAAAAAACTCGTAATAAGTGTTTGATGTTAATAAAACACACTTTTTGCGATGATGCTGTTCTAAAAACTTTTTATTTACTCAATCTATTTTCCATTATAATTTTTTCAATTATAAAATAGATTCTTTATGCACTAATTATTGCAAATAAAGGAATTAAAAAAAAATTTTT
Source organism: Cordilura impudica (assembly GCA_963682025.1). Classification (NCBI taxonomy): domain Eukaryota; kingdom Metazoa; phylum Arthropoda; class Insecta; order Diptera; family Scathophagidae; genus Cordilura; species Cordilura impudica. The sequence continues at coordinate 130,974,392 of OY821518.1, read as the reverse complement.
CATCAAATCACATATTTTTATTTTTTTGCATATGTTCGAAACAGTAGTGATGCCAGTCAAATCCAATTTATTTGAATATCGAAATTTTTTTTGGTGATGCCTAACTTTTTAAAAATAGAAAAGTCATTTTTAATTGAATGAAATTGAAGAACAAAAACAATTAAATGAACAAATAAGTTGTTATTTTAAAAGAAAATATTTTTCTTTTTTTGTGAAACTGAATAAAGAATCATATGGCACCTCGGTTTCTAGATAACATATGTTCTTAACTCAAACATATGGTTCTTAACTCAAACATATGTTTCCATTAAATAAATAAAAAAAGTGGTTTCAAGAAACCCAAAATTTCAATTTCATGTGATTTTAAATTCACTCTTATTCAAATAACAACGTTTCAAGAACAGGGCTGAATATATAAGTATAATAAGTCCTATGTCCTATGTATTATTGTGATTTGCCTTTAAAATATGCCCTCAAAAACTGTTAATGTTTGTCGCTTAAAGGTGCTATTACATGATGTGTTTTTTACATATGTACTGTCAAATTTTCCCACAACAAAAGTTGTACACATCGTGTGAAACATATGAAACATTGTTTATGTACAATACGTGAGGAAAGTCACATCTACATTTTTCAATTAGAACAGGTTCTATTTTTGCATGACAAACATATGAAAATACAACACTGCTTGTGGCGAAAGAAAAACAGAGTAAATTTTAAAGATTAATATTGAAAGAAAAATAAATTGTTTAGTATTAATTAACAATTAAATAATATATAACCTTTTTTTAACAATAAATTTTTGTAAATTCACAAATTAAATCAGCTGTTGTTTACATTTAGAGGTTATGTCATACGGAAATACATATGCACGTGTGATAGCAAAAATTATGAATCGTATGTAAAAGACAATTTTGACAGACATGAGGAATTTCATATGGATAAAAAAAGTGACAGTACATATGTAAAAAAACACTTCGTGTAATAGCACCTTAAGCTGGATCGAATTTTTGTGTACAACGGTCTGCTGCTAAAGAGGCTCTTTCGGACACGACGCTAGTTGGTGGTGTGGACATAAGGCAGTAATATACCAGTCGAAGATATTTTCCTCTTATATGTTCTACTTCGAAGTATGCTAGTTCCGGTTTTATAACTTTATAAAGTACTTTCAAACTCATCGTTTTTGAAATTCGAGTCGCAGTCTTCATCAGATTAACTACGAGTATCTCGGAAATTGCCATTTCTAGTTTTTCTTTCATTGTCATCGAAATTAGAATTTCTACCTCAGAATCAGCAGATGCTCGGAAACGTCGATGGAAGAGGCTCCTTTGTTTTCAATATTGTCATCATCGATATTATATAAGCTTTCCAATAAACCTGGCAGATAAACCTTTTCTGATATCCATGGAAGTGCAAAATATGTTAAACGACAAACCGTCACATGCCGTCATGCGAGCTTAAACTGCAGACAAAGAATTGTCCGCTTCAGAAGTTGATGGTTCTGGCTCAATTTAAATCAAAACGTTGGAGCTCGGAGCATTCCATTTTTTAAATTAATTTGGTGGAGTGTCTTTAGGTGGGTAAGCAAACCACTTGTACTACCTCCTTGCGACTTTATTAGCCTGTTACACTTCTTACAGTTAATTTTCTCACTTTTCACTTACCTTTACCTATCTGCTATTTGTCAATTGAAATCAACCCTTATGTGATATGGGATTATTAATTATAATTATGATTTAAAATTTTTTTTACTGTACACAAACACAATTCTCTAAATTTTCTAAAACTTTACAACTAACTATGCAAAAAAATTTAATACCAGATACCAGTATGAATTGGTCATTAATACCGGCATTGAACGGTATTAAAAAATGCCGGTAATACCGGGATCCTGGACACCGGGATCCCGGTTTTGCAAGCCCTAATTCTATTGGGATTCAAATTACAACTACTAATTTTTAAGCCCTTTTCTAGTAACATATACTGAATATTTTGGGTAAAAATTTTGAAACGATGGCCCACAGTGACTTGAGAAGAAATTTGTTAAACTGACATTAAGATAATAAAAGTCAAAAATATTGCATATCAAATAGAAAAGTTATATTTGGTCTTGACCGAATCCAGCTCCAGAAATGGCCAGATCCTAACCATACTGGACGAGATTCTGAATGGGTGAGATATTCATGTGAATATATGTTAAAATTCATATGGAGGTTTTATATGTGAAGTAGGTCTGAAATTGGTTATGTTATAGTTCAACTTATACTCCGAGCCCTAATCACTATTAATTCCTATACCAAGCATTATTTTGACTGCATCACAAACGTTGTCCTATTATTCAAATTCATAAAAATATGTGCACATATTGTGATCCAATGTTTTAAAAAATTATACTGAACCGATAGTTCATTATATTTTATAATTTGATCGCTATTACTTCGTACAGGGGGAAATTTTCTAATTCAGGACTGTCTAACGCCACATTTCCTTGCTAAAACAGCTTATAATAGCTTTGGCATTGCATTCAGCAACTGCTTACACTCTTCAATCCGGTAAGAGTACGTTGTGTGTCGTTTCGCAACTTACTTCTCGTGAGAACCCATAGGTTTTTAAATTGGGTTGATGGCCAATCCAGAATAACAAATTCATTTTTTGAACATTTTTTGGTGTACCATGTTGGAATAAACATTCAACACAGTCGTCTAGCTTTGGTACTGATGGAATGAAATTTATATTAACATATTTTTCCGCTTTAATGAAGTGAAGCTGACCGAAACCCTTTCAGAGAAATCTATTACTGTACCATCCAAAGGTATCTGCCATCCGTAAAATATGTGTTTTTTCACTAACAGTTTCCTTTTCATAAAATTATTAAAAATGGAATGTATCATTCATTATTGAGTAAATATTTTATTTTATGCAATAAAAACATTGTTTTCTTAGCAGGTAGCAGAAAAGAGTGCCTGTGGTCTGATTTTTGGAAACTTTCTTCTGGGGGAAACGATTAGCGTGGACTTTTTACAAAACGACATATAGTGGCAGGTATTTTATTTTTTACCAGAAAGGAAGTATAAATAATAGAAAAATGCAAATTGAAACACATAAAAAAGGCCGAGTTTTTGCGTCGTAACTAAGACCTAATACTTGAAAGAGAAAATTTAAAATATTTGATTGAATTAAAAGAAAGTATGGAAAACAACTGCGTAGATTTAAATTGAAACTCGTCACCTATTATTGGGAAAAGAAATCAAGTAGTTATGAAGGTGCTCAAAGCTTCGCGTCGAGCTGTGGGATGTATAGTGAAAAAATTCAAAGATGATGGTCAAAATTGCGACAAAAAATCGAAGCGGTCGGCCCAGAGTAACAACAAAATGTGACGATCATGTAATAATAACGACAAGTAAACGAAATCGTCGCCTTACAGTCCAGAAAATACATTTTTTCAGTGTGTTCGTTGTTTTTCTTAAGATATGTTGTAATTCTTCTTATTGTTTAAGTCCTTGCAGTCAGTTAATACTGCACTCCATTGGCCTAAGCAAGTGTTACCACATATTTTTTTATCGGTAGAATTAAAAAGTAAATATTAAGTAGTAATAAAAATAAAAAAATAAATATAAAAGTTAAATATTAAAAATGAAAAATTAAAAATGAAATATGAAAACGAAAAATGAAAAATGAAAAATTAAAAACTAAAAACGAAAATGGAAAATGTAGAATGGAAAATGAAAAATTAAAAAATGAAAATGAAAACTGAAAAATGGAAAATAGAAATTGGAAAATGAAAAGTGAAAAATGAAAATTGAAAAATGAAAAACGGAAAATGAAAAATTAAAAATTGAAAAATAAAAATTAAAAATGAAATTTGGAATATGAAAAATGAAAAATTCAAAATGGAAAATGGCAAAAGAAAAATTAAAAATGGAAAATGAAAAATGGAAAATGAAAAATGGAAATTGAAAAATGAATAATAAAAAATGAAAAATAAAAATTAAAAATTAAAACTTAAAAATTAAAAATTAAAAATTAAAAATTAAAAATTAAAAATTAAAAATTAAAAATTAAATATTAAATATTAAATATTAAAAATTAAAAATTAAAAATTAAAAATTAAAAATTAAAAATTAAAAGTTAAAAATTAAAAATTAAAAATTAAAATTTAAAAATTAAAAATTAAAAATAAAAATTAAAAATTAAAAATTAAAAAATAAAAATAAAAAATTAAAAATTAAAAATTAAAAATAAAAAATTAAAAATTACAAATTAAAAATTAAAAATAAAAAATTAAAAATTAAAAATTAAAAATTAAAAATTAAATATTAAAAATTAAAAATTAAAAATTAAAAACTAAAAATTAAAAACTAAAAATTAAAAATTAAAAATTAAAAATTAAAAATTAAAAATTAAAAATTAAAAATTAAAAATTAAAAATTAAAAATTAAAAATTAAAAACTAAAAATTAAAAATTAAAAATTAAAAATTAAAAATTAAAAATTAAAAATTAAAAATTAAAAATTAAAAATTAAAAATTAAAAATTAAAAATTAAAAATTAAAAATTAAAAATAAAAAATTAAAAATTAAAAATTAAAAATTAAAAATTAAAAATTAAAAATTAAAAATTAAAAATTAAAAATTAAAAATTAAAAATTAAAAATTAAAAATTAAAAATTAAAAATTAAAAATTAAAAATTAAAAATTAAAAATTAAAAATTAAAAATTAAAAATTAAAAATTAAAAATTAAAAATTAAAAATTAAAAATTAAAAATTAAAAATTAAAAATTAAAAATTAAAAATTAAAAATTAAAAATTAAAAATTAAAAATTAAAAATTAAAAATTAAAAATTAAAAATTAAAAATTAAAAATTAAAAATTAAAAATTAAAAATTAAAAATTAAAAATTAAAAATTAAAAATTAAAAATTAAAAATTAAAAATTAAAAATTAAAAATTAAAAATTAAAAATTAAAAATTAAAAATTAAAAATTAAAAATTAAAAATTAAAAATTAAAAATTAAAAATTAAAAATTAAAAATTAAAAATTAAAAATTAAAAATTAAAAATTAAAAATTAAAAATTAAAAATTAAAAATTAAAAATTAAAAATTAAAAATTAAAAATTAAAAATTAAAAATTAAAAATTAAAAATTAAAAATTAAAAATTAAAAATTAAAATATAAAAATTAAAAATTAAAAATTAAAAATTAAAAATTAAAAATTAAAAATTAAAAATTAAAAATTAAAAATTAAAAATTAAAAATTAAAAATTAAAATATAAAAATTAAAAATTAAAAATTAAAAAGTAAAAATTAAAAATTAAAAATTAAAAATTAAAAATTTAAAATTTTAAATTAAAAATTAAAAATTAAAAATTAAAAATTAATAACTAAAAATTAAAAATTTAAAATTAAAAGTTAAAAATTAAAAATTAAAACTTAAAAATTAAGAATTAAAAATTAAAAATTAAAAATTAAATATTAAAAATTAAAAATTAAAATTTAAAATTTAAAAATTAAAAATTAAATATTAAAAATTAAAAATTAAAAATTTAAAATTAAAAATTAAAAATTTAAAATTAAAAATTCAAAATTCAAAATTAAAAATTAAAAATTAAAAATTAAAAATTAAAAATTAAAAATTAAAAATTAAAAATTAAAAATTAAAAATTAAAAATTAAAAATTAAAAATTAAAAATTAAAAATTAAAAATTAAAAATTAAAAATTAAAAATTAAAAATTAAAAATTAAAAATTAAAAATTAAAAATTAAAAATTAAAAATTAAAAATTAAAAATTAAAAATTAAAAATTAAAAATTAAAAATTAAAAATTAAAAATTAAAAATTAAAAATTAAAAATTAAAAATTAAAAATTAAAAATTAACAAGTAAGAAAATTATAGTCGGTCTAGACCGACTATACGATACCCTATACCATGCGTTTAGAGGCCCTATCGCTCAGTCCCAACTAACTGGATATAGAAAATAAACATAAACCAAATTTGAGTGGGATTTTTATTAATTTTTCTGGCTGCAGATATGAAAAAGTTCATATCGGATGCTATATCTATATGGGGACTAGGCCCCAAAATGGACCGATCCCGACCATGTTTGGTAAAGTCTCTTGTATTTCGCAAAAATATATACAAACATAATTTGAGAAGAATCAGTGCAATAATTTTGTTTTTTGATAGATTTAAGTGAAGATCGGGAAGCAGCTCTATATGGGGCCTATGACTAAGAGCTGTCCAATAGGGATCATTTTTGGACTACTGATTAATGGATGTAATGTATACATACAAACCCAATTTGACTAAGATTTGTATGATAATTTGGATCTTATGGCAATATATGTTGATTTCAGAGGGGTCATTTGTATGGGGGCTAGGTCTGAACATGGACCGATTCTCACCAATTTCAATAGCGTTCATCCTATGGCCGATAAAAGCTTATATACCAAATTTCATCGAAATATATTCATATTTGCGACCTGTAGTTTGATTACAAGCTTTACATGGACACACAGACGGACGGACGGACATCGTTAAATCGAATCAGCTAGTGATTCTGATTCGATCGGTATAATAAAAGATGGGTCTAGGTCAAATATTTTTGGTAGTTACAAACAGCAGCACAAAGTCATTATACCCAAACCACATAGTGGTAATTAAAAATTAAAAATTTAAGTTTCTTTCCTTAGTTTCTTACCTGTTTTTATTATTTTTGTTGTTTTTGTATTAAATAAAATTATTTTATAATTTTCGTTTTAGCCAAGAATAAATCGATTTTTTTTTTAATTATCGTAAGACTTCTAAGGTCTCAAAACAGGCTTATAGAGATCAAACTTTGGGTATTATTATGATGCCGACTACGTTAAATAATGAATTTCATTGGTGTTCTATGAAGTACTTAGGGGTTTTCTACTCTAGTAAAAGAAAAATAATGAAATTTTTGGCCCTAAAAAAATAATTGAGTTTCAACAAATATTTTTCGCAATATCAAGTGAATGTAAAACCTACCTATATCCATAAATGTTTTACAATTTTTGAAATTGTTTCAGACAACTTTGAAGTTATATCTCTAACAGTGCTTCGACGATTTTTTTTAATATAGCCGCTAAAATTCCTTAGTCACGAAAGGTTATTTTGGAAAACCGGCCTGTGTTATTGCAATAATTCCCATTATATCATATATTTGGATAATAATTTTTATTGCTGATCTGCGAAGCTTCAGATTTACCGATTTGAATTTTTATCTTGATTTGATTTTTGCAATAATTAAATATCGAATTTTTACAGAAACTAGCTTACCACGTGCCACCGTTTAACAAGTAATTATATTTTAAGGGAAACAGCATGAAAATATACTTTTTTTGTTTATTTATTTTTTTTTTGTTGAAATTTTAGTGTTTTTGTAAGCTGAGTTAATAACACTGATCGAATTTATAGTGGTCAAATTACTTTTATAAATTACTTTTATAAAATATGAACTTTCGTTTAATTTGAGTTTTTGAAGTATTTTGTTATTCTTAATTTTACAAACATTGTTTTAATGAATTTAAAGAAAAAAAATTAACCTTTCCGATAAGTACAACTTCGTTGGTGTCGTTAGCATTATTTTATTATAAAGGTGATATTTAATATTATTATACTTTAATTTATTTACACTTTAGATATACTTTTCTTTATATTTTTTTTAGAGAAAACTTTAATTTTGCACGCAGCCACGTGTATTTTGATCGATACAAAATAAAACAATAAAAAATCACTGTTTTGCAGCTGTTAAAAAATTTCTAAACCTATCAAAGGCAAAGTAAAAGGTATAGACGCTTCGTTGACAATGTCACCAAAAAGTCACCCAAAATGGGCTCGTATATGTTCGTAACTCAAATACAAACTAATTTTGAGTAAAATATATCTTATTTTTATGTCGTTACACATATTTAATCGAACAATTTATGGCTATAATCTCTTTTCATAAGGCAAATTATTAAATTATGGTCGATTTTTAAACTCTTAAAATATCTTTCTACGCATTTTCTGGTTTTCCTTTGCCAAATATCGTGTAATTGTAGAAATATGTTGCTAGGATCTGTTTATAGGCCTAAGAAATAAATTAGAATAGATACGTTGTTCGAAGAATTTGTAAATCTTACAGTTAAATACACTGATATTATCATTGCTGAAAATTTTAATAGTAATATTCTTGTGGAGACCAACCTTAGAATCCATAAATAGTTTAAGTATATAACTGGCATCTTCTGACATTGATATGGTACCATCAGCACCGAATTTGGGCATTATTTTTAACGAAAAATCTTCGTGGTCTGACCAAATTAACATTGCAATAGGAAAAACGTATGGTATGCTGAGGACGTTATGGAAAAACCAATATTTTACACAACTAAAGATCAGGATGCTTTTAGCCAAAAATTATTTGATAAACACGCTTTTATAGGGTTGTGAGTTATTTGCTGGTTGTGACTCATCTGATAGACGTAAATTAACAACTACATGCAATAATATTACAAGAAATTTTTTGGGTTAAAAAGATATGATAGGGCGTCTCACTTTTCGAAAAAAAACTTTTTGGAATAACATTTGACAATCTTTTGAAATGCTGAAGTCTTTTATTTTTGCTTAAAATTGTTTATACAAGATATCCAAACTTTTTTTATTCCAAAAATTGGTCTTTGTACGATCCAATAGAGGTAAAACAATAAAACAAATTCGTCACCAACATCTATTCACAGAGTCATTATTATACACATATGAAATATTAGCAACGTTATACAATTTTAAAAATTAATTTTTAATTATTTTTAAGGATTATAATTTTTAAATTTTTTAAAATCGTTTATATAAGATATCCAAATTTATTTTATTCCAAAAATTGTTCTTTGCACGATCCAATAGAGGAAAAACAATAAAACAAATTCGTCACCAACATCTGTTCACAGAGTCATTATTATATACATATGAAATATTCGCAACGTTATACAATTTTAAAAATCAATTTTTAATTATTTTTAAGGATTATAATTTTTTAAATTTTTTCGATATACTTAACTATAATATTAATAGGCAAGGCGATTTCTTGTGACCGATGTATGTTACTTAGTTTTAATCCTATTTGGACCAAAAATCCCTCATTTTAAAGGTATTTCTTTTTAGCTGTCTACCAGATTTACAGATTAAAAAAAAATTTTTTTTTTGAGTAAAATGCATTTAAAGTTGCTACTAACACATACTCATACATAAAATTATAAAATGCTGTGTGGGGTTTTAAAAACTTGTTAATGTGTTTGCAAAAAGCCCTGTGTTGAATTAAAAAAAAATAATTTTGGACATGGACATAAACCAATAACAACAATAACGACAATAAAAAGTGTTGAATTGTGAATTGGTTAAAATTGATTAGCATATCTTTAGGGTTTTATAAAATAATTTATTAAATGAAAAAATGAAATTTCCTAGAATTTGCAATCAAATTTCGAGAGCTGGGATCTGCTAGTTATTGTTATTATTTATTTTTATATTATTAAATGTTTAATGTTTTTTTATTATATATATATATATATATTTTTTATATCATTACATATTTTTTATGATTTTCAATTATACTTATTTGTATTTTTTTTCCCAGTGCTAAATCTAAAAGATATTATATCCTACTGCACTGGCTACAGTTTTAATAAATACAAATACAAATACAAATACCAAAATAAACTTCGTATTGCTTTCAAGAGGTTTTATAAGGCCAAATAAAAATTGGAAAAAGTCTTCAAAATATTTTTTGTAAAGGTAAAATTTCTTCAGAACGTACGAAAAAGTAGTTTATCTGAGGATATTTCGGGAAAGAATTCCTACAAATTTGAAGATTTTTTTATACTAAACCAATTCGTTTTTGAGCGGTTTTAAGAAAAAAAGTCCTATTGAAAATAAATTTGCATCCTAATCTGTTCTTCATGAGATTATATATGTGTTCTTATATAAAAAAAAGTTCTCAGCATTTATGAAGTTTCATGTGGGAGAAGGTTTGAGCATACGAGCTTTTTTCCACAGATTCTAAAGATTCTCTATTGGAATATATTATATATATAAATTCAAAAGCAAATTGGTTGGCGATTTATTATTAATTTTTAATGTTCTTTTGCTTTTTTCAATATTGAAAATGAGCTAATTCGGTATATTGTATTCGGTGTATTGATCGAAGTAAAAGTTTTGATCATCCGATGATGAAATGCGAGAAGAGACTTATTTTCGTAACAAATTTTTTTTCTATCATAAAGATTTTATCATTAAAAATGTTTTCCCTTAAAACTTGCTATACCCTTAAAACTTTCACTTACCACTCCCTTTTTTGTTTCTTATTACTTCTGTCGAAACAATATTTGCAAAGTTTTGCTGACATGAAAAAAAAAGTCATATATACTTGTTGATTACTTAATTTAAATAATTTAAAAATATGTCCATTTAGCAAATTCTGTATGTAAAACCCAAATATTCCACACAAGAAAATATATGTATATGGACACAAAAAGTGAGTGTTGCTTAGCAAAAGTGTTTGAGTGAACATTTTGCAAAAAATAAAAAACTGTCAATTAACTTCTTTTAAATTGGAAAACAACAACTTAATTGATTTGTTTGATATAATATAAAAGAAAAAGTAATTAAATAATAAACAATACTTTCAAGCTAAACTTTCATTAAACTAAATACAATGTGTTGCTTTTCTCTATTTTATATAGATCAGTGGGTACTTCTCTGTTAATATGGTCAGCATGTGGTATTTTATCTACCATTGGTGCTTTATGCTACGCAGAATTGGGTACTAGCATAACACGATCTGGTGGTGATTATGCCTATTTATTGGTAGCTTTTGGTCCTTTAGTGGGATTTTTAAGATTATGGATTGCTTTACTGATTATCAGACCAACAACACAGGTACATACGATATCAATATTTAAGTATTTTTTTTTTTATTTGAAAGAAAAATTGTAACTCAATTACGAATCAAAATTAAAGCAGTTACTCTTGAAATATTTTATGCTTAGGTCTCATTGAACTAAAGACAGCAAATGTAGCTTAAACAATTTTTAATCTTATTGTATTCATAATTTAACTTATTTAAAGTCAGTGTTTGAATGTCAATAAATGAATCATGAGCTTTAAATTATTCTATTTTTTTTTTTTTGGTTACTTTATAGACAATTGTTGCCTTGACATTTGCTCAATATGCTGCTAAACCATTTTTTGAGGAATGTGCTCCACCGGATAATGCTGTTAAATTATTAGCAGCTGTTTGTTTGTGTAAGTATTATTTGAATTTCATAAAATAAAACAAAATTCAATTTCATAGAGACAGAACAATGAATTGTAATAATTAAAAAATAATCAAAAAAAATTTGAAATCTAATCTGACTGTCTAAAAAAGCAGTTTGAAATATAAAATATTAAATATAAAGTATCGCTTTCCACAGATTTCAATATACAATCCACTGATCTGAACGATTTATTAAAAAAAATTGTGTTATTGTATTTCTTAAATAAAAAAATTTGGTTGGGTGCCGGGTTTTTTTCTTACGTTGTAAGAAATATTTCATAATGAAAATTGTTTAGGATATAAGATTAATTTACGAAGATATAAACCAGATTCAGAAAACTTTTCGCCGACTTTTTGATTATTTTTAAACTTGGAGGGTTTTTCTAGTTCCCACTAAATTCCTAGTTGATAAAGATCGTTGTAGCGGAGAGCTATTGGCACCACCTAAATCACCAATCTCATCCCAGAACAACCCGACCTGACAAAGAAAACACAATAATTTTGTTAAAGATGATTTAAATTCGATTTTATTCTCTCTGTAAAAAGTAAAACTTTAGGTTTAGGATTTTTTGACATTTTTAAAGATTTTTTGACAGCGTTATGATCTGAAAACACGCTATTCTAAACTCAATATAATCTCCTTTTAGCTCGATACACTTTTCCTCAGCGATATTCAACTTTGAAGCCATGTTTATATTAAGAACTGTCTTGATCCTTAAAAAAATGATCAACCGCAGGCGACTCCTTCTCTTCAAATCTTTTAGCACCGAGACATTTCTTTAAGTTTGGAAATAGGAAATAATCAGAGGGAGCTAAATCTGGCGAATAAGGTGCGTGAGGATACAATTCCAACTTTCATTCACGGATTTTGTCCATCACAATAGTGGATGTGTGAACTGATGAAACAACACTTACTTTTTCGCCAAATGCGGCATTTTTTCCTTAATTTCATCACTTAAACGCTGCAATAAGTTAGAATAATACTCCACGTGGATTGTTTTTTTTCTTATTGAAGATAATCAATAAAAACTATCAGACGTGCACTCATTTTGCGGACAGCTTTCTCACCTCCAACTTTTCGTCCACATGCGATATGCCTTAAATATCAGGTAACTCACTCACCTTCAGCTGACGATCATTGAATACCATTAACCGTTTCTGGCGTGGCCACCTCAATTGGTCGACCACTACAGTGTTCGTTTTGGCAGCTCTTACGGCCTCGTTCAAACTCTGCCACCCAATATTTTATAGTCGTAAATGAAAGAGCAGATTCCTCAAAGTAAAATCTAGCTCGGCTTTAATATTGGTTGGACTGAGACCTTTCGAATGAAAGTATTGAATTACGTAACGGTGACTAATTTTTTTTTTCATGTTTATAAATTCACTGAAAACGTTTAATTCTGATGGCTCAAAAAAAAAAAATCATGTGAGTCCGATCACAAGGGAGATGTGTAAACATCTAATAATTAAAGAAAACATCAACATCATATTTTCCAGTGCATAAAAAATAAGTCGATTATGCTGTTTTCTGAAATTCAATTGATGTTTTCTGAAATTCTATTGATGTTTTCTGAAATACAATTAATGTTCTCAGCAATTCAAATAATGCTTTTTGAAATTCAATTGATGTTTTCTGAAATTCTATTTATGTTTTCTGAAATTCAAATGATGTTTTCTGAAATACAATTGATGTTTTCTGAAATACAATTGATGTTTTCTGAAATTCTACTGATGTTTTCTGAAATTCAATTGATGTTTTCTGAAACTCGAATGATGTTTTCTGAAATTATATTGATGTTTTCTGAAATTCCATTTATGTTTTCTGAAATTCAAATGATGTTTTCTGAAACCCGAATGATGTTTTCTGAAATTATATTGATGTTTTCTGAAATTCTATTTATGTTTTCTGAAATTCAATTGATGTTTTCTGAAATACAATTGATGTTTTTTGAAATACAGTTGATGTTTTCTGTAATTCTACTGATGTTTTCTGAAATTCTATTTATGTTTTCTGAAATTCAAATGATGTTTTCTGAATTAATGTTTTCTGAAATACAATTGATGTTTTCTGAAATACAATTGATGTTTTCTGAAATTCTATTGATGTTTTCTGAAATTCAATTGATGTTTTCTGAAACTCGAATGATGTTTTCTGAAATTATATTGATGTTTTCTGAAATTCCATTTATGTTTTCTGAAATTCAAATGATGTTTTCTGAAACCCGAATGATGTTTTCTGAAATTATATTGATGTTTTCTGAAATTCTATTTATGTTTTCTGAAATTCAATTGATGCTTTCTGAAATACAATTGATGTTTTCTGAAATACAGTTGATGTTTTCTGTAATTCTATTGATGTTTTCTGAAATTCTATTTATGTTTTCTGAAATTCAAATGATGTTTTCTGAATTAATGTTTTCTGAAATACAATTGATGTTTTCTGAAATACAATTGATGTTTTCTGAAATACAATTGATGTTTTCTGAAATTCTATTGATGTTTTCTGAATTTCAATGGATGTTTTCTGAAACTCGAATGATGTTTTCTGAAATTATATTGATGTTTTCTGAAATTCTATTTATGTTTTCTGAAATTCAATTGATGTTTTCGGAAATACAATTGATGTTTTCTGAAATACAATTGACGTTTTCTGAAATTATATTGATGTTTTCTGAAATTCAATTGATGTTTTCTGAAATTCAATTGATGTTTTCTGAAACTCGAATGATGTTTTCTGAAATTATATTGATGTTTTCTGAAATTCTATTGATGTTTTCTGAAATTCAATTGATGTTTTCTGAAACTCGAATGATGTTTTCTGAAATTATATTGATGTTTTCTGAAATTCCATTTATGTTTTCTGAAATTCAAATGATGTTTTCTGAAACCCGAATGATGTTTTCTGAAATTATATTGATGTTTTCTGAAATTCTATTTATGTTTTCTGAAATTCAATTGATGCTTTCTGAAATACAATTGATGTTTTCTGAAATACAGTTGATGTTTTCTGTAATTCTATTGATGTTTTCTGAAATTCTATTTATGTTTTCTGAAATTCAAATGATGTTTTCTGAATTAATGTTTTCTGAAATACAATTGATGTTTTCTGAAATACAATTGATGTTTTCTGAAATACAATTGATGTTTTCTGAAATTCTATTGATGTTTTCTGAAATTCAATGGATGTTTTCTGAAACTCGAATGATGTTTTCTGAAATTATATTGATGTTTTCTGAAATTCTATTTATGTTTTCTGAAATTCAATTGATGTTTTCTGAAATACAATTGATGTTTTCTGAAATACAATTGACGTTTTCTGAAATTCTATTGATGTTTTCTGAAATTCAATTGATGTTTTCTGAAATTCAATTGATGTTTTCTGAAACTCGAATGATGTTTTCTGAAATTATATTGATGTTTTCTGAAATTCTATTGATGTTTTCTGAAATTCAATTGATGTTTTCTGAAACTCGAATGATGTTTTCTGAAATTATATTGATGTTTTCTGAAATTCCATTTATGTTTTCTGAAATTCAAATGATGTTTTCTGAAACCCGAATGATGTTTTCTGAAATTATATTGATGTTTTCTGAAATTCTATTTATGTTTTCTGAAATTCAATTGATGTTTTCTGAAATACAATTGATGTTTTCTGAAATACAATTGATGTTTTCTGTAATTCTATTGATGTTTTCTGAAATTCTATTTATGTTTTCTGAAATTCAAATGATGTTTTCTGAAATTAATGTTTTCTGAAATACAATTGATGTTTTCTGAAATTCTATTGATGTTTTCTGAAATTCAATTGATGTTTTCTGAAACTCGAATGATGTTTTCTGATGTTTTCTGAAATTCTATTTATGTTTTCTGAAATTCAAATGATGTTTTCTGAAACTCGAATGATGTTTTCTGAAATTCAAATGATGTTTTCTGAAATGCAATTGATGTTTCCTGAAATACAATTGATGTTTTCTGAAATTCTATTGATGTTTTCTGAAATTCAGTTGATGTTTTCTGAAACTCGAATGATGTTTTCTGAAATTATATTGATGTTTTCTGAAATTCTATTGATGTTTTCTGAAATTCAATTGATGTCTTCTGAAACTCGAATGATGTTTTCTGAAATTATATTGATGTTTTCTGAAATTCTATTTATGTTTTCTGAAATTCAAATGATGTTTTCTGAAATTATATTAATGGTTTCTGAAATACAATTGATGTTTTCAGAAATTATATTTATGTTTTCTGAAATTCAAATGATGTTTTCTGAAATTATATTGATGGTTTCTGAAATACAATTGATATTTTCTGAAATTATATTGATGTTTTCTGAAATTCTATTTATGTTTTCTGAAATTCAAATGATGTTTTCTGAAATTATATTAATGGTTTCTGAAATACAATTGATGTTTTCAGAAATTATATTTATGTTTTCTGAAATTCAAATGATGTTTTCTGAAATTATATTGATGGTTTCTGAAATACAATTGATATTTTCTGAAATTATATTGATGTTTTCTGAAATTCTATTTATGTTGTCTGAAATTCAAATGATGTTTTCTGAAATTATATTGATGGTTTCTGAAATACAATTGATGTTTTCTGAAATTCTATTGATGCTTTCTGAAATTCAATTGATGTTTTCTGAAACTCGAATGATGTTTTCTGAAATTATATTGATATTTTCTGAAATTCTATTTATATTTTCTGAAATTCAAATGATGTTTTCTGAAATTATATTGATGGTTTCTGAAATACAATTGATGTTTTCTGAAATTATATTGATGTTTTCTGAAATTCTATTTATGTTTTCTGAAATTCAAATGATGTTTTCTGAAATTATATTGATGGTTTCTGAAATACAATTGATGTTTTCTGAAATTCTATTGATGCTTTCTGAAATTCAATTGATGTTTTCTGAAACTCGAATGATGTTTTCTGAAATTATATTGATGTTTTCTGAAATTATATTGATGTTTTCTGAAATTCTATTTATGTTTTTTGAAATTCAAATGATGTTTTCTGAAATTATATTGATGGTTTCTAAAATACAATTGATGTTATCTGAAATTCTATTGAAGTTTTCTGAAATTCAATTGATGTTTTCTGAAACTCGAATGATGTTTTCTGAAATTATATTGATGTTTTCTGAAATTCTATTGATGTTTTCTGAAATTCAATTGATGTTTTCTGAAACTCGAATGATGTTTTCTGAAATTATATTGATGTTTTCTGAAAATCTATTGATGTTTTGTGAAATTCAATTGATGTTTTCTGAAACTCGAATGATGTTTTCTGAAATTATATTGATGTTTTCTGAAATTCTATTTATGTTTTCTGAAATTCAAATGTTTTCTGAAATTCTATTGATGTTTTCTGAAATTCAATTGATGTTTTCTGAAACTCGAATGATGTTTTCTGAAATTCTATTGATGTTTTCTGAAATTCTATTGATGGTTTCTGAAATACAATTGATGTTTTCTGAAATACAATTGATGTTTTCTGAAATACAATTGATGTTTTCTGAAATTCAATTGATGTTTTCTGAAACTCGAATGATGTTTTCTGAAATTATATTGATGTTTTCTGAAATTCTATTGATGGTTTCTGAAATACAATTGATGTTTTCTGAAATACAATTGATGTTTTTTGAAAGACAATTGGAAAATGTTTAGAAAAGAACATATCATAATTTTTTCACCAATACAATCATAAGTCACACAGCGTTATCTGCTTCAGCTCACACCGATATGAGTTACGCTGTTTTTGTGATTGTATTGTGAAATAGAAATTTACCCCCTTGCGCGTATAGATGTTTACACATCAAAAAGAATACTATACAACGTGGCGCCTTGAAACTCAAAACATATGTTTTACAAGGTTACCACGTTTCACCAAACTATTTCTTTAAACTACTGCCGCTATCTATACTTCAGGTTGAGTTGGCAATCCCGGTACAATACTCGGACGTGTCGGCTAATTACCGGTACAATCTTAAATTTAATGATCGATCTAGTTTCAAAAATGCAAAATGGATTTTAATCGATTTATAACAGTCGTCCCCAAATGTTTGTTAATTTTCTCGCTTCTTTGTGAAACAACATATATTTGTACCGTTAACTATTTTCTAGCATCTTTCTGGAATTTCCAAGTTAAAAAACAAAAATTTTTTTTGATAAAGACTAATGAATAACAATTATAAATTTTAAATTGAATACGTGCAAAGATAAAGTATTTTTGTATTTATTTTTTTTTAGCAATTTCATACCCAATGATAGCACTGTCCCCATTCGGGTTTTGTTCCGTGTACAGCAGCTTTTTTTTTTCATTTTGTAACATAAGTTAATTTTGTTTGTGAAATATATGAATTTTTAGTCAAATTATATTAGTCATAATATATATTCGCAAAATCCATGATTGGCAAAAAATTTTCCTACAATTTTATTCATATTTTGATGAGTATTCAATTTTTAGACAATTTAGCTAGCTTTTTAGGGCTTATGAAATACGTTCGTTACGTTACGATACATTTATCTAGAAAATTTGTATAGAGAAAGTTTTAAAATCTAATGAACTCATTTTGAGAAACGAAGCTTAACAAAACGATTGAATTATGTCTTCAATAATTTTGAGGTACATTTTGAAAATTTTAATTTAATATACAAATTTATAAAGTTTGGTTTGCTAACGCTTCTTTTCGATATAAATTTTATAGACAAACGTAACGTTTAGGTGGCAGAAAACGAGCATAACAACTTTAATTTTAGAAACGAATGTATAATAAAAATTTATAATAAAGCTTAATAATTTTTTATTTTTTTATTGTTTCGGCGAAAACATAATGATATTATTATTACTCTGGATTTTGATCGAGAAGAATTTAAGAATTTAAAAATAATTCTTAGATTCAACATATTTTTATTTTTTTTTTTTTTTTTTGATAATAAATTAAATTTACCTGCTTGTATATCAGTACATTTTAAATATTATAGAATATATTTCTCAGAAAAACTTTAAACGGTTTTTAACTTAATATAAGAGGAGACTTCGACAACATTCTAAATCGTCTCTGCTAAAAAACATTAAAAAATCATTAGTTCAAACAAAAAATTTACATAAAAATATTTCTTTATCTATTTACAGGTTTTCTTACTGCCATTAATTGTTTATCAGTAAAATGGTCTATGAGAGTACAAGATATTTTTACAGCTGGTAAACTCTTAGCCCTTATAATGATCATATTGGCGGGTATTTATCAAATGTCTACGGGTCATATGGAAAATTTTGAAAACTTATGGGAGGGCAAATATGGTGTGGATAATATTGGATTTGCCTTCTATTCGGGATTATTTGCATTTGGTGGTTGGAATTATTTAAATTTTGTAACCGAAGAACTTCAGGATCCTTACAAGTAAGTTTAAGTGAACCTAATAAAAAATCTTAATAAGAATTGTTTCGACAATACTCACTTTCAATCAATTTTTTAGATCAGTAAAGTTATTGATGTGTTACTGACAAATGAAACATTTAGCACAAATTGTAAATTAAGCAATAAAATATTGTTATTTATTGCACTTTTCAAAATATCGCATATTATAGAAAAAATTCAATAATAAATTGTGTGTGGAATTAGTGTACAAGGGTATTAGTAATCGTACGTTATAGGGATGGAAAACCGGAAAACCTATAACTACGAGGACGGTTTGATAACTCAGTGACTTTTCAAAAATATATTTCGGAAAAAACGTTTTATTTCTCATTACATTTAGTCCTACAGTCCACCAGTTTTCCAAGTTTTTTATTTTTTTTTCCAAATAATAGGTTTTCTCAAGGTCCTCAAAACAGGCGTATTATGCTGTTGTGATATCTTCATTCGTTTAAAATCTCTTATATCCGAGTCATTTCTTCTGGATTTAGTGCAGGGGACTAAATTTTGGGAATATGCTGGGGTCTAATCGCCGCATTCGATATCAAGTAAAATCAATTGAAATTCAATACTTTGGTTTATTTAAAGAAAACGGACAAACGTCAGACCTAGTTTCACTTTTACTCTTAGCCAGAGGTCATAATTTGTTAACTGTGACAAAGTAAAATTATTCTTATGGCGTTTTCTTTTCTGGCAAAAATGTTACACGTTTTTCCCACTTCGCACTTTTTTTTCTTCTTTTTGTATTCTTTTCTAAAAAAATGTCAACCTTGCGAAAGGGTAACGCGTTCTTTTCTAAAAATGTCGCACTATAAATATGTAAAAAAGGTGCATTTTTCGCACTCTAAAAAATCAGAGGGGGAGAATAACACGATAAAACAGCTGACATTTGTGCTGTTTTTATACCTTATACCACTATGTGGTTTGGGTATATTGACTTTGTGCTGCTGTTTATAACAACCAAAAATATTTGACCTACACCCATCTTTAATTATACCTATCGAATCAGAATCACTATCTGATTCGATTTAACGATGTCCGTCCGTCTGTGTGTCCATGTAAAGCTTGTAATCAAACTGCAGGTCGCAAATACGAAAATATTTTGATGAAATTTGGTATTTGATCTTTTATCGGCCATGGGATGGACGCTATTGAAATTGGTGAGAATCGGTCCATGTTCAGACCTAGCCCCCATACAAATGAACCCTATGAAATCAACATAAATTGCCATAAGATCCAAATTATCATACCACTCTTAGTCAAATTGGGTTTGTATGTATATATTATATCCATTAATCAGTAGTCCAAAAATGATCCCTATTGGATAACTCTTAGTCATAGGCCCCATATAGAGCTGCTTCCCGATCTTCACTTAAATCTATCAAAAAACAAAAATATTGCACTGATTCTTCTCAAATTTTCTTTGTATATATTTTTGCAAAATACAAGAGACTTTACCAAACATGGTCAGGATCGGTCCATTTTGGGGCCTAGTCCCCATAAATATAGCATCCGATGTGAAATTTTTCATATCTGCAGCCGAAAAAATTAATAAAAATCCTACTCACATTTGGTTTATGCTTATTTTCTATATCCAGTTAGTTGGGCCTGAGAGATAGGGTCTCTAAACGCATGGTATAGGATATCGTATAGTCGGTCTAGACCGACTATAATGTTCTTACTTGTTCTTTTTGTGTTCTTTTCTAAAAAAATGTCAACCTTGCGAAAGGGTAACGTGTTCTTTTCTAAAAATGTCGCACTATAAATATGTGAAAAAGGTGCATATTTCGCACTCTAAAAAATTAGAGGAGGAGAATAACACGATAAAACAGCTGACATTTGTGTTGTTAATAAATGTGTATTTGTGTGAAGAAACAAAAAAAAAATAAACAAGTAAGAAAATTATAGTCGGTCTAGACCGACTATACGATACCCTATACCATGCGTTTAGAAACCCTATCTCTTAGGCCCAACCAACTGGACATAGAAAATAAGCAAAAACCAAATTTGAGTGGGATTTTTTTAATTTTTTTGGCTGCAGATATGAAAAAGTTTATATCGGATGCTATATCTATATGGGGACTAGGTCCAAAAATGGACCGATCCTGATCATGTTTGGTAAAGTCTCTTGTATTTTGCAAAAATATATACAAACAAAATTTGAGAAGAATCAGTGCAATATTTTTGTTTTTTAATAGATTTAAGTGAAAATCGGGAAGCAGCTCTATATGGGGCCACAGGTATAATTTTTGGACTACTCATTCGTGGATGTAATGAACGCATATAAACCCAATTTGAGTAAGATATATATGACAATTTGGATCTTATGACAATTTATGTCGATTTCATAGGGGTAATTTGTATGGGGGCTAGGTCTGAACATGGACCGATTCTCACCAATTTCAATAGCGTTCATCCCATGGCCGATAGAAGCTTATATACCAAATTTCATCAAAATATATTCATATTTGCGACCTGCAGTTTGATTACAAAGTTTACATGGACACACAGACGGACGGACGGACGGACGGACGGACGGACATTGTTAAATCAACTCAGAAAGTGATTCTGATTCGATCGGTATAATTAAAGATGGGTCTAGGTCAAATATTTTTGGTTGTTACAAACAGCAGCACAAAGTCATTATACCCAAACCACATAGTGGTATAGGGTATAAATAAGGAAAAGTGTAATTTTTATTGTTTTGTTTAAAATAAATTATTAATATGGAAAATATCAATGTTTTTTAATTTTTATATTTCCTTTTTGGTCTCCAAGAATAAAAATGTCAACAAAATCAGCTGTTCATTAAAAGAGTGTTGCATAGTTGTAATTTTATGTTCTATACTGGCCATTAAAAATGCAACATCTTTAGTGTGTGAGGCAAACATTATAAAAATGTAACATTATAAAGTGTAACATTTTATTCGTTAGTATATTATTTTGGAAAATAAAAAATAATTTCGATCGAGAAATTTCGAGAACGAACGCGACGATTAGACCCCCGGACTCGGTAGCACTTTTTAACCCACACACGTGTGTGCCGGTGGGTTGCCATGGTAGAAGAACACTATTTTCTTCCCCCAATGCGATCGTTTTTCTTCAAATCAATGTCGAATCTGTCGAACGGCTGTGGACAATATTCGCCGGTGATTGTTTACACTTTTCAAGGTAAGTGATGCGAATGACATCGCATGTATCCAAAAAAACTGTAGCCAAGACCTTGTTATTCGACGGACCCACGTTGGACTTCTATGGTGCACGTTCACCCGGAGAAGTCCACTCCTTTTACTGTTCCTTGATCTTTGCTATGTTGTGATAGATCCATGTTTCGTCCACGGTTACGAATCGGCTCAAAAACTCTTGGATTACAGTTGAGCACTCCTTTGAAGTGGTCACACGGTAACGGTTATGGTCGAGTGGGAACAATCGTGGCTCCCATCGTGCGTATAGCTTTGTTATGTCAAAATACACATGTAAAATGCGGTAGAGCCGCTCAGTTGAAATCCCTACAGCCTCAACTACCTCACGCACTTTTATTCTTCGATCATTCAATATCATTGGTTTTTATCGATGATTTCTGGGATGAAGAACTTTTTGGGCGACCTGAACGTTCGGTGTCATTTCTACTGCCTCCTTAGAATTTATCAATTCCTTCTCTGGTTTCGGTAATGGTTTCCTTCCGTTAAAAATTATATTTTATGAGCACTCGAAATAAACTTTTTTCCATATTTGCGAAAATTCTCGAGGTTGTCTGCTTTCAAAGGCTATCAAACAGAAGCAGTGTTGATTTTGAATTAGCTATTAATGAAGTTCAATAAGCACTTTTTACGGTACTTTTCAGTAACAATAGTACCGCAGTACCCCCGCCATTTACAAGTTAATATTAAAATGAAAATTACTACCCAATTGCAATTTCCTTTGCATTGGCAAAAGTAATGGAGAGCATGGTGAATAACCATCTTCTGAACTTATGCTTAACCACGAAACAGTATGGCTTTCGTATAAGTCGTTCTACGGGTGACCTAATGGAGCTTCTTTCGGAACGTAGGAATCAGTCCATTCACCGATTCGGTGAAAGTAAGAATGTTGCTCTGGATATTTCCAAGGCATTCGATCAGGTGTGGTACATCGCACTCCTGTGAAAACTGATTGCTTTTGGTGCTAGTAATGATTTCTCTCGATTTATATTGAGTTCTCTCAGAGACCACACTATAAATGTTGCTTCACTTTTTCTTAATTTCCTTAATGAGCTTCTATGTCAAATCTCCAATCTTATCTACTCATTTGCAGACAACAGCAATATTTGTCATTCATATTCATTCGATAAAAGGCCAAGACTTAGGGAGAATGGGGGGTATGAGGCAATATAATCAAGACCTTTCGAGTGAATATGACCGATTTTATTGTTCGTAAGACCCAATGTGGCTTATTGACCCATAGATCGAACTTGGAGTCATCAATGTCGTTCGTATCCATGAGTGCTGTAGATATTGTGAAATCAGACACTCTTGATGTTCGGGGCATGAAAATTAGTGTGATGACCGTTTGTAATAACACATTTTGCAATTGTCGACATTAGCTTTCAAGTGCCTAGGTTTCCTTAATCTGTCTAAATATTATTTCACCCCATCTGACCTCCTTACTATTTATACCACCTATATCCGACCAAAAATAGAATACATCTCCCATATATGGACAGTAGATTCATAGTCTATTTTGAAGCTTCTGGACCATGCGCAAACGAAGTCGTTGATGCGTATCAATGACAGTAGGGTAACCAACTTTATTGGCACATTGGAGCATCGTCGGAATGTTGGTCGTGTTACACTGTATCATAGATAGTACAATGGGAAGTGTTCTGCTGAGATAAGAGAACTCATAAATAGAGCCCACCCGCTCATCTACTATGTGGAATAAACTTCCAGCTGAGGTCTTTCCTGTCACTTACAATATAGGTGAATTTAAGTCAAATATCCACAAATACTACATCCTCTTTCCTCCTACCCATAACATATTTTCCTGCTATTAGCACAGTGTTTTGCATTAATAGGGAACATCCACTGAGTGTTGATGTATATAAGCACTGAGTATCCTCAGTATTCTGGCAAGAATTATCCACGTCGCACTACGTACAAAAGATTTTAAACTTTATCAACAAAGCAACATCAATTTAGTGAAAAAAATCATAATTCCTTAAACGCCCCCGAAATTCATCGCATTTAGAGCGATACTGGGCAATCATCAAGAGAAATATTAATATGGATGTCAGAGAAGGCCACATTTAGCAAAGTTTAAAAAATATTGGATTGTAGTTTCTAAAACATACAAAAACTGCGACAAAAGATTTCTTTATCAATTTTTTAAATAGATGCTTGTAAAAAGTTCCAATCATTTGTTTTCTTAATTTTATGGTCAATTTTGAACTTATTAATAAAATAGTGTGCGCAGTTTCTTGTTCAAACACTCCTTTTATAACTATAGCAATAATTTAAATATGTGACGTTATTTTTGGTATTAATATCTTTAAGAACATAAATGTTGTTCCCCAACCACTTGTTGCTTTTTCTGTCTTTTCTCTTTCTTTTTTTCATTCTCGTTACCATTAAGTGGTTTTATTATAGGAAACATCAAATGCAGCGTAAAGTTTTTCAAGTCATCAACTGAGTATTCATTATATTGAAAGAAACCAAATCAAGGACATTTGTAAGGATTCTATTTATACAGAAAATCATCCTACAACGTGTTGATTTTAGTAAAAAGCACATAAAAAAAATCCTTATAAAAGTTTAACTGTGTATAATTTAATATGACCTTTTGCCATATTTGGAAAGAATGAGTGTTTTAGTTTACTTTAATACAGCTGAATTATGCTCATGGGGATATATACATTGTCTACATACTCGTACATATATATGTAGATATGTATACATATATGTATATTAAATTGATGTAGATTCTGTTTGATGTAGTACATACATTTTATTATTGAATTAAACATTAGTAACGTTATACTCACATATACTTATGTGTTACTTAGAAGATGGAAATGAGACTACATATTTTCGAGTATATTGGTTTAGAGTTTCAAATTACTTAATTGATTGATAAATGTAAACAATTTAAAACTTCATTGGTATAATAATATACATATGTATATAAATATATTCCACTGCAACCCACCTTTTATTATACCGATCACGTACATATGTATAATGAAAGAACAGTTTATAATGAAGAATATTGTACGATGGCGGTGTCAGAACAACCCGACTTGGCGTATAAATTTGTATTTGTATTTATTTGTTTTCTATAATTATAGTTAAGGAGTTTTACATTGTTGGTTATTATAATTGCTTTAATATAATGATGATTAAATTCAAAAAAAAAAAAACAAGAAAATTATAGTCGGTCTAGACCGACTATACGATAACCTATACCATGCGTTTAGAAACCCTATCTCTTAGGCCCAACTAACTGGACATTGAAAATAAGCAAAAACCAAATTTGAGTGGGATTTTTATTAATTTTTTTGGCTGCAGATATGAAAAAGTTCATATCGGATGCTATATCTATATAGGGAATTGGTCCAAAATGGACCGATCCTGATCATGTTTGGTAAAGTCTCTTGTATTTTGCAAAAATATATACAAACAAAATTTGAGAAGAATCAGTGCAATATTTTTGTTTTTTAATAGATTTAAGTGAAGATCGGGAAGCAGCTCTATATGGGGTCAAAGGGATCATTTTTGGACTACTCATTAATGAATGTAATGAACGCATACAAACCCAATTTGAGTAAGACCTATATGACAATTTGGATCTTATGGCAATTTATGTCGATTTCATATGGGTAATTTGTATGGGGGCTAGGTCTGAACATGGACCGATTTACACCAATTTCAATAGCGTTCATCCCATGGCCGATAAAAGCTTATGTACCAAATTTCATCAAAATACATTCATATTTGCGACCTGCAGTTTGATTACAAGCTTTACATGGACACACAGACGGACGGACGGACGGACATTGTTAAATCAACTCAAAAAGTGATTCTGATTCGATCGGTATAATTAAAGATGGGTCTAGGTCAAATATTTTTGGTTGTTACAAACAGCAGCACAAAGTCATTATACCCAAACCACATAGTGGTATAGGGTATAAAAAATAAAAATTACAGAATATGAAAATAACTAAAATCATACATAACATCGAATATAAGTTATTTCCTTTTTATATTTCATAAAGGAAACATGATGTGTTTTGAGTGATTGTTACTAATCAACTGCTTTCTTTATTGAATTGTTTTTCTTATTTAAACTTAAAACTATGGAATACAATAATTAATGCCCATTTGACAACATTGGGTCTTTCTCAATAGTTTATTGCCCACTTGACAATTTTTGGGACTTTTTGTTAAAAATAATAAGTTAAACATTTTATCGTCTGCATTAATGACCTAGTTTACCAATCGAAAGAACAGAGTACTGTTGCGACACATAATGCAATATGAGACGCAACAATTATTGTTTACATTGAATTTTGTTCTTTCGCCCACAAAGCATATTATCGATTGGCTTGTGACAAAATATTCTATAGCTGCGACACACAATGCAATTTGAGCCACAACATAATTTATTGAACTTAAACAAATTGATTAACAAAGCGAACACAGCAAACATGAGAAATTAAAGAGAATGGGAGGGAGTATTTAGAATTAACTAAACAAAATGTTTTGTTTGTTAACTCTTCCCCACTAAAATTTTGATTGTCCTCAATCAAAAATAGGGTATTTGAGAGATCCTTGATATAGGGTACCCTCTCGGCTCGTTTTCATTCAAGGTAATATTCTGCGGTGGTAATGGAGTATTGATATTAATTATTCCTGAGCATTTAGAGCCACTTCTATTACACATTTTTTTCAGACAGACAGATAACATTAAGATGATTATGAGAACCACTAGTACGTAAGTGATAGTGTCACCCAATCTACTTTCCACATTCAGAAGTTCTATTGCTTCAGTATTGTTCACATGCATTTCTTTGATTAGTTCCAAGGTGAGAATTTCTTCCACGTGTGTGTTTCCCATGACTGGTTGCACTACGGCTGGGAGAATGTTAGAAAAATTAATTTCAGAATATGAAAAAGCTTTATCACCGATTGATACAGTTTCATTATGGAATTTAATGATGAAAGTGCCATTTAAATCATATGGCTCTTGACTTATCAGAATCGTACCGTTAAATTGGTTCAGTAAAAGTTTTCCAGGGAATATTTCCTGTATTGTGGGTATATGGAAGTTACTTGTCAAGGTACAATTAGAGGGTTTGCTGTGGATTAAATTGGGGAGGCATTCAGATCCGCTGATATCCTCAATACTGTCCTCTTTGCATATTGTCAATTTGTTGTAGTTCTTACAATCATTTTTTATTCCAAACATCTTTTCATTACAATTCAAAATTTCATTAAAAATAATTTTAGTAGCAGTTCTATTAATTTTCACAGGTTTTATAAGTAGCTTATTGCACAATATATCATTTGTTGTAGGAATGCTGACAATATAAATTAAGGAACTATTGTTAGTAGCTATTTTTATTTCACTAAATTCCAGTATCTCTTCTATGTTGAGGTATGGAATTTTATTATTTTCGAACAATTTCCTAATGGTTTCTATTTCATCATGAGACAGAATAAACGAATTAATTACACCTACTTTGGCCCAATGGATGGCATATTGTAGATTAATTATTTCTTCCTTTATTATTTCCAGTTTGTATTTCAATTCGGTAATATCTAAATTCCGGAAGGTCTGTACATCTTCTTGCACGACTTTTATTACCTGGTTCATTTTTGAGGTCAATTCGTTGATTCTGTCTAAAGATAATTTGTTTGTTATAACCTGTTTATTGTTATTTTTTAATATATTATTTGTTTTTTGTGTTATTATTTCAAAGTCGTCATGGTCAGGATTACCTGCTATCCATTTCCATGCCGAACCTATGAAATTTAGGGATCGTTTTGATCTTGGTTTCAATTGGTTTAGCTTCTCTTGTAATTCGGATATTTCATGGATTAAAAAGGGATGTAAGGGATGGGATGTAACCACTTTTGAAATCACTGTTGCCTTCATATCGTCAATAAACATCTGGTAATCGTTTAAGTCCACATCATGTATCAATCTTACAGACCCCATTTGGAGTTTTGCCACACCTGTATCAATTGCTACAATTCGCGAATTAGTATAGTCCAAGATCTTTACCTCAGGTCGGACTAAGGGCAACAAAATTATACTAAAAAAAAAAAATAAAAAGAAAAAGTTCTTTAACCAAAATTTGAATTCATTCAGTTACGAATGTTGTTTTTGTGAACAATTCTTCCGTTTTCTGTCACCACCGTTGTATGTCGATTTTCCTTGACTATCTCCTGCTTATAGTTCTTACTGAGCTTTGTTCCCAACCTTTTATTCTGTTTGACAAAAATCACTTCTCCTATTTTATAATCCCTGGCGACTTTTCTACCGCGATTATGATATTCCAAGTCCGATAGTTGTCGGTTCTTAAAATCTTCTATCAACTTGATCCTGTCTTTTTCCCGTTCTTCAGGGTCTCTTGATGACCGTTTACCAAAAAATACATCGTACGGTTTTCTTCCTAAGGTCGAATGAACAGTGTTGTTATACTCGTAAGTAGATTTATCCAAAAGTTCGGACAAGTTATTATGAATTCCTTTCGATTTTATACATCGCATGATCTCGGAAAGAGTAGAATGAAACCTTTCTATCTGTCCGTTAACCGTACTGGCGTATGGTGGAATTCGGAAAACCTTTACGTTAAATTGATTTTCCAACATGAATATGATGGCCTTTGAATTAAATGACTTTTCATTATCCATCACGACAATTTCTGGCATACCAAAGTTCAAAAGTATTTCTCTAAGTGGTTGTTTGATGTCTTCCGTCGCTCTTGAATTAAGTTTTTTTGTCTGAGCATATTTTGTCAACTTATCGATTGCTGTCAGAATAGAAGTACCTTCCGTAATATAAATATCGATGTGTATTATTTGACCAGGATATTGTGGGATAGGGGTTTCTTGCAGAGAAATATTGTTAGGGTGTCTTTCATATTTGTTCTCCTTACAAACCTTGCATGATGTTACTATTTTTTTTATTTTTGCATTCATCTGTGGGAAATAACATCTCTCGAGTAATTGAGCTTTATTTTCATTGGCATTTCTGTGAGCTCTGTTATGTTCATTTATAATTTCTATTTCCTGATCTGATTCGTTAAGAATGTCGGCTACCATGTTTCTTGTGTAAAGGAATTTGTATTTGCAAAAATTATCGGAATACACTTCTTGTGCTTTTCCCAATATCTCGTCGGTTGTTTTCACACAATTCGTTACTGATGGGTTTAGGTATTTAGTGAATATTTCGTTTAGTCTTTTCTTGGAGAGGTCTGGTTCTGATATGATATGTCTGTGGTATGTTGGAAACACAATTTGAAATTCATATGATTGAGTTTCATTCTGTTCTATAAACAGTTGATTTTTAAAAGCATTTATTGGAGCATTTGTATGTTGGATAAGGTTTCGAGGTAGGCTATGGTCACTATGTTGCGTGGCGTCTGTCGAGATGATCTCAAATATTTGCTGTGGAGGTCTAGAGAGTGCGTCCGCCACAGCATTAGTATTACCAGGTTTGTACGATAATTCGTAATTATACTCCTCCAATATTGCTTTCCATCGCCTAAGTTTGCTATTAGTATTTCCGTTGCTCAGAGCGTGTGTCAACGGTTGGTGATCTGTAAAAATTTTTATCTTTGCTGCTCCGTAAAGGTAGTTTCTCAAACTCTTAAGGGCCCAAACAATCGCTAACATTTCTTTTTCGTTTGCAGCGTAATGTTCTTCGGCTTTGTTGAGAGTTCTTGAAATAAATGTTATGGGCCCACCATCTTGTTCCAATACAGCTCCGATCGCATAGTTGGAAGCATCTGTTGTCAGTCGGAATTCTTTTTCGAAACTAGGGTAGGATAACATAACATCTGCTGATGTCAATGTTCTTTTGATTTTATTCAGTGCCTCTATGGCGTTGTCATCTAGTGATATATTTATCTTTTTTGAAACATTTTTGGACATTCGTCCCTCTTCCCCTCTCAAAAGAGCCGTTAGAGGTTTTGCCAGTTTGGCGTAATCCTTGATGAAACGGCGATAAAAGCCTGCCATGCCAAGGAATGATCGGAGGTCCCTAAGCGTTTTTGGGGTCGGAAAGTTGTTTATCGTTTCTACTTTTTTAGGGTTAGCCTGTATTCCGGTTGTGGATATTAAGAACCCTAAGAATTCTACTTCCGTCTTCAAAAACTCACATTTATCAAGCTGAACCTTCATGTTGGCTATCTCTAAGGTGTGGAATACCTGCTCGATGTTTTCCAGATGTGATTTCTCATCTCTGCCGAATATTATGATATCGTCTATATAAATATAGCAGATTTTGCCGATGTGTTCCCGCAGAATATCATCAAGGGCTCTCTGAAATATTGAGGGTGCGTTTCTCAATCCGAACGGAAGCCTCGTAAATTCGTATTTGCCGTTGTTGATCGAGAATGCAGTTTTTTCCATATCTTTTTCTCTCAGAGGAATCTGATGAAACCCACTTTTCAGATCCAGAACGGAGAAATATCTATTTTCTCCTAGCTGAGAAAGCACCTCATTTATTTCTGGTATAGGGTATCGGTCGGCGATTGTGACCGCATTTAATTTCCTATAATCGATAACCACTCTGTATTTTTTCCTACCTGAAGCATCCATTTTTTTGGGGACAACCCATACTGGTGAATTGTAAGGTGACTTTGAAGGTCTTATAACACCCTGATCCAACAATTCTTTAATCTGAGCTTCTACTTCGTCCTTCAAATTCATAGGATATGGATAACATCTAGAATATATAGGGTTATCGGTGGTGGTTCTAATTTCACCTTTTACTGATGTCGTGTAGGTAAGACTTTCGTTTGGTTCTGAGAATAAATTGGGATGTTTTGCTATTATGTTTCCGATTTTTGTTTCTTGTTCTATTGTCATGTGTTGTGTCCTTATTTGTATTGAATTAACAGATTGGGAAATTTTCTGTTTCAATTTTATTTTGATATGGTCCTTAACGATCATATAACTTCCTGCTGCGTGAATAATTGCTGACAGTTCTTTAAGGCTGTCATTACCCAATATCGCATGAAATGATTTCAACGAAGGCAATAAGAAAAATTTAATATCTGAGCCGAAGAGATTTATAAAGGTGTGGTGAGTTACGGAGGTTTTGCCTCCAATGGAGTTAGCATAGAAATTGACCTCGTTGGGTATTGCTCTCTTTATTAAGGAATTTTGTACATAATTTTTGTTCGATCCTGTGTCGACAAGTATTCTAAGTATTTCTCCGGAGCTCGTCTTAGCTTCGAAATATGGCAAAGACGAGTTCGCTAATCTAAAAAATGAATGTCAGTGAAGTCATGGTCCTCGATGAAGGTTTTTTCATTATGTTCGTCGTTCTGACCGTCAAGATATTCTTGCATTTCCTGAAGATCTTCTTCAGTGCCGCTAGCTAGTACATGATTGTTATACGATTCGAAATCGTCTTCGCTGTAAAGGTTAACATTTTGACCATCCGTTTCCCAGTTATCGGTGTTTATATGAAAGTTTCTTTGAAACTTTTGGGGTTGTTGGTATGTATTGTCTGGTGGCCTTTTTCCTGCGAAATCGTTATTTGGTCGTGGTCTATTCATGTAATTGATCGTTCGGGTTTGCATTGAGCGGTCTATGTCCATAGGTTCTGGTCTTGGTAATGGTTTTGGGGCAACTGGTCTCTGTGGTGGAGTATTAGAACTGAAATTTCTGGGTTGGTTAAATGAATTTGATGGCATAAATTGTCGTTGCTGTCTGTTAAAATTTTGATTGGGAGTATATTGTTGTTGTGGTTGTCTGTAGAAATTTTGGGATGTTGAAGGCATGTGTGCGAGGTGTGGGTAGAATTGAGGTCTTGTAAAGGTTGATTGTGGGAATAGTGGTTTGTAACTTTTCGGAGGTAAAGGTTGTTGGATTTTGGTAACCTTATGGGTATAGGCATGTTGAGCTCTATAGTTTTGGTTTTCCAGTTTGAGGCATAAGTGCAATGCCTGTGGAAGATCCGCTGGTTCTCGAATTCCCAACAAACGTGGCAGGTCTCCTTTGAGTCCACGGACGAAGGTGTCTAGTGCTTTATCTCGGTATGTCTGGGTTAAAAGGTCCATAGCTTCTCTGCCAATGTCCATACAGGCGAGTTTGTTCATTATAAGTGAAAGATGAGTATAGACCTGTTGGTAAAATTCTTGGATTGTGGTGTTTCCCTGAATCAAGGTTGTCATTTGATACTCCAATGTTCCAAGGTCTCGTTTATCTGCGTAATGCAGAGTAAGGCATTTTGATATGCAAGTCCAATTAAGGGGAGTATTGTACGATTCTAAAGCGGCGTCTGCTGGGCCTATGATCTTATTTCTTACTACGTTGAGGATTCCGTAGTATTTTGGTGTCCCTCTGCTTGATTCGTACAATTTAAGTACACGTTCCACACTTTTCCTCCACGAGCTAAATTCGGAAGGATTGCCCGAAAATTCCCTCAGACATCGTACCACATCCGGTACCTTGTCTAGGTCAGTCAAATTCTCCATATACCTATCTTCTATAACTTGGTCTATACCTGTCATAGATGCGCCGGGATTTAAGAGTTCCCTAACCAGGCTATCACATTGTTCTCTACATAACCTAGTCACTATGTCTGTTACAGTGGCTTCTAGTTGTGGATTTATGTTAGGGGGATTTATTTCGGGATTGCGAACTAGGACTGGGGGTCTAATCAGATTATTTGGGTTGGCCATATCCAAGTATTAATTTCCCCTTTAATTTTGTTAGCTTATAAAAAAAAATTTAATGTTTTTTTTCCTTTTTAAGAAAAAGTATTGAAAAAAAAAATTTTATTTTTAAACTTAAACACAGAATTTTTAATGTCTTATTGTCAAAAAAAATTCTTCTTAAAATATATTTTAATTCCAAAAAAAAATTTGTTTTGTTATTTTCTTAAATGTATCTTTGAAAAGAATCCAAAACTTATTCTTAAATTTAAATATAGAAAATCCTTCTTTTTTTTTTTTCTTTTTTTTGCTTCTTAAAATGTTTAAATTGAGCGCAATATATATTTTTGGATGCTTACAGCTATTTGTTTGACTTACTTTAGAATAGTCAATAAATACTTCATTGTTGAATTTTGTGTCGATGTTGGTGATGGTGTTGATTCGTAATTTGTATCCTCTTTGCTGCCTAGACAAAATCGTTGCCTGGTGACAATGTTGTTTTCCACTTCAAGTTGAGTTTGTAATTAATTGAAATATTATTTTTCAACAATTTATTGGGATTATAATTTATTAGTTTTGACAATTTCGTATACAAATTGGGGTTCTTCTTTTATTTAAAAAAAAATTATTGTAATTATAATTTGACAGTTTCGTGTAAATTAGAGTTCTTCTTTTATTTAAAAATTTATTGGAATTATAGTTTTTGATAGTCTCGTATAAATTAGAGTTTTTATTTAAAATTTATTAGTTTCGTGTAAATTAGAGTTCTTCTTTTATTTAAAAATTTATTGGAATTATAGTTTTTTTTTGTTTTGATAGTTTCGTATAAATTAAAGTTTTTAAAAAAATTTTTGTAGAGTTTTTTAATTTTGAACTTCTTTAGGGTTTTAAATTTTATTAAATTAATTCTCCACTTCTTTAGGGTTTTAAATTAATTCCGCACTTCTTTAGGGCTTTTAAATTTTATTAAATTAATTCTGCACTTCTTTTAGGGCTTTTAATTAATTCTGCACTTCTTTAGGGCTTTTAATTTAAATTAAATCTGCACTTCTTTAGGGTTTTAAATTAATTCTGCACTTCTTTAGGGCTTTTAAATTTTATTAAATTAAATCTGCACTTCTTTAGGGCTTTTAAAGGATTAAGTTTTATAAAAACACTTTTACTACCATAATCCTATGCACTACTTTAGGGCTTTTTAAGGATTAGGTAATCTGTCAGTTTTTTTTGTTGGGCGCCAGTTATTTCCTTTTTATATTTCATAAAGGAAACATGATGTGTTTTGAGTGATTGTTACTAATCAACTGCTTTCTTTATTGAATTGTTTTTCTTATTTAAACTTAAAACTATGGAATACAATAATTAATGCCCATTTGACAACATTGGGTCTTTCTCAATAGTTTATTGCCCACTTGACAATTTTTGGGACTTTTTGTTAAAAATAATAAGTTAAACATTTTATCGTCTGCATTAATGACCTAGTTTACCAATCGAAAGAACAGAGTACTGTTGCGACACATAATGCAATATGAGACGCAACAATTATTGTTTACATTGAATTTTGTTCTTTCGCCCACAAAGCATATTATCGATTGGCTTGTGACAAAATATTCTATAGCTGCGACACACAATGCAATTTGAGCCACAACATAATTTATTGAACTTAAACAAATTGATTAACAAAGCGAACACAGCAAACATGAGAAATTAAAGAGAATGGGAGGGAGTATTTAGAATTAACTAAACAAAATGTTTTGTTTGTTAACTTATATAAAAAAGTTAAGGAAAAATTGACTAACAAAGCAAAGAGGACGAAAAAAAATAAATAAATAGAATTATGCATAAAATTTAAAAGTTTGTTTCTTAAACTGTTGGGCGTTGCTTATAAATTTAAGATTTGATGGTAGCGAGTTCCAAAGACGGATTGAATTCACATAGAATTGAAATTTTGAAATAAAGTTTTCGTATATCATAGTATTGCAGTTGTCGAGGTAGATCATTAACATATATCGTAAAAAGTAGAGGTCCAAGTATAGAAACCTGCGGCACACCCTTTAAAACTGGCAAAGAATAAGAAGTTTTATTATTTACAAAGACAGACTGAGAGCGACCTGATAAATACGATGATAACAATCGAGTAGAAAATAAAGAGAAATTAAACTTTTTATGTAGCTTGAAGCAAAGAACATCATGATCTACCATATCAAAAGCTTTGGAATGATCCAGTAGAACAAGTAGTGCTACGTCATCAGCATCGATACGTCGCCGTATTTCTTCAGAAACATCATATAAGCCTTTATGCAACTGTGCTTTGGTCTAAATCCGGATTGTCTGTTCGTTAATAAATTATTATCATTAATGAATTTATTTCATTGTTGATGGAGTAAACGTTCAAATACTTTTGATAAATAAGGTAAGATGGCAATAGGTCGATATTCCTTGCTAGATTTAGGTATTGGTATTTTTTTTTAGCAAACTTCCAGTTTGTAGGGAAAATGCATTTTGTAATTATATTATTGAATATATAAGTGATATATGGTAACAATTGGTGGATAATTATTTTTAAAAATTTAGGGTGAAGTTCATCAAACCCAACTGCGTTTGATTTAATAGCAAGACATGTGGACAATACATCTGCTTCACATACACAATCAAAGCTAAATGGGTTGCAGCTAATATTAGAGGGTAGATTTTGGTCATAATAACCGGAAGTTTTTTTGGAAGTTTTGTGAAAGCCTTATTTATCTCATTAATGTTAACATCAGTTTCTACTCTGCAAGGTGATTTACCTATACCAATTTCACGTATGACTCTCCACGTTTTCTTAGATCCGATTGCAGATGAAAAACGATGCGAATAGAATTCAGATTTTGCGTTTTTTATTTTCATATTAGCATCTCTTCGTGCATTTTTAAATTCTATATGCAAATTATCAGTTTTAAAAATTTTCCAATTGCCGTTTTAATTTCCCTACTGAACCATGGTTTATTCTTAAAGTCCTGTTTAAACGTTCTAACTGGAACTGACCTTTTAAAAACGTTTAGTATGTTGTGTTCTAAAAAATTGAGCTGATCATCCACTGAGGGCATATAATAGATTGAATCCCAATCAATACTGTAAAACTCACGGGTCAGAACATTATCGGTTATTTTATGAAAGTCATAATAAGTAACTGTTTCGGATACATACTGCAGCCGGAAGTCATAAGACAGAAAAATAAGATCATGTTTTTGTTCGTATTACTGACAAAAAATATGTCCAGTAATGTGCTATTTGTAGCAATGAGTTGGAGTTATGGTATTTGTTGGTGTAAAGCCAATAGATTGCATGTCATTTATAAGCCGGTTTTCAATAAGTATGTTTGAATTAAAATGCCCACATATTATTACATCATCGTATTTCACAGTGAGGGTATTAAGTTTTTCCAAAAAATTGCCTGTATTTACTCTACAATTAGGTCTGTAAACAGATCCAACAAGTAATTTTTTACCACCGGCTACAATTTCAACAAATAAGTATTCTATTTTAGTATTTATATTATTATGCGAATTATCATTTTGATTATATAAGTTATCAAAATCGTTAGAATTGCTGCATATTTTACTTATTATACCGTTTTTTACATGTATAGCCACACCTCCACAAGGAGTTTTCCGATCACAACGATATATTTGGAAGTTGTTTAAGGTAACAATATCATCTGGAATAGATTCCTTGAACCATGTTTCAGATACACATATAATGTCAACGCCGGACCTCTCAAATATATAACGAAATTCATCTATTTTTGGTCTTAAACTCTGAGCATTAATATGAGATATTTTAATACCAGATCGTTGTTTGCATCTTTGGAACTAAAAGGTACACTATCCACAAGAGATGGCATAATTTAAAAATTTGTTTTTATAAGCAACGCACGCAACGCAGAATTGTTCATATTGAAAACTAAGAACAAAAATTAATAAAGTGAGTTTAAGAGAGAAATAAACAAATGTGATTAAAAAAAATAAAAACATATGAAACAATAATAGAATAAATGTTGTTAATATATATAACAAAAAAATGTATAAATCATAACTAAGGAGCATCTATTTACTGTCATCAGGGAAACACATATCCGGAAAAAAATTGTTAAGGTCCTCTATATTATCGATTCTAATGGGCTGTTCATCAGGATTAAATTTTATATAAACTAATCCACGCATCGTAAAAACTGATTTTAAAAGTTAATCTTTTTTTAAAGCAACTGCAGCCTGTAGTATTTTGAAATTTAAATGGCGGCAGTAGTTTGAAAAAAAAATGCTTTAGTGAAAAGTGGCAACCTTATAAAATGTATGTGTTTAGTATTTTTTGTTTTGGAGCCATCAAAAGTAAAAGATCTCAGTGAATTTGTAAACATGGAACAAATTGGTCACCGTTGTGTAATTCAATAATTTCATTTGAAAGGTCTCAGTCCAACCAATATTAAAGCCTATAAAATATTGGGTGGTAGAGATTAAATGATGCCGTACGAGCTGGAAAGACGAAACCCGCAGTGGTTGACCATCGCCATGGCCACACCAGAAACAGCTAAGCCAGTCCACAAAATGGTATTGTATGATCGTCGGCTGAAGGTGTGTGAGTATCGCATATTGACCGAACCTAAGGAGATGAGAAAGCTGTTTGCAAGATAGGTTCTGCGTTTGCTCACAATAGAATAAAACAGCGTCGTGCAAATGTTTCAATAGAATGTTTGGCGATGTTTCACCGCAATAAAGCAGAGTTTTGCATCGATTCGTAATCATGGATGAGGCATGGGTCCACCACTTCACATCTGAGACAATGGAACAGACAAAACAATGGACTGAAATAGGAGAATCATGTCCAAAGAAGGCGAAGACAGTTCCACCTACAGGCTAAGTTATGGCGTCTACTTATTAGGATGCGCGTGGTATAATTTTTATTGATTATCTTCAAAAAGGAAAAACAATCAACGGCGAGTATTATGCCAATTTATTGCAGCGTTTATGTGAAAAAGGATCACATTTGGCGAACAAGAAAGTGTAGTTTCATCAAGACAATGCACCAGTTCCCAAATCGACTATTGCGATGGCCGAAATGTATGAATTAAAGTTCGAATTGCTTCCTCACGCACCTTGTTCGCCAGTTTTAGCTCTCTCGGATTATTTTCTATTTCCAAACTTGAAAAAATGGCTTGGTGGTAAAAGATTTGCCAACAATGAAGAAGTGGAGTCTGTGATTGCTGGCTGTTTTAAAGAGCTAGACAGTTCTTACTATTGAAGCTATTGAATATGGGAAAAATTAACGAGCTAAAAGAAGTTTACATTGAGAAGTAAAAGAAATTGTTCCCAAATTTGTTGTGTTTTCTTTGTCAGTTCGGGAAATTCTGTGACCGCGCTTATATCATATAGACGGCTTAGACTTCTATACGACATGCCACTTTTCCGAGTCATCTATAATCCCGCCTATCTATCAAAATTGGCGTTTTACAGGCAATATATAATTGTTTGTGTCCCCACGTACATGTGTAATTATAGATAACATCAACAACATCAACTGATGATGTGTCACCTGACATGCTGTGTGTATTTTACAGATGCAATGGGATGACACGACATGTAAGCATTTTTCAGTAGAAAAGTTACACGTCTGCTGACAAATACATGTCGTGCAAGGCCATCGAACATGCCAACAACTTGTAAAACTAATTACGGAATTTTCTGATAATATGTCAGAGCAGATTGAAATTGAACCGCAAGCTCATCTACACTTGCAATCTTCTCGATAAGCATGAGTGATAAGATTTTTGTTTATATGTACTGACATTCGTTGAATGAATTCCCTACAAACTGTAATCTTGGCAAATTCTTTGAATTTTGAATTTAAGTTTTAAATATACTAAAGTCCTTCAAATAATAAAATATTCTCTAAAGTTACGTATATACTTAAGTTTTAGCTTAAGTCTCAAAACCACTTAAGAAGAAGTAATAGCTTTACGTTTATAGGAGCTTATTTAGACAACAGAGAAAACTGCTAGAAATCAATAACAAAATACACATTTAATAAAACAACTAAATAACAGTGGGGTATTCTACATTTTCTCTATCGTTCGCTTTTAGACCTTTCAGAGAAAAGTCTTTTAGACACCAAAATGATGTGTTATTTCTTTAAGTGAAAAGTAAACAATTTAAGGAACTTAAGTTTAAAACTTTGAATAAAATTTTCTATACGAAGAGGAAGTAGTTAAACATAAGGATTGCGCACATAAAAATTGTGACATAAATAAATAACAATAAATTTTAAAGGAAGTAACCAATTTTAAT
The DNA here is from genome assembly GCA_963682025.1 of Cordilura impudica. Lineage (NCBI taxonomy): Eukaryota > Metazoa > Arthropoda > Insecta > Diptera > Scathophagidae > Cordilura > Cordilura impudica. The sequence continues at coordinate 130,935,462 of OY821518.1, read as the reverse complement.
ATAAATTGCAATGATTCTTTTGCTAGATACAGGGAGCATTTCCGAGCAAAAAGTATGATATTGCTGGCGACTTGCTTTATGATCTTGCATTATGTTTACTCTTTTTGCTTTAACCCTGTAGCCTCCTCGCGGCAAAATAGCCATAGCTATTAAGTTATTATAAAATTCTGGCAACACTTAATTATAAGTAAATGTCAAAATGACAAATTGACATAGAAAACGGAAATAATAAAATCAGTCTTGTCTTGTCTGAATACTCAAAGCTTCAACATCTGATTTCTTATTTGCGGACAACAAAGTTGACAAAAGATATTGAACGAATTCACCAAGCAACACATGGTACACAATTGGCTCGACGTGATATTAAACTACTTATTGCATCCTTTTTTGGACGCAACATCAATTATTTATTTTCAAGAAATTAAAAGAAGATAAAAAGGATTGACAAGAAATCAGAAGATTTCTTTGTACGTTTGTCAAACATTTTTGAATAATTTGTCAAACATCTACATGTTTTGTCGGAGATAATTATTGTATCGGGACACAAACAATCATCTTTACCCAGAAAAATTACATTGTTCGATAAACAAATTGAAAAATTTTTTTTGCGTAACATTTTGCCATATACCGTATCATCCATCAACATCGCATCAACCATCATCATCAAAGACATCTTCATCAGATTCAACAACAACAGAAACCACACCGAAACAGATAATAATAGAAACATCGACAGGCTCATTCTGCATCACCATCACCAGCCAGCACTAGCAGTGGTTTTCATTACTACAATTAACACAACCCCAAATAGTGCATTTGCAGCCACAACCCACAGTTATAGCATCAGGATTAATTAATGCACAGCACCAACCAACGTGACAGTAACAATTTGCATCACATCATCATTACCATTATATCATCACACAATAGAAAAATTTAAAATTTCAGCATTTTTAGATAAAGAGCTGTATGCAGCTTATTAAGGAATCTTAGCAGAAAATTTTCATATATTTCTTAAAGAAAAAAAAAAGCACAAAAGTACCTTTCAGTGCAACAGTTGCAATCAGCTGTTTTCTGTCTATTATTAAGAATTGTGAAATTGAAATTGAAAACAACCATGTTTGCAACTTAAAAATAACTTCTAATTTTTTAAGCTTATTACATTTTGTTTATGCTTACCTCTCCTGTCAAAATTCCGTTCAGAAAGAACGAAGAATTTGATATTCCTGCTCGAAGCCTGGGTTGCCTAACTTAATTTACATAAAAAAAAGTAGTAAAAACAATACTACTTTTTTAAAAAGCTGCAGACTAACAACACAAATTTTTAGACAGAAAAATTGCTTAAGCATTTCTGAAGCGTTTTTTTATATGAAGTTTTTGATTCCTTCGCAAGCTGCATACAGCTCTTAAAGAACAAAACGTGAGTTTGGACATCACTTTTATTATAGAGTTATGAATATATAATATAACCTCAAAAAATATAACCTCAATATAACCTCAAAAAAAAAAAAAAAAATAAAAACTAAAACAAAAAACAAAAACAATAAGATAATATTTTAACATTAATCACAAACAGAAATGAATTGTACTAAAAACTTAAGTAGACAATAAAGAAAATCAAAAAAAAATTTAGTTATTTTCAAATTAGTCTAAATATTGCATCGTAAAATTTATTCAAACTATATATATATAAGAAAATTCAAAATATATAAATATGTAAAAAAAAAATAAGATATATATATACTCAGTTCCTACTTTATGAAATTATCTATTTATGTATTAATTAAAATAATTTTTTTTCATGGGGGAAGGTATGTAGCCTCCTCGCGGCAAAATAGCCATAGCTATTAAGTAATTATAAAATTCTGGCAACACTTAATTATAAGTAAATGTCAAAATGACAAATTGACATAGAAAACGGAAATAATAAAATCAGTCTTGTCTTGTCTGAATACTCAAAGCTTCAACATCTGATTTCTTATTTGCGGACAACAAACTTGACAAAAGATATTGAACCAATTCACCAAGGAACACATGGCACACAATTGGCTCAATAAACCCATTATCTGTTTATGAGCCTTTGTTCTGGCCAGTTTGGTGGATTCGAATCTCTTAGTACGAAATTTTGGCGGTCCTATTCTCCTTGCAGGAGTATCAGGAACAAATATATATATATAAATATTAGGGTGGGTCAATTATTTTTACTCCATGGGCTCATCGCGATTCTGGTACTATGGGCCATAACAAGTATATTTGCTCAAGGAACCATACCTCTAAAATCATTTTCGAACCGTCCAAAATTTCGATGAAAAATCGATTTATGTCGTATATGGGTACGATACATAAAATTATGTGGAGATTTTTTCGGCCCCCTACAATTTGACCTACTTTAATATATACATATGTATATATGTATATACTTAGTACGAAATTTACATTATTTTTTTTTGTTCCATTCATCAGCCGATTTAATCGTACCCGTTGTGTCACACACTGCTGCTTCTTTTCCCGCAACTACAAATAGTCTGCCAAACTAAAAAGTTTTTCAGGATTTTTTTTTAGGCTCTTATTTTTCACGGACATTTCCCCTAGTATCGGCTATGTAAAAATTCACTTCTTGTAGCTCTGAGAAGTCGCCCATAATGCCGCATGCTTCGTGATGAAATTACGTTTAAGTTCTTTTGCCTTGATATTCTTTTTGAAGTTTCGATCCGGCACCTTTTGTACTTTAAACTATTTGAATCCGGCCTTCCTTTTCGCTTCTCTTACGAAAGAGCTGCTTTTCCCGAGATATTCGGATTTTTCTTTCAAAAAGTGCCAATATTTTTCTAACCTTGTTAGGGGGGTAGGGGCAGCATAAGCCTCTTTTCTGTCACTGCTTGGGCTTTTGTTAATAGTAAGGCATTCATGATAATTTTTAATAATCCAGGAAAACGTTTACGGAGAAACTTTTGCGCCTCTTAAGCGATTGTTTTAAGAGCCCCTTTCGGATTTTTATTAAAAATTCAAATAATTTTTTTCACATACTTTTCCTTTACAATCCATTTTAAAGTACAATATTTTCAAATATTAGTAATATATCGAACAAATATTTCATCACATTTGGTAGGGCTGATTTGATTATAAATATGTAACAATTTTAATTTCTAAAACTTTTCCAAAATATGTACATTTATGTTAAAGTTTTTTCGTGCGCAATCCTTATATGTCATGAATTTATGAAGAGGGCTAAAATTATACGAGAAGATAAATTTTTTCAAATTTGAAAAAAAAATTAATTGAATTGCAGAGTAACCGCAACTTGCATTTAATAAATAAAATTTTTATAAATAACTTATATTTTATATATCGATATATTTTGAAAAGAGCTCGTTGTGGTTTTTATGATTTGATTTTTCCACGATCTCTGGCATTCATAATATAGTATACCATTATTTTTATTACTGTTTGCTGAGCTTCTTAATTCTATTTCCTTTTTTCAAAAAAGTAATTGGATATTACAATAACTTCTTGGGAAATATAATTAGCTTCTTAAAAGTCCTTGATCCTTTAAGTATGTAAAATAAAATTTTTCCACCATTAGCTAAATCTTAACTACAGTAAAACAAAGCGCTAACCAACATAATCCTCCACAGAGCTGTTACCGGTCGCAAAGACACTTGCGGCATTACTCCTCACCAATCTGAGGCAGCACTTTCAGCTGACAAAACACCAGCACAGTAACCGTAAGCAACAACTGCTTTCACCGTCATAACCACACAGATAAATCAAGGTGCGGCTAATAATCCTGAAAATTACCGTCCAATTGCAATCTACTCTGCTCTCTGAAAGGTGATGGAGAGCATGATCAATTTCCATCTTGTGAACTACCTAGAGGCCAACTCACTTCTTAATGATCGACAGTATGACTTCCGTAGAAATCGTTCCACGGGAGACCTGCTGGCTCTACTTTCTGAGCGCTGGAGTCGATCCATTCGCAATTTTGGCGAAAGTAAAGTGGTTGCTCTAGATATTTTCAAGGCATTCGATCATGTGTGGCACGGTGCATTGATATCAAAGCTTGTTGCATTTGGGGTCGGTAATGAATTCTCTCGATTTATTCGAGTTTTCTCAGAGACCGAACAATACGTGTTGTTGTTGATGGGGTCTCATCTAATGAGTTTCAGCTTAATTCAGGGGTACTCCAAGGTTCCGTTCTTTCTCCTTCTTTTTTCCTTATCTTTCTGAACAACCTTCTTTCTCAAACTTTTAATTCTGTATACTCTTTCGCAGATGACATTCATTCATTTTCCATTAATTGTAGGTCAAGCCTCTTGGAGGTTGGGGGGCAAAGGGCAGACAATGAATGACACACTCAATCAAGACCTGTTAACAGTCTCGGAGTCGTGTAAAGCGAATAGGGTTGATTTTAATGCGCTGAAGACTCAATGTTGTATGTTGACCCCTAGGGCCATGGAATCAACAATGTCATCTGTATATATGGGTGGTATAGATATTGAGGAAGCGGATACTCTTGATGTTCTAGGCATGAGAATTCAATGTGATGTTCGTTGGAACGAGCATGTTTTTCAAGTGTCGAAAGAAGCATTCAAGTGCCTTGGTTTTCTAAAACGGTGTAAAAATTACTTCACTCCTTCTGATCTCCTTAAAATCAATACCACTTACATCCGACCGAAAATGGAATACAACTCTCATATATGGGCATGAGCTTCAAAATCTATTTTGGAGCTACTGGATGTTGTGCAAAGGAGGGCGTTGGCGTTGGCGTTGGCGCTCAATAGTGACAGTAGGGTATCCAACTCTATTGATTCATTAGAACATCGTCGGAATGTGGGTTGTGTAGCACTGTTCTATAGATATTACCATGGGAAATGTTCTTCTGAGATTAGCGAATTTACGCCCAAGTGCCCGAGCTTCGGTCCGCTCTAACCGCTTCTCTAGTAGATCACATCCGTTTGTAGTCTATTGTCCAGTTGACCGCACAACGCATTACAGAGAGAATACGGTTATCAGTCGAACTAGCCGTATGTGGAATAAACTCCCTGCAGAGGTCTTTCCTGACAGTTATAATCTAATAAAATTTAAGTCTAATATCCACAAACACTACTCCTTCTCTCCTCCTTCCCATAACCTATTTTCCCGAAATCCACACAATGCACTGCATTTGTAGGGAGCATCCCCTGAGTGTTGGTTAATTAAAAAAAAAATTCCATGTGAAAGAAGGATTTTCGTGCACTTGACATGTCAAAGACCTATGACACTGTCAACCATACCGTCCTTTTCAGATACATAGCGACATCAAGTCTCCTCAATAGCACAAATAGATTGACCGTGAATTTAATGTGGGGCCGAAAATCGTTTGTGGAGTTTAGCACCACCCCCATCCCAGGAAATGTATATAATATCGTATATTAACGACTTTACGATAGTGACTATTGACCAAAATATTGATGATCTCAAGGCAACTGTTCACCTCAATGACCTTACAAAGTCCTTCAGCGCGAGGAAGTTGAAATTGTCTCTAGCAAAATCGTAGGTGACACTTTTCCCCACTTGAAAAAAGAAGTAAGGCTGGAACTAGATGTCAAAGCGACCCTGAGTCATCTTAAAATGTTAGGGGTTACATTCGGCACACTTTTTTTTCGATCTCAGCGCATGCCGCTGCTACAAAATGCGGACGAAAAATTAGATCCTCAAGTCGCTTGCAGGCAGCACTTGGGGTCTGGATAATGAAATATTAAGATATTTTTAGCTACATATAAAATGATTCTTCGGTCAGTGGTAAACTATGCAGTGTCAGTTTGGTCCCTAAGTGGAAGAAGCTCCAGAACTGCCAGAATGCAGCCCTCAAAACAGTAATGGGCTGTGTTCGAAAGTTCTCAGAGAGCCTCTTACATGAGGAAGCGAAGATCTTTACAGTAAAGGAACACACTCAGATGTTGAAGATATAGTTCCAGTTTGTCAGCGATACATAGTGGAAGAAGCTCGAGAGTTGCTAGAATACAGCCCTCAAGACAGCGATGCTTGAGGGAGCCGCTGGATCCAACAACATATAGGTGCAGTCCTAAGCAATGTGAATCATGATATGGTAACTGATGGCCAGTTATCGAGAAAACATCGTTCTCCGATGTCTTCCACACTGGTTGCGGCTGAGGAACAGTCTGCCTAAGTAAACACGAGTGTTCATACCACAGTCAAGGTCGCAAGGATTGAACTCGACACTATGGCCAACCACCTAATCAACCCAATTAAACCCTAGATGTAGCTGGACTCATCTAAAAGGGTTAACCCAGTTTTGGGACCGTGAGATGCTTTAGTCGGCAGAACAGGACGAAAATTAAAATACGATAATAATAAAAAGAAACGTGCTGCTACAATAACAATAATCACAGAGATAGACGAGTATTTTAAATAATTTGTTTGGCCATTAGTTATTATGGGATTGAAGAATTTGGTAGTAGGTATCCCAAAGCATTAACAACAGTATAGTTCTCTCTCTCTCTCTAGTTCTTTTTAAACGCTTCCTTTATTTCTCAACATTTATAAACTTCCGTTATTTGTTTCGGTTTAAAGTTAATTTTATTTCTTCCAGAAATTTACCACGCGCTATTTGGATTGCAATGCCTCTAGTAACAGGAATATATGTACTGGTAAATCTTGCATATTTTGCTGTAGTCTCCAAAACCGAAATGTTGAGTTCTCTGGCCGTGGCAGTAACATTTGGTAATCGTATGTTTGGTTCTTTGGCATTTATGGTACCAATATTTGTAGCCTTGAGCACATTTGGAGGAGTAAACGGTGTATTGTTTACCTCGGCTCGTTTATTTGCAACAGGAGCTCAAGAAGGACATTTACCAAAATTCTTTCAACTATTTCACATCAAACAACAGACACCCATACCATCATTGATATTTTCAGTAAGTGATACGTTTTAAATTTCTACTACAAATAATAATAATAATGTTTGTTTTTAGTGTCTTATGTCTTTACTGATGTTATTATCGGCTAATGTTTATGCCTTAATAAACTATTTCAGTTCAGTTTTATGGCTGTCAGTAGTTGCTAGCATAGCTGGTATGTTGTGGTTAAGGAAAAAGAGGTGAGTTTTATTTTAAAATGTGCACGTATATAATTCTCTCAAAGAAAACCCATAAATATGTGAATTAACGTATTTTCCTTACACTAAATCCAAATAACAAAAAAGAATTTAAGACCCCTGTTCAGTTTGTCATTAAAAAAAAATCCTAAAATAATTATTGCTTTTGTATTTGCACTTCCTTCTAAATTTTAGCATATAGAGATTTTTTTTGAAAGCTTTACCTGATGTTATTTCACAAAAATTTCTAATAGGTTTAAACAAATTCGGGGTAAAATTCTAAGATCGAGATTATGAGATGTTAATTATACTTTGTTTAGTTAAACTACCAATTTTTAACGCACGCTCAGAGCTAGTTTTGTATTTTTGTACAATAAAATCATTCATTTTGTTTCCAGATGAACAAACTTTTGGCTTGCTAATCTGATAAAATTTCCACCAAGCTGGCTCAACTTTAAAAACATTTACTTAAAAAAATTGCTAATACCCGGTTATAATAACACGTTCAATCACCTCAGACAATGTGCCCCTGAAATTTATTTTTATTTTATTTATTTATTTCGAATTCCCATACAACAAGACATAAAATCTTATAATTAAAGTACAGGATTAGTACTAGGTACATAGTAGTATGGAAATTTAACATTGTGTATAATAACAAATAAAAATAATAAAAAAATATATAATAACAAAATAAAATAATAATAAAAAAGTTTAATATAAAAATTAGTTATTTAAAAGCGATTTAAAATAGAAAACCAATTAATTATAGAAATTAAAGAGGGCCATTTTAAATTGCATTGCGTTGCTTATGAACTGAATGTTTGAAGGTAGCAAGTTCCAAAGACGAATTGAATTAATTAAAAACTGCCATTCAGATGTTTGTGTTCGATGTCTAATTGGTATTAAATCATTTGTTCTGCGAGATCGAGTGAACGATATTCTATTAAAAAGATAAGAAGGTTCACGGGTATATATAATTTTATGTAATAAAGTCAAGGTACGAATTTTTAGTAAATCACTGAAACTAACTCCATACATTTTTTTTAAAACTGGTGTAATATAATCATACTTCTTCAGGCCGTAAACATACCTTAGTATGGCGTTAAAAGCTTTCTCCAATTTATTGTAACTCGTATAATCACAGCTCGAAAGAACTTCACATCCGTATAACAAAGTTGGCATTATATATGTTTTTGCAAGTAATAACCGAATCTTTACCGGTGTAAAGTATTGTCTTTTCCACAGAATTCGTAGCATAGCACATGTTTTTCCAGCAGCTCTGTTTATGTGATCAGTCCATGTAAAATTATTATTAAAAATTATACCAAGATTCTTTGTTGTTGTTACAATCTCAATTGCTTGATTGTTTAGTATAACTTCTGGTTCAAAAGTTGATTTCTTGGATTTTGGATTAATCACCAGACACTTAGATTTGCTGGGATTCAAGCAAAGGCCATTGGATGAAGCCCACATAAAAACACGATGTAAATCCTCATTTAGTTTACTTAAGCAATCATCAGTATTTTTGTTGTTATTACATACATGTATATAATTGAACATCATCAGCATAGATATGAACACTGCTGTACATTAGTTGCTCTGATAAATCGTTGACGTATATTGTAAAAAGTAGAGGACCAAGGATTGATCCTTGAGGAACACTTTTCGATATTGGCAGAAGTCGTGATATTTTTTTTTATTAGCAAAGACTGACTGTTTACGATTAAATAAGTAGGACGCAATTAATCGAGTGGACGACAAAGAAAATTTAAACAAAGTTTGCAGTTTCATACAAAGAATTCCATGATCAACCATGTCAAATGCCTTAGAGTGATCTAATGAAACAAGAAATGACTTGAAACCAGCATCAATATTACTCCGTATTTCCTCCGTGACATCAATAAGCGCAGTTACGCAACTATGCTTAGGCCGAAAACCTGACTCTCTGCTTGTAAGTAAGCCATTTCTATTTATGTAATCGTACATTTGCTTATGTAGTAGCTTCTCAAATACTTTTGATAGAAATGGTAATATAGAAATAGGTCGGTACTCATTACTGGATTTTGGTGTAGGTATTATTTTAGCATATTTCCAGTTAGCAGGAAAAGTACTTTTAATTATGATATTGTTGAATATGAATGTGATATATGGTAACAACACAGGAAGAATAGCTTTTAAAAACTTTGGGTGAATATTATCAAATTAAATCTAGACATCTCTTAAAAAAACAAAAATCATGTAAGAAAATTACATTGTAGTCTGGGCCAACTGGGTCCCAGGCCAGTTTTAGTTTTTTTAATAAATGAATTCATAAACGTTACGAATTTATAACAAAAACAATTTCAGCTTAATTGAGTATTGATGATTTGTTTGTTTTTTTTTTTTTGTGACAGCGGCTTGTCGCTTAATCTAAAATTCTCCTCAAAAATATAAAAAAAGATAAAAATATTATCTATAAAAATTGACTAATATATAATATTCGTATGTAATTAGAAGAATTTATGCAATATGACAGGTAAATATATGTATGTGTCACGTGGAAATGCTAAAAGTTTTGTGTATGATAAAGAAAAATACTTTCTTCTAGAAGTTTCATGAGTACGCCTTTGTTCTATATATCGATTCAGGTACTTGTTCTGATGAATTAACAGTTTCAGATAACGAGACTGAAGAAGAAACATGTGTGGGACGGAGAGCCTGTAAAAGGCAAAGAAAACTACCCAAAATGCTCGAAAATTTAAAAGTTCGCGAAACAAGTGTTCTCCTTAATCCATGTAAGAACAAACATTGTGAAAATTCATGCTCCAAAAAGTTTTCCGAAACTGACAGAGTACAAATAAATGAAAATTTTTGGGACATTAATAAACTACGACAAAAAGACTGGTTGAAATTATGCATTAGAAGAGTTAAAGTTAAAAGATTAAGAACAAATGGCAATAAAAGACAGTATACCTATAAAGCACACCTAAAGTATGTCAACAATCTTATATATATTTACGCTGATCCCTGACTCACTGACTGACTGACTGATTCTGTAACGCTGAAATAATACACACACATAGCACTTCCTACAAAGCTATGTGAAATACACAGACAAAATTTAATCTTTCTCATTTTATACAAACACACACACAATTTTCTCTCTTCTTTGTTACCGACCAGTGCTGCTAATAAAGTCTTCTGAAAATCGACAATTTTGGAAATTAAATCGCCAAAATCGTCGTTTTTAAAACTAGAAATTGTCAAGAAAATTTTACCGCTTATAAAACTCGAAAAATATTACAAAAGGAAATAATAAAATTTATTTATATCATTCATATTACGAATATTATTACAGCATTGGTTATTTCTATAGTATTAGTGATGAAATTTCAACGAAAAAAATTTAACACAACAACTAAATAATTTTATTGATATGTTTCTATAGCTGAAACATATAATATAGGTTTTAAATTGTTAAATTGAGATGCTATTCAAGGAATTTCAGTTTTGAAACGACTTGACCCAGAATTAAATCTATACATATTTTGTAATTTACATTTACATTTACATTTATTTACATTTATGCTACTGAAAATTTTAAATCTTCAATCATCATTTTAACAAATTTAACAAATCATTGTAACAAGTTGAAAAATCGTCGAAATTACAATAAGTTGTCAAAACTAGCAGCACTGCTAACGACAATAGCACTACATATGCAGATTTCGTGTTACATATGGAATAAGTTGAACGCAAAAAATGAATCAAAAAAACTAATATCTATTGTTGGTCAATGAAAAATTTCTGAAAAAAAAGTTATGAATGAAATTTTAAACATATTTTTATTTTTTTTTTTGTACCGCTTCGATTTTTCTTCTCATTTAACATCATCCGATTTGCATAAATACTTCCTTTAACAAACTAAACTTTTCCGTTTGTCTGTTTTGATTTTCTTCTCAAAAATGTTTTGTATTGTTAGGAGTGCTTTCGCGCAGGCTCTCTGGTACCAAAGAGTATGCTTTTTTGGTAAATATTTGAGAAAAAAGAGATCTTAAATGTGGATTTTGTTGTTGTCCAACGTATGATTTCGTTTAAAGCTCTGTATTGAAAAGCACTTGAAAAAATAGTGCAATATTAAGTTTAAAATTTAAATTATTCTAACTTTGCATAATTATATTACATTGTAATTTCAGAAGAGAGGTGGGCAAATAATTTTTTTTTCACTCATAATATTAATTTTTGCACAATTTGCTTTCAAAAAATTTTGACAACCATAAATTACGTAAATAGGTATATTTATGATTTTAAATTGAATAATTTATTGAAATTTTCATGGAAGAATTAAAGGCAATTTGGAATAAGTTTTTTTTTTTTTTTGAAGTAAAACTAATACGCTCTGATTTTTTATTTTTTGGATTTAAAGATAACTTTTCAAAAAATGTAGTTCTCTTTTTTCAGTTTACATGTATGATGAAATATGAAATATTTTTATTTTTTTTGTGTAGGTGTATTGGTGTTTGCACTTCCTTAAGGGGTGGTAGGTTATAAAACCTTTTTTGCATTTCTCTTTCTGAATGCACAACATGTCGAGCGGGTTGTGTCAAAATTTTAAGTAAGTCAGAGCGAAACTTAAGAAGGTACAGCGCTTCCAGCGACCGGCCTCATACGGTATATAAATCAGTTTTTAAAAACTTTAAACCGATTTTCTCGCAAATAAATGTTCAAAGTCCGTGAAAATCATAACTCAAAATCTACTTGACCGATTCTTTTGAAATTTTAGACACAATATAAATTGTATAGCAAAAATCGTTTTTCCCTTCAAAATGCTGCAAAAAAAATTGTAAAAAACTCTTCGTCACTACCTCAGGAAACATGTCACCTTTGAAACGCATTTCGATTTCGAGATTCGCTGTCACGGACAGGACCGGCGGATCCGGCCAAATTAGTTATACTAAGTTCGTTATAACCGTAGTATTTTTTTGTTTTGTCCGAAAGGTTTAAAAACTTTTTTTAGTTGAAAAAGTTTATTTATTTTGGGGCATTTTAAAAAGTTATAAACCATAAATTAAATTACTAAAAATATACATATTAATAGTTTGTCCTAATAAGACTGAAATTATCGAGTTTCTATCAAAATAAAATATTTTTTTTAATTCATATAATATTAAAAACTCCTTATGTATAGAAGCAGAAAGTACAAAGCAAAGGTTCGCTACTGGCAAACTTTTACGAAAATATACATAAAAGGACCTTTTTTAAAATTAAATTAAATTATAATTAATTTTTTTTAAATATATATAATATAGGAAAATTCTGAAATGGAAAAAAAAAATTGTGTGTTAAAGTCAAAAGTTTGATATACCCACTGTTCGCTATAAGAGAAGCAATTTGTATGAAAAATGTGATTAAAACTCTTGGGGCCGAAGAAATTCTTCGCTATAAACAAAAATTTATTACAACCAAGGTACATTATAAGCGAACTCCATTATATTAAATTTTAATAATTTTGGGAATCTCCAATCTCCTCAGTTTACCCGGCCTTCCCACGTTCAAGTCACATACAATAGTCAAAAAATTGTTAAGAAACTGTCCCATTGAAAAATTGAAAGAGAGAATTGAAACGTATGATTGTTTAGTAAAAAAGAGTAAAAAAGTATGAGTGCATTACAACCTGAAAGCTAAACATTTAACGTGTGAAGGCCGGGTAATATCTTAAATATATTTACGCTGATCCCTGACTCACTGAATGACTAACTGGTTCTTTAGCGCTGACCAAAATGATATGGTTCTAATTCCTAGGATTGATCTCGCCCCAACCGACACCACATTACCTTTCATATTAAAACGCCGCCAGTTTCCAGTAATTCCTGCATACGCAATTACCATAAACAAGGCTCAAGGCCAGTCATTTGATTTGGCATTAATTTGGAGACCGCGGTATTTTCACACGGCCAACTGTATGTGGCTTTGTCACGATCAAAAGTTGCAATCCAAGTTAAGATACGTATTCAATCGAACCCACAGCAAGGAAAACTATTGAATGACCAACGATATTTCACACGAAATATAGTTTTTCAAGAGATTCTAAATTGAAAAACTTTTTTGTCATATAACGGGTGATTTTTTTGAGGTTAGGATTTTCATGCATTAGTATTTGACAGATCACGTGGGATTTCAGACATGGTGTCAAAGAGAAAGATGCTCAGTATGCTTTGACATTTCATCATGAATAGACTTACTAACGAGCAACGCTTGCAAATCATTGAATTTTATTACCAAAATCAGTGTTCGGTTCGAAATGTGTTTCGCGCTTTACGTCCGATTTATGGTCTACATAATCGACCAAGTGAGCAAACAATTAATGCGATTGTGACCAAGTTTCGCACTCAGTTTACTTTATTGGACATTAAACCAACCACACGAATGCGTACAGTGCGTACAGAAGAGAATATTGCGTCTGTTTCTGAGAGTGTTACTGAAGACCGTGAAATGTCGATTCGTCGCCGTTCGCAGCAATTGGGTTTGTGTTATTCGACCACATGGAAGATTTTACGCAAAGATCTTGGTGTAAAACCGTATAAAATACAGCTCGTGCAAGAACTGAAGCCGAACGATCTGCCACAACGTCTAATTTTCAGTGAATGGGCCCTAGAAAAGTTGGCAGAAAATCCGCTTTTTTATCGACAAATTTTGTTCAGCGATGAGGCTCATTTCTGGTTGAATGGCTTTGTAAATAAGCAAAATTGCCGTATTTGGAGTGAAGAGCAACCAGAAGCCGTTCAAGAACTGCCCATGCATCCCGAAAAATGCACTGTTTGGTGTGGTTTGTACGCTGGTGGAATCATTGGACCGTATTTTTTCAAAGATGCTGTTGGACGCAACGTTACGGTGAATGGCGATCGCTATCGTTCGATGCTAACAAACTTTTTGTTGCCAAAAATGGAAGAACTGAACTTGGTTGACATGTGGTTTCAACAAGATGGCGCTACATGCCACACAGCTCGCGATTCTATGGCCATTTTGAGGGAAAACTTCGGAGAACAATTCATCTCAAGAAATGGACCGGTAAGTTGGCCACCAAGATCATGCGATTTGACGCCTTTAGACTATTTTTTGTGGGGCTACGTCAAGTCTAAAGTCTACAGAAATAAGCCAGCAACTATTCCAGCTTTGGAAGACAACATTTCCGAAGAAATTCGGGCTATTCCGGCCGAAATGCTCGAAAAAGTTGCCCAAAATTGGACTTTCCGAATGGACCACCTAAGACGCAGCCGCGGTCAACATTTAAATGAAATTATCTTCAAAAAGTAAATGTCATGGACCAATCTAACGTTTCAAATAAAGAACCGATGAGATTTTGCAAATTCTATGCGTTTTTTTTTTAAAAAAAGTTATCAAGCTCTTAAAAAATCACCCTTTATTTCTTATCTGTTTTGATACTTATGTATACAATTTCTACAAACACAATCTTTTTTCATATGTACATACATATGTAACAATATAATTTTCAATTTACTACTATATTAAAAGGAATTTAATTTATTATAAATTGTTCGTGTATTTAAATTTAAACTGTTTTAATCATAATTTTTAAACGGGCGCCTAGGCGCCACACAATCAACTAGTTTTTATTAAAAACACACTTCACGTTTCGCAAATGTTTTTAAGATCTGTAAGAGCTGAAAATACCAGCCCAAAAGAAAATCACTCCTCACAATAAATCTGACGAAGCAAACGTATCATTAATAAAATCCTTCATTAAAAAATTGTCAGCGTCTCATTAGTGCGGAAATAAGAGCAATAAACTATATTTAACTCGGGCATTTAGAAATATAAAAGCCGTATTCAGCTTTATAGCGAACATTTAAAGACTATAAAAAAGGAAAAATAACTTCCATCTCGGCTTCCATAGTATATGCCTAAAATCAATTTCAATCAACAGAAGCATATCAAATGCACATAAATAATAAAGAGAAATCTAAGGAAACTTTTTTAGAGGATCAGGAGAAGAGGAAAGCTTCATTTCTGTGTGTTAGTTTCGATCTACAAAAAGTGCTTAATACACCACATGAAACGCTATAACTCAATATGTTTTGAAAATTGGTTTATTTCAAATAAAACAAGTAAGAGAAAATTATAGTCGGTCTAGAGCGAGACCATATCTTTTAGGTCCAACTAATTAGATATAGAAGACAAGCATGAACCAAATTTGAGTGGCATTGCTATTATTTTTTCTTTTTGCCTTCGGATATGAAAAAGTTCATATCGGATGCTATATTTATATGGGGACAAGGTCGAAAAATGGACCGATCATGACTATATTTTTTAAGATCACTTATTTTTTGCAAAAACATGTACAAACCAAATTTGTGAAAAATCTTTGCAATAGTTTTGTCTTTTTATTAGCTTTAAGTGAAGATCGGGATTCAGTTTCATATGGGGGCTATGACTAAGAATTGTCCTATAAGGTTTATTTTTAGGCTACTAATAAATGAATGTAATAAACATACACAAACCCAATTTGACCGAGATCTACACGATAATTCGGATATAATGGAAATTTAAGTCGATCTCATGGGGGTCATTTCTATGGGGTCTAGGTCTGAACATGAACTGATTTTCACAAATTTCAATTGCGTTAATCCTATGGCCGATAGAATCTTATATACTAAATTTCATCAAAATATATTCGACCTGTAGTTTGATTACAAGGTTTACATGGATACACAGACGGACGGACAGATGGACGGACGTACATCGGTAAATTGTCTCAGGAGGTTATTCTGAGTCGATCGGTATAATAAAAGGTAGGTCTAGGTCAAATATTTTTGGTTGTTACGAACATCAGCGCAAAGTCATTATGCCCTTACCACATAGTGGTATAAGGTATAAAAATACGAATACATGATATGTATTATGAATTTAAATTTGTTGACTTCAAGCTAATAAGCCTAATATTTATCTATAATAAATAACCTAAAAACAAATATATGTACATATACGTATTATAAATATCCTGCTAATATGTGAAAAAGTTACCTCCATTTCATGCATTGGACAAAACAGAACCTTCCTACAAAATTCGGTGGTATTAACTGGACTTAATCAAGAAAAAAAAAAAAACCTTCCCTTGTAAAATTTTGTGTTTGTCGCTTAAGATCTTATTGCGGTTAATTGACGTAAAAAATAAGTCAGATTATTAGATATGTTCATATCGGATGTGATTATTATTTGGAGACTACGTCCAAAAATGGGGGGGTCTAGGCCAAGTATTTTTATTAGTAACACACACACACATCAGAAGGTACCTTAACTACTTTTTTTATATCCTATACCACTCAGTGGTCAGGATATAATAGTGTGTGTTCATACCAAAAATATACCGATTTATAGTCGATTTAGCGATGTCCGTCCGTTCTCTGTCTACGTGTTCATGTAAACCTTGTAATCACTCTACAGGTTGCACTTATGAAAATATTTTGCTGGCCTTATAACAATCGGTATGAAATTGCAGAAAATCCTGGTCCTAGTTCCCCTATACAATCGAATTAAATTGCCTTAAGATTCAGATTATCTTATAGATCTCGTTAAAAATTTGTATACGTGTATTTATTACTCCCATTAATCAGAAGTTCAAAATAAGCCCTGTAGGACAGTCAATTCTCAGTCAATTCTCAATTAAATCTAACAAAAAGCTAAATTTTTCAAAGATTTTTTTCATATTTTGCTTATATATGATTTTGCGAAAAATATACTCGTAAATATAACGTGCGATATGTACTTTTACATATCTGTAGACAACAAATTCATAACAATGCCACTGAAGTTTGGTTTATGCTTATTTTCTACGAGGGCTGTACCAGAGCAACCCGACCTGACAGAGAAAACACAACGAATTTGGGAAGCATTTTTTTTTATATCCCAACATAATCTCATTTTATTTTGATACACTTTTCCCAGCGATATTCAACAGCTTCAATACCCTGTTTAATAGGTAAGAAGTGTCTAGCTTCTTAAAATATCCATCAACCGCAGACTCCACCTCTTCACTATTGGTAAATATTTTACCACCGAGCAATTTAAGGTTTGGAAATATAAAATAATCCGAGGGTACTAAATCTGTCGAATAAGATGCGTGATGAAGGAATTCGAACTTTAATTCATGGATTTTGGCTATCGCAATAGTGAATGAAACAACACTTTATTTTTCACCAAATGAGCCCTTTTTCCTTAATTTAATTACATAAACGCTGCAATAAGTTATCATAATACTCGGCCATTGATTGTTTTTCCTTTTTGAACATAGTCATCAAAAAAAACGGACGCTATAATCTTGTACGTATATAGAACTGACTTAGCCTTTTTTGGAGACGATTCTTCCACTGAAGTTCACTCTTTTGACTGTTCCATTGTCTCAGGAGAGAAGGCGCAAAAACCTGGCTTTATTACGGTGAAATATCACTAAATACTCTACTGAAACAACTTCACCCATCTAACAGACAGCATTCTCATCTCCAATAGAGCAGATTTTGAAATTTATTTATTTTTTTATTTATTTCATTGACTGTCCTATGCTACAAGATTAAATCTTATAAATTCAGCATAGGATTTTATAAAGCTAAACAGGTTAATTTGTTTAGAAGAATTAAATGTAAATTTAAAATCATAAAAACAAAATCATGACAGAAATTAAGCATATAATTTAAGAACTTCATTTTTAAATTTTAATGCGTTACTATATAGCTGAATGTGATATGGTAGTGCGTTCCAAAGGCGTATGGCGTATGGATTTTAGTTTACACTTACTAGCAGCATCACAATTTGGGAAAATTTCACATCCATAGAGCAAACAGGGAATTAAATAAGCTTTAGCAAGAAGCATTCTAATGTTTAATGGGGTGCAGTGTTGAGTGGCCCAAAGTGTTCTTAACATTCCATATGTTCTTCCCACAACATTGTTTACGTGATTTGTCCAAGGGAGGCTGTCATTGAATATAATTCCGAGGTTTTTGACAGAGGTTACGACCTCAATTTGCTTGTTATTTAGTTTTACATTAAAAACATGATCAAGATTCAGTAATCGTTTATGAATAACGATACATTTAGTTTTTTTCGGGTTGAAACACAGCCCATTTGCAGCTGCCCATTTATGTATGTTGCTTAAATCATAATTAAGCTTGGAAATTTATGTATTGAGCATTTTAATTGTGCTACTGAGATATACCTGGATGTCGTCAGCATACATATGTATATTACAATATTTTAGTTTACCTGGTAGATCATTAGCATATATGGAAAATAAAAGGGGCCCCAAAATCGATCCCTGAGGCACAATCGGTTATGTAAGAATACTGATTATGAACGATCGGATAGGTACGAAGACATAAGTTTAGCTGAAGTGTAACTGAAATTAAACATATGTTTCAGCTTTTAACATAAAATAAAGTGATCTACCGTATCAAAGGCTTTCGAGTGATCGAGCAGTACCAAGAGAACCTCTTTTCCATTATCTATTTGTTGCCTTATTTCTTCGGAAACACTTAACAGAGTTGTGACGCAGCTATGCTTTGGACGAAAACCCGATTGCCTTTCAGTAAGTTATTTCTTTTAACAAAATCGCTTATTTGAGAATGTAACAGCTTTTCAAAGCCTTTGGAGAGAAATGGAAGGATTGCAATTGGCCTAAATTCCTTGTTTGATTTAGGTATTGGTATAATCTTAGCATATTTCCATTTAAGTGGATAAGAACTTGTTGTTATGATGTTGTTGAAAAGATATGTAATATAAGGTAGAAGAAATGGCAAAAGTATTTTTATGAATTTTGGGTGCATGTTATCAAATCCAACAGCATTTGACTTGATTCTTGAACAGCACAAAGCGATATCATATTGATTTACACATTCAAATCCAAATATAAATCAAATGATTTCAGCTAGCTCACCTTCAGCCGACCAGGTTGTTTTGGGACCGCCCTTTTTTATCCATTTAGTTCGACCTAAGACACTTTCTTAAACTCATGATATAGGCTATCGGATAGTCTGTCTAGAACTACTATTATTTACTGAAAAAATTAAGTTTTAGATGTTTTTTGAAAACGGTTTAGTTTACGAAATATTTTGGGACACCTCATAAAATATGTCTAGGTTTATTTTCAGGTCCCATAAAATTCGAGGGACTTCAATCTACATTCATGTATGTGTTTTGTGGAAAAAGGAGTCAAAATTTTAAATATCTGTAGATATTTGAACGGGTCGTATACAAAAAGTTAGCCAAACTTATACCTACACTAGCTGAGTCTGGTCCGCGTTGCTGGCCCGAAGAAAACATCTGGATTTTATATTGCATCTAAATTTTAATACCGAGTGTCGGGCAAAAGCAAAGCACGATTTAATAATATTATGTATTTGACTGAAAAAAAATATACGTTTTCTTGAATATTTTAACACCAGCGCCACCTACAGGTGAAAAACTTTGTCAGCAACTTTAGTTTTATGTACATAATATATGTTGCGAATTTGAGCTAAATTGGACCGTAAATAATTTTTTTGGGAAAATCTCGACCCCAGCGCCACCTATCAGGTACAAAAAAAAGTTATGCAAATCGGAGAACCAAAGGAACATATAGTATGAATACGAAGTCGCTAGCATTAGTGGTTCAACAGTTATTAGAGTACCAACATACGCACCAACGTTTTTATATATTAAGATAATCAGATTTAAATATTAATAAGTGAAATTGAAGTTAAATAAAATTTATGATTTTTATTTTTTTATATATTTCAGGCCAGATATACCACGACCCATTCGAGTGAACACAGCTTTACCCATTATATTTATAATCTGCTGCATTGTTTTAGTACTCATGCCTAGTTTTACTCAACCAATGAATCTTTTGGTGGGCATTGCTATTACTCTGGCTGGTATACCATTCTACTATATCTTTATAGCTTGGAAAGATAAACCAAAATGCTATGGACGCTTTTCCGAAAGTATAGTCAGCATATGCCGAGCGATGTTTAATACAACCATTATAGAAGGAAATGAAAAAGTGAAAAATTAAAAATCATAAGGTTAAACGTTAAACACTCTATGACTGAATGAATTGAGTTTTTCTCTAACAATATGCTTTATTATTTTTTTATAATTTATATAAAGAATCTTGCCGTCAAGTGTGTTTGACCTCTCCCCATTAAAATATGCATAACTTATATATGGGTTACATATGTAGTACTAAACAGATAAAAAAAAATAAATTTAATAAACTTGTGTAACTGGGTTTTCACATTTTATTATCGTAAATAAGTATCGTTAACTATAGTAGATAACATTAACGAAAATTATTTAACAATTTAAAACTAAACGACTGATTTCGAGACCAAAACATTAAATAATGCATTTAATGAATTCATATATATAATATGGGATTCATAAAAGGCTTAGTTAGCATTTTAAAAAAGACTAAAAGACTGACTTCAGTTAGTAATGATTAAAACAAAACCGTTAAAATGAATTCATATAGGTACATTTAAAAAAGAATCAGTATCGGGAATTCATTGAACGTTAATCTACATAGTGCTAAAAAATTATATTCCATTAGAAGATCTGCTTACGTCAAGCCATATCTATATGGATTGACTTGTTATAAACTGTGAAAACCCAGAATAATTTATTTATTACTGTTAAGTATTTGTGCTTCGACAGCTATTATTTATATCCCTCGCAACATATGATATTATTTTTCTGTACTTAAAATAGTTTTAAGTCCAAATTGTTACATACATAAATACCATCATCATGAAAATATTTAATATAATTTAAAGCTTTTAATTGTATACGCCTTATGTTAAGATACTCGTTAGTACAATTTTTTGATTTTTAACAATTTTGTAATTTTAAATTAAGATTCCAAATGGTGTACGCTTGTGTATTGAATTTTGTATTTATTTATGCTTGCATTTTAAGAAGACAATTTTAGGGACTCTATTATTAAATAAAATATAAATATTTAAAAAAAAAATTTTTTTCAAAATTTTTTTATTTTTGGAATTGTATAGATTTTTTTCAAACGATCGATTGAATCATTGGTTTAACTAAAACAATGTGGTAATTCCATATACATACAGATTTCAAATTAAGAAAAAAAAAATACTTGAGAAACTTTTAATGTAAAAAAACATAAAAATTTCCATTACATTTTAATTAACATTACTTGCTTCTAAAGGGTGTCCGAATGCGACATTGCTGGTAAATTTACTCTTTTGAAAAATTTTATTATTATATTATATTGGACAATTTTCTAACGAAAGTCGCAATACTGGGATCTTCTCTTTAAGCACAGGAATTGCTTATTAGCAAATACATGCAACCTTAAAAAATCCCAAATAAAGACTCTGTTGGTCACACGATCTTACTGGCCAATTCTGATCACCATTTCTTGATATTAGATGAACTGGAAATTTTTCCGTTAGCAATTTAATTGTTTCGCACGCAATTTCACAGGTTGCGCCATCCTGTTGGAACCACATTCTTCAAGATCCAAATCAATCAAATCTGGCCGGTAACCCAAACGGATCACTGTAACTGCATTACCAAACTCATTTCAGAAGTACGGCCCAATCACTTCGTCTGCTTTAAAATCGCTCCAAACATTAACTACGGCATTAATGCAAATTTACGAGGGAACTCGTTGATTAATTGATTAATTTAAAAAAATAATCACTGCTCATTTGTGTTTGACAGTTTTGCAAAAATGGAGAAAGTGAACTTCGAGTGTTGATAGAACATTTATTTTTTCGGAAACAAAACTATTATCCAAACTAAGGAAGGGCTTTATCAATAATATGGGGACTCTGCACCATCAACTTCAATAATTAAGCAGTGAATTACTGAATTCCGTTGTGGTGTACAGGTACGACCACGTGACACGGAATTTTCAGGTCACAAAAAATAGGTCTTCACGCCAGAAATCGTCGATAAAATCCATGGACTGATATCGGATGAACGAAGGATAAAAGTGCGTGAAGTGGCTGAGGATATAGCCATCTCAAAACTGGATCCATCATAACACACCAGAGATCAAGAAACAGTAAAAGCAGTGGATTTCTTCGGGTGAAAGTGCCCAAAAAGACCAAGTCAGTCTGTCGGCCAACAAGAACTTGGCGATAGTTTCTTGGGATGCATACGGTGTCTTTCACATCAAATACCTTGAAAAGTGTAAAACGCACTCGCGTATTTCAACAAAATTTTCTACATTTTCTACAAATTACCTCTGATAGTTTCGCAACGAATACCAACAAATAATTTGCTGTTATTTCAATGCTAGAAAACATATCATTCTGGCAAAATGGGTTAAATGGGCTTTAAATTATGTTATGTTATTGTATTTCTGATCAACATCAGTACTAGTATTGTATACATATATTGACTACACAAAAAAAAATCTCATATATTAAAAGAATTTATGAATAAACTGTGCATTCAAGATTTTTTTCAATATTTTTCTTCTCTCAAACCTCTATAACTAAAGTTCTAATTAACGTAGGCTGTTAACATAGGTCTAAGAACACTTAGTGGATCAAGCTCCTTCTTTTGAGCTATTAACTGCTTAAATTCGTTGGGTTTGAGGAAAGTTATGCGTGGAGAATCAACTTTACTTTTACTGTACGTTAACTTATCTTGGCATATTTTGGCATTATGTATTGGTGCGGCGGTGGTGGAACTTCCGCTTCCTGTTTCCCTGAGCCTTAACGGGTCGCACGTGCTGGCAGGGGGCCTAGCTCGCCGGAGGGGTGGGATCTTGTTAAGGCCCAGGGAAACCCCACTACAGATGTTCACGTGCGATTAACTAAAAAAAAACTGTCAAAAAAAAACTGACGCTATATGGGACGGATGGCCATACTTACCTTGGGATTGGGGACGAGGTGTTCTGCCCCTTTTGCCCTCCCTACCATGTTACCTCGACTCCATCTTAATTGGAGGTAACCCACAAAATGATAAGAATTTGGTTTGGTTTTCTACATTGGGTTTAAAACAAAATTCTTTATTCTACCTCCATTTCAAGGTTTTAATTTGAATTTATAGTTAGAAAAAATTCTTATTTAAATTTGTTTTTAACAGTGCTTTAATTCATATTTAGAAAAATTTTTAATTTAACTTTATATTTAGAAATTGTTTTAATTTGTATTGAGAAAATTGTTTAATTTAAATCTATTTGAACATATATATATATATATGTATATATGTATATATTGTTTTTTCTTTAATGGAATTTAACTCTGTCCAAAATTGTAATAAATATAGTTTGGTGGTCGGTACTGTACTTGAATTATATAATTGGTGGTTATTTCTTCGTTCCACAAGAGTACAGCTATCTCATGAACGGTAGCTGATGTCACTTTAAATTTTATAAATTGGTAATTTTAAGTTAATTAGTTAATTAGTAATTTCATTGGTAGAAATAATTAATTTTGATGAAATATTTAATTTTTAATATAAGTTTGTGGAAATTTTGTAATTTTTTTTTTTAAATTTAATTTTATGTTTAGAAAAGTAGAAGATTTTAATTTAACTTTCTGTTAAAAAAAATCTTGACGTAGGAAATTCCTAGTTTAACATTACATTTAAGAACATTTTAAATATAGAAAAAGAATTTTTTTTTTTTAATTTTGAATTCAAGGAACATTTTGCTTACTTTTATATTTAAGTAAATATTAGCTTAATCTTATATTTAGACAATTGTAATTTATAATTAGAAAAATTTTTAGCAAAACCTTTTATTTCTATTTAACAAAATTTTACTTCCTATTTGGGAGAAAATATTCTTTTGTTTTTTTTTTGTTTTACTGTAGAAAAATCTTAGTTTACGAAATATTTAATTTACACAAATATTTAATGTAGAAAATTTTAATTGCCCTTCGGAATAATAAAAGTCAAAGAATTACCCATTAAAGCTGGAGTTGATGGTGCCGATGTTGCCGCTTTCGTCTGACGCCGGGGTTGTATTTCGGTGGCTTCGTTGTTGCTTTTTAAAGATGAATTTTCTTTTATTGCTGGTTTCATCGTTGCCGTAGTTGAATGTTGTCGGTTTATTTGGCGTGAGTTTAAGTGAATAAACTTTTGTTTTATTGTTTTTTTTTTTTTTTTTTTTGTTTTTAGTACTGAGGTAACGGTTTTTAAAAATAACTGTTTTTAATTTTGTATTGATTTTAAGTTTAAGAATTTGATTTTCGTTACTTTAACGAAGTTTAAAATAAAATTTTCATGTTCACAATTTAAACAAATTCCAGTATATTATGTGTTATAAATTTGTTCTTTTAAGGTTTGAAAAGTATATTTTTTTTTTGTTTGTTTTTGTGTTTTAGTAATTTATAATTTTTCTTTGCCGGTTTACAATGTTCAAAGAAAAATTTATTTAAAGCTACAAAGTTATTGTTTTCCCTATTCAAAATTCTCTTTAACACACGAAATTGACTGTCCTTGAATTTATCGTCCACTTAATATCCGCACTTTTTCTTCACTTTTGTCACTGTCATAAATTCAAATTGGTTTTATGAAAATTTTTCTTTCGGTTGTCTTAACAACCTCTTCACTTCAGGAGCAGAACTTTACTGAATTTTAAATTTAGCGTCATCTTCTTAACGACCCAATTATACAAGACTTTTTTTTTAATTTTTTGCACACAAAAAAAATCTATCAACAAACCAGTTTGTTGTTTGCAAAAAAAAAAAAATCGCATTCACTCATTCGTGTAACCAACACTCATACATTCATTAAATTCCTATGTAAAAAAAATACTACATCTAACGATGAGGGGAACAAGGTAAGCCAATGTTAATGGCTGAAAACATAGGTGGGAATGAGAGCGAGTAACAGCTTTATACATGAATGAAATTATGCGGGTAGAAAAATATTAACACCAACTCAAGTGTTTAAAAATAGAATTTTTTTTTTTTGCAACAAACAGAAATTGGCAAACGATATTACCTATAAGGTGTTGTTTACATGTTGTACGTTTTCTCTTTTGTTTGATGTACACTAAATAACAGAATTTTCGTACGGCCGTCACAATTACTGTACGTTGACTTCTCTTGGAAAATTCGTTGGGTTTGAGGAAAGTTATGCGTGGAGAATCAACTTTACTTTTACTGTACGTTAACTTCTCTTGGCATATTTTGGCATTACTGTACGTTAACTTCTCCTGGCAAATTTTGGTATTATATTATAAAAATTAATATAATATAATATAATGCTGCGGAGCAGCAGGGGTCCTCTAGTTATTTATTAATTATTTATTATTTTTGCATTTATATTCAATACCAATTTGTGCAATTTAAATCACTTCAATTGGAAGAAATTAAGTTTATTTTTAAAAACATTCTATTGACTTTTTAGGAGTTGTTCAAAAGTATTTTGAAACTAGTGGATATCGGAACAACTTACAACTTGATAATCAAAAAAATTAAGTTGTTTGTTTTGGAGCACTTATCTTGTTCTAAGCTAGTTGTAAAAGTAAAAACTCTCTTTGAAAATCTCTAGTCAATTAACTGTATCTACTTATTTTATTTAAAAAAAAAATACTTTTAACATGTAAAAATATTATTAGTTGTCACTTTAAAAGTAGTCTTTTACAAACAAAAAAAGGAAAAAAAATATTTTAATATTATTTAGTGTATAAAATAACTATCTTTTACTTTCACAAAATATACAGTGAGTGACAATACAATGGAGACTTTTAACAAAATTTATTTTTGATGACTTGAACGGTCAATACCAAACAATTGGATCATAAAATTAAAAACCTCTTTTATTATTTTAAAAACTTTTGTGTTTTATTTATATAAAAGAAGAAAACATATCTACAATATTAATAGGCTAGGCGATTTCTTGTGACCGATGTATTGTTCTACCGTTTTATCCCGATTTTGACGAAATGTATATTGTTTGTATATTTATATACGCCGTTCTGCAGATTTACAGATTTTTAAATTTTTTCCTTTATTTTGAGTAAATTGCATTTAAAGTTGCTACTAACATATACATAAAATTATACAATGCTATGTGTGTGTTTATAAAATCTGCTAATGTGTTTGTAATAAAATGAGTTTTTGAGTGTTGATTTGTAAATTGGCTATAATTGATTAGCATACCTTTAGGGTCTTTATTTAATGAAAAATAAAATTTCCTAGAATTTGCACTCGAATTTCGAAGGCTGGAATCTGCTAGTTAACAAAAAATAGCTTAACTTAAAAAAATAATAAATTAAAAGTATTAATTTTTATGCTGTTGACAAAACATCTATTTTTGGTTTCAATATCACGTTGGATCTCAATTAATTTATAGTACAGCTTCACAACGTTGAAGCATAACGTCAATTACATTGTTGATGTAATTGTTTGCCCCTCTGAATTGACTGTCTCTAAGAGATCTATCTTGTTTGTGTAATTTCGTGTTCGTATTTTTCGATCTACAATTTCAAATATATTTTCTATGGGATTGAGAACTGGGAATTGGGGTGGCCATTCAAAAACACTAACTGCATTAGATTGCAGTCATTCGGTTTCAACTTTTGAGGTGTGTTTTGTTAAAACATTCAGGCCACGGGCGTATTTTCTTCCGCTTATGGATACATTACGTCATTTAGAATTTGCCTGTATCAAATTTCAGTTTAAATACATATAGTTTAAATACATATAGTATATACATGAATTGGAGCCATTCCTCGGCCCGAAAATCAACCCCACACCATAATAGTACCATAATATTAACAGTTTTACTTTCTTCTAGTCTTTTTCCCTTTGGTCATCGCACAAACGTTCTTCCATCATGGCCTTTTAAATTAAACTTGGACTCATCTGAAAAGAGAACAGTATTCCAATTCCATCACCTGGTCAATTGTGTTCTTTAGCAAAATTTATACGAGCCAGACGATTTTTCTCTGATCTAGGGTTTCTTGACAGGACGATACCAACCAAGATCAGCCTCAATTGATCGTCGGGTAACAGCTTGAGCACATAATTATACCCTATACCACTATGTGGTTTGGGTATAATGATTTTGTGCTGCTGTTTGTAACAACCAAAAATATTTGAACCGATCGAATCAGAATCACTATCTGATTCGATTTAACGATGTCCGCCCGTCCGTCCGTCCGTCTGTGTGTCCATGTAAAGCTTGTAATCAAACTGCAGGTCGCAAATATGAATATATTTTGATGAAATTGGGTATTTAATCTTTTATCGGCCATGGAATGAACGCTATTGAAATTGGTGAGAATCGGTCCATGTTCAGACCTAGCCCCCATACAAATGATGCCTATGAAATCAACATATATTGCCATAAGATCCAAATTATCACACAAATTTTAGTCAAATTGGGTTTGTATGTATATGTCACATCCATTTATCAGTAGTCCAAAAATGATCCCTATTGGACAACTCTTAGTCATAGGCCCCATATAGAGCTGCTTCCCTATCTTCATTTAAATCTATCAAAAAACAAATATATTGCACTGATTCTTCTCAAATTTTGTTTGTATATATTTTTGCAAAATACAAGAGACTTTACCAAACATGGTCAGGATCGGTCCATTTTTGGGCCTAGTGCCCATATAGATATAGCATTCGATATGAACTTTTTCATATCTGCAGCCGAAAAAATGAATAAAAATCCCACTCAAATTTGGTTTATGCTTATTTTCTATATCCAGTTAGTTGGGCCTGAGAGATAGGGTCTCTAAACGCATGGTATAGGGTCTAGACCGACTAAAATTTTCTTACTTGTTTTAGTTTCAGATTGTTAATGACTTCTTTAGGTAGCATTTTGGACGTTTTCTTAAATCCATTGTAATTAAATTATCCTGTCTTTGACTTGGTTTAGGGTGCCTGCCGCCAAAATATTGAGTCGTCACCTCGTACCCCTTTCACGATATTTCTTGATAATTTTTTAAATTATTTAGTTAAGCATAAAATATTTACTTTTACTTAAGATCAGCAGTAAAATCATCTATTCTTGATATTCAGGTATGTGACGGAAATCGATCGATTTCAAAAGTGAATACAATGTTCAAATCGTTAAAAGTGTGATGAATTTCGATCTATTTCGAGTTATTATTTTCTTAAGTTAATAATTTCATTTTCCACTTTTGTTTCATTCCGTATCTGCTCTTTTTAAAATACAACAATTAAAACAAATAAAGTAAATATAAAAGTATAAGTAAAAGTAAATAGTTATGAAATAATAATATGTCGATTTTTTTTGGCAGCATCCTATTTATTGCTAAAGAGCTGTGCGCAGCTTGTTAAGGAATCTTAACAGAAAATTTTCATATATTTCTTAAAGAAAAAAAAGCACAAAAGTACCTTTCAATGCAACGCTAGCAATCACCTGTTTTCTGTCGATTATTAAGAATTATGAAATTGAAAACAAATCAATTCTTCGGTTTTGCTTTATTTGGTCTGCTAAACGCTTTTTAAGCTCAGTATCAAAACAAGTAAGAAAATTATAGTCGGTCTAGACCGACTATACGATACCCTATACCATGCGTTTAGAAACCCTATCTCTTAGGCCCAACTAACTGGACATTGAAAATAAGCAAAAACCAAATTTGAGTGGGATTTTTATTAATTTTTTTGGCTGCAGATATGAAAAAGTTCATATCGGATGCTATATCTATAAAGGGACTAGGTCCAAAAATGGACCGATCCTGATCATGTTAGGTAAAGTCTCTTGTATTTTGCAAAAATATGTACAAACAAAATTTGAGAAGAATCAGTGCAATATTTTTGTTTTTTAATAGAATTAAGTGAAGATCGGGAAGCAGCTCTATATGGGGTCAAAGGGATCATTTTTGGACTACTCATTAGTGGATGTAATGAACGCATACAAACCCAATTTGAGTAAGATCTATATGACAATTTGGATCTTATGGCAATTTATGTCGATTTCATATGGGTAATTTGTATGGGGGCTAGGTCTGAACATGGACCGATTCTCACCAGCGTTCATCCCATGGCCGATAAAAGCTTATATACCAAATTTCATCAAAATATATTCATATTTGCGACCTGCAGTTTGATTACAAGCTTTACATGGACACACAGACGGACGGACGGACGGACGGACATTGTTAAATCAATTCTGATTCGATCGATATAATTAAAGATGGGTCTAGGTCAAATATTTTTGGTTGTTACAAACAGCAGCACAAAGTCATTATACCCAAACCACATAGCGGTATAGGGTATAATTACCCATCCGCTTCTTGTTTTTCTTTGTCAAATTTTGTTCGTTTTTTTCCATGTTTGAAACTGAAAAATAACTTTTAATTTTTTTTAGCATATCACATTTTGTTTATGCTTACCTCTCCTGTCAAAATTCCGTTCAGAAAGAACGAAAAATTTGATATTCCTGCTCAAAGCCTGGGTTGCCTAAGTTAATTTACGTAAAAAAAAGTAGTAAAAACAATACTACTTTTTTAAAAAGCTGCAGACTATCAACAGAAATTTTTTGACAGAAAAATTCCTTAAGCATTTCTGAAGCGTTTTTTTATAAGGAGTTTTTGATTCCTTAGCAAGCTGCATACAGGCCTTAAAAGAGGATAATACAAAAGAAAACATAACAAGGAAACATTTACGTCACAACTCAGATCCATTGGACTTGCCGGAAGAAATGTAAGTTTATAAATATTCCTTGTTCTTTAATTTAAAAATAATTATTTTAGATATATTCAATGTTTTCGTTTGATTAAATATGGCTTTATGACAGTCTTTAAAAATATTGGAAAGATTTGGAAATACTTTTCGATCGATCCCACTTACATTGCAATTGGCAGTTACATTTGGATTTTTAGCCGAAAGAAGTTTCCAGAGGTCTGAGGGAAACGATGTACACATGTCAATTCATTGTTCTACGATTTCAAAATCAATGACGAAAATTTTTAAAGGTGTAGTAAAATTAGAATCTAGAAGAGTTATTGGGTGTATAGATGGAACTCACATATCAATAAAGAGATCAGCAGGTGAAGAATATTTTAACCGTAAAGAATGTTGTAACATTAACGCTATGATTGTGAGTTCATGTACATATACATAAGTAAAAATAAAGCTATATTTTTGCATCTAATAATGAATATTAGAGTTGTCGACTCAACAAGGCCTGGATCATGCCACGATTCATTTATATGGAACATGAGTCGTGCTCGAAACGTTTTCATGAAAAAATATTAAAATGGTGAACGTGTTTCGCGGCTATTGGCAGATTCAGGATATGCACTTGAACCTTTTTTTATGACACCATATAAATCTCCAAGCAGTATTAGTCAGAATTTTAATAAAAAGCATGCGTCAGGCAAAAATATGTTCGAAAGGACAAGACGATTTAGACATTTATCCCTTTAGTATTCATCATCAAAAACAGTAAGCATCGTAGACAGTTTTTGGGCTTTACATAACTTATGCAGTTTTCTTTTAAAATTTACTTCGTGGGAGAAATAGAGGAAATGTAAATTATATGTAAATTAAATGTAATTTATATACATATGTGAAATCAATTAAATTTTATTCATAAGGAATGGTTAAACGAAATTTTAGATTAATTAAATATTTTTCAGTTCATCCCACTTCAATTGTTTTTGCTTTATTTCTAAATTATCATCAAATTTATTTAGACTCTAAATCGATTTCCATCATATTTTATAATAATATTCTATACATATAATAAAATTAAATCATTGAAAAATACAATTGTGTTTAAAAAACATTTAAAAGAAATAGTCAGAAACTATTAATATTTAAAAAATGGCTTAGATTTTATATACATTTTCTATCATGCCATTTTCTATTTTATTGTTTTAAGCCCTAAACACATTCACTGCGAGTTGCGAGTGCGAGTAGCTTTTTGCATGCGAGAATTTTGCTATTGTGCTTTTACAAAATCATCAAAATGCTTTTTACAAATTTTACAAATCTACAAGCAAAAAAACAACTTATCATTTCGCAAGTCACAATGCACAATACAATAAATAAACACTGATTCTCCTGTCATATGTTCATAAATACAGCTAATTCTCCTGTCATCTGATTTTTCTCGAACAGAAAATAAAATCAATTCTATTTCCCTTGCGAGCAGTGTTGCCATAACTTGAGAAGATGCTAAATTGCAAAAAAAAGATGCTAAAACGTACTGGAGTCAAAATAAAAGATGCTAATTTTTTTTTAATTCCATTACCTTCTGATTGAAAAATTAAGTACTTATTAATTAATTCTTTGGTTTTTAAATGGAAAAATGAATATAAAACATAAGTTTCGATTTATATTTGTAAAATTTTAAATAAAATTATTTTGATTAAATATTTTAAATTAAATATTTTTAATTTTAGAGAGATTTTTTTTAATTTCAAATATAACAGAATTTACATTATCAAAAGATACGAGTATATCTATAATATTAATAGGCTAGGCGATTTCTTGTGACCGATGTTTTGTTTTACCGTTTTATCCCGATTTTCATCAAACGTATATTATTTGAAAGGTATTTACTTCTTTTTAGCCGGATTGCAGATTTACAGATTTTAAAATTTTTTCCTTTATTTTGAGTAAACTGCATTTAAATTTGCTACTAACACATACATAAAATTAAATTATACAATGCTAAGTGTGTGTTTATTAAATTTGTTAATGTGTTTGTAATAAAAATGAATTTTTTTTTGTGTTGATTTGCGAATTGGCTATAATTGATTAGCATACCTTTATTGTCTTTATTTAATGAAAAATTAAAATTTCCTAGAATTTGCACTCGAATTTCGAGGGCTGGAATCTGCTAGTTACAATAATTGGTTTATGAAAACTAATATTTCTGTGATGTCTTCATCTTCAAGTTCTTCTTGGCTCTGATATTTTTCTGACGATCGACTTTCAACGACATCGCTCTGTATATTGTAAGTGTAACAGCACCCATTTTTTAATTTCAAACCTTCTTCTATACGTATTACAGAACATAGCAACTTGGATTTTATTCTGTTGCAAAGTTTGCTTTTAACTAAAGTCATTAAATTAAACGAACGTTCAACTCCGGCTTTTGAGAAAGACAAAACAAATAAAGACAATGCAAATGTGGATAACTCATTAAATGGACTTTCGCCAATAGAATTTTTGTTTACTTCAATCCATAAAGAGGTTGCATTCAGTGTTGTATCCCAATATTGTTCTGTGAGATAACTCAATTGGATTTGAATTTTTTCTGTTTCAGATAATCTAAATTTAAACTCTTCTAATATATTGGTTATCGATTTTTTTAGCCGGTTTAATGTGTTTTTATTGAAAATTTTGAAATTTTTTTTTTTATGCAATTATATTTTTTGGCAATCGTTTTTTTAATTCATTAAAAACTGTTGTTGCTGTTTACAATCTTCTATTTCAAAATGTTTTGTTATATTTGTTGAAAGAAACAAGCAGATTGCAAAAAGAGTAGTACACAAATTTCTCGTATTACACATATCAATACCATTAAAATTAAAATTATATATTCAAAAATAATGATAAAAAATCAGAAAAAAAAGATGCTAAAAGCAACTTTTTATTAATAAAAGATGCTAAGTTAGCATCTAGCAACTTTTCATAAATTTTGGATTCTAAGCAACAAAAATAGTTGCTAAATGTAGCACCTAAAATGCTAAAATGGCAACACTGCTTGCGAGTGTTTTTACAACCTAAGCTAGTAACGCCACACAAAAAAGCTTTACTCTCGATCTCGCTTCCACATTAGAAAAAATCATACTGTCTCATTCTCGTTTTTTCTTGCACTCGCAACTCGCAATGAATGTGTTTAGGGCTTTAATCAACTCTGGTACAGAAGTTTAAAAGTTTTCACTGTTTTGACATCTTTTTCATCTATTTTTTTTTTTTAATTTTATATTTTGTATTCAAAAAACTAAAATATAGTTAAGAAGTAAGGTTGCACATGAGTAAAAAATTGGAGAACAGTAATTTACAGATACAGAAAAACCTACGAAACAGAAATACTCGGTTCATTCGATATTCGAAAAATCAAGATCAAGAAAAAAAAGGCTAGTCTTAAAATCAAAAACACCATCTTCAGCCGGTTTTTATAAACCGAATCGATCACCCTATAACTAAAATAATTAACGCCCCATAATCAAATTACACTGTTTTTATTTTGTGAAGCGTGCAATTATAATATTTATACAATAATAATGAGAAGTAAAAAAAAAACAAAGCTGCTGCTCCCCATCAGATAATCTACACTATTTACACTTAAAATTAAAGAAAAAAGGAAATATATTTTTCAACAAGTTAAAATAAACCGAAGTAAATTGGTTATATATACAAGGTTGGTCCTAGAACAATCCGACCTGACTTATAGATATGGCGGCAGTGGTTTAAAAAATTACTTTGTGAGATGTGGCAACCTTGTTTTGTATTTTTTTGAAACCATACAAATTAAACGATCTCAGTGAATTTTCACCATCAGGAAATTCAATACTCTCATGTGAAAGGTTAGAATATACTCTGGAGGTGTCTGCTCCTGCGTTTACGACTATAAAATATTAGATGGCAGAGTTTAAACGAAGCCGTACGAGCTGCCACGCCAGAAACGGTTAAGAAGTCCCCAAATGGTATTGGACGATCGTCGGCAGAAAATGTGTGTGATAGCTAAAATGATAAGCATTTCGCATCTTGGCCGAGAATTTGGAGATGCTCACAATAGAACAAAAACAGCGTCGTGAAGATGAAGAATAAAGCCGAGTTTTTGCGTCGTTTCGTAATCATGGATGAGACAACGGAATAGTTAGAACAGTGCACCAGTGGCATAGTGAGGGGGGGGGGGGGGGGTGCAAGGGGCATCATTCCCCGGGCGCTACTCACAAAGGGGCGCCAAATGGTCCGCAAAACGAAAAATTGCAGGATTATTTTTATTATAATTGATTTCTGATTTAGTGTCAGTGTAATATAATAAATGCTAATTCGTAAATAAAAAGGGGAAAAAAGGCACACTAATAGTCCCAATCAAACTGTAATAATATACTCAAAATAGAAATGGCACGTCTTTTCTACTGGCAGGGCTGATTTGACCTGTGTCTGTCAGCACTTCCTTATGGCATCAACAAGTGACACCAGAAGTGAAGCTACAATTCTGTTGCAAAATATACTAACTTTCGGTTTCTCAACTTTACATGATCTTGAATCATTAGCGACTGAAGTAGCCGAAATTCGAGACAAGCTCTGTGAAGATTCAATAGTGTTGATAACGACCTTGAAACAAATTCTAAAAATTTGGGTGAATTCTGTAATACAGATTTCAATGGAATAAAACTCTTTATCGAAATACGTGACTGCAAAATGCTACTCTGCAGTAGAAAAGAAATTGAACCTAAAACTGCATTAGAATTTCTTACCTTTATAATCTCGTATGGAGAAAATGTTTTTCCAAACCTGAGAGTGACACTTCAAATACTCCTTACTATGTCAGTATCAATTGCTAGCTGCAAGCGTTCATTCACCAAATTAATATTCATTTTGACATATCTACGATCAACGATGGGACAAGATCGCCTAAGTGACCTAGCATTTTTAAGTGCGGAAAGAGAAAAATTTGATATGATCAACTTTGATTATATTATTGATATATTTGCTTCATCAAAAGCAAGGAAGCTTTATACATACCCGTACAAAGTATTAGTTTACAAAGTATTATTATCTATATATATAAAATTCATTTTCTGTTTGTTTGTTTGTTTGTTTGTTTGTTTGTTTGTTTGACCGCTATACAAATTTTTATTTTTCAACGGATTTCCCTGAAATTTTGTATACACGATCTCTATACCCCAGGAAAGGTCGCCGTATACTTTTTACCGGCCACGCCTACTTTTACGCCCACTTTTTATGTAAAATTCATTTTCTATTTTATTCATATTTGTTCACTATACAAATTTTTATTTGTTAACAGATTTCTCTGAAATTCGGTAAACACGATCCCTGTATTCCAGCCAAGGTCACCATATACTTTTTATCGACCACGCCTACTTTTACGCCCACTTTTTATATACAATTCATTTTCTGTATTTTGGTATATTTGCTCGCTATACAAATTTTTATTTTTCAACGCATTTCTCTGAAATTTGGTACACACGATCTCTGTACTCCAGAGAGGTCGCCATATGATTCTTGCCGGCCACGCCTACTTCTACGCCCACTTTTTATACAAAATTAATTTTCTGTTTTTTGGTATATTTGTGCACTATAGAAATTTTTATTTTTCAACCGATTTCTCTGAAATTTGGTACACACGATCTCTCTGCTCCAGGGAAGGTCGACATATTCTTCGTACCGGTCACGCCTACTGTTACGCCCACTTTTGGTATACAATTCATATTCTGTTTTTTGGTACATTTGTTCTCTACACAATTTTTTTTTAAACGGATTTCTCTGAAATTTGCTACACACGATCTCTGTACTCCAGAGAGGTCGCCATATGATTCTTGCCGGCCACGCCTACTTCTACGCCCACTTTTTATACAAAATTAATTTTCTGTTTTTTGGTATATTTGTTCACTATAGAAATTTTTATTTTTCAAGGGATGTCTAAAATTTGGTCACACTATCTCTATACTACAGGGAACGTCACCATTTGCTTCTTACAGGCCACGCTTACTTTGCGCCAACTTCTATGTATATAAAACTTATTTTATCCTTTTATTTGTTTCTTTATTTGATTGCTATACAAACTTTTATTTTTCAATGGTTTTCTCCGAAATTGAGTACATATTCCAGGGAAGGTCGTCATATGATTTTTACCGACCAAGTACTACTTTTAGGCCCAAGTTTCATATAAAATTCATATTTTGTTGTGTGGTATATTTCTTCCCTATACAAATTTGTACTTTTCAACGGATTTCTCTGAAATTTGGTTTACAGGGAAATAACTACACGGTGAACAAATTCCCCAAACTTAAAAAAAAGGTACCCACAAGAAATGAACAAATTCGCCATTTTTAATCGAAATAAAAATTGAACTTACTCCCCAAATTCATTCTTAAATTTTTACATATTTTTATTTAATGAATTTTGTTAAATATTTATTTTAGTAAACGTTTGCATACTGCTCTCAATATATGTCCTACAATAAATGCATTTAAAATGAGTATTCTTTTCAATAGCATCATTTCGTTGCGCGGAAGCTATGTGCACGGGGAATACAGCTTAGCCTGAATATCGGAATGATCTGAAAAATATATTTTGACAATTAAAATAAGTTGGCAACAGCTCGCGGCAGCACAGGTGTGGTTGCCAAACGCGCGGAACCGGCGCGCGGTGCGCAACCGCGGCCTCGGACGCGACGGATGTGGACGCGACGCGCTCTTGGAACACAGCTCAGCTAAAATATCGCAATGCTCTAAAAAATATGTTTTAGGAATTAAAATAAGTTAACGAGAACTAAGCGGCAGCACGGGCAGTAGCTGCGAGGAAGCGGCGCGAGGCGCGCGAACTCGGACGCGACGGATGCGGACGCGACGCGCTCTCGGAACACAGCTCAGCTAAAATATCGCAATGCTCTAAAAAATATGTTTTAGGAATCAAAATAAGTTAACGAGAACTAAGCGGCAGCACGGGTAGTAGCTGCGAGGAAGCGGCGCGAGGCACGCGGACGCAACGCGGCGCGCGACCGCGGACTCGGAGCGACGCGCTCTCGGAACGCAGCTCAGCTAAAATATCGCAATGCTTTAAAAAATATATTTTAGGAATTAAAATAAGTTAACGAGAACTAAGCGGCAGCACGGGTAGTAGCTGCGAGGAAGCGGCGCGAGGCGCGCGGACGCGACGGATGCGGACGCGACGCGCTCGCGGAACACAGCTCAGCTAAAATATTGCAATGATCTGAAAAATATATTTTGGCGATTAAAATAAGTTGACAACAACAAGCGGACGCGACTCGCTCGCGCAACACAGCTTAGTGAAATGTCGTATGATAAATTTTATCTACGTATGTGAAATAATTACCTGTTGATCAAAAGAGGCCACACATATACTATAAGCAGTTGCTTAAAAAGAAACCTTGCGACACAATATTAAACGTCGCATTAGTCTTTCATTTCTGAAACTTGAATTTGACGTCTCTGCTCAATGATGATCACTTATTGAATGAAGTAATTCAATTTTTAAAAGTTGTGATTCCTTTAATTTGCGAACCATTCCGTTATATTTGATGTTTATAAATAAACTGAAAAAAAAACTTAAAGCGGTTTCGCCGCTTATTTTTGAAGCATTTTTGCTGCAGCATCTTATAAAAAACTTCTAAATTAAAAAATCAAAAAATTTTTAATTGAAATAAAAAATGAATTTACTGCCCATACAAATTTTGGGGAGAAAGTTCATTTTATTGGGGAATTTTTTAATTGGGGACTAAGTACTCAGCGCCTGGTAAGCATAGTGAACCATTTTTCAAGTCAAAGGCCTTTTTATTCCGGGCAAGACCGGGTAAAAACAGCTAGTTAGAAATAATAAATATTAAATTTTTTATTGTTTTAAAACTGCGTGTTTTTAAAAAATTTCTTTATAAATATGCAAAATAAATAATAGGTATATTTTTAACTAATTCCATTTCAAAATCAAGTCTTGTTTTCTCAACTACATTTTTTTGTCTCAAATTTAAAGCTTATCTTATGCCTATGACTATTAAGTTTACTTTATTTATTTATTAACTAGCTGTTGTTACCCGGTCTTTCCCGGCATTAAAAGTCCTTTGAATTGAAAAATGGTTCACTATGCTTATCAGGCGCTGAGTACTTAGTCCTCAATGAACAAATTCCCAAAAAAAATGAACTTTCTCCCCAAAAATTTGTATGGGATTGGGGAATTTGTTCATGATGAGCGTGCCACGTCCGCGTCCGCGCGCCGTTCCGCGCGTTTGGCAGCTACACCCGTGCTGCCGTGCAGTTGTCGTCAACTTATCTTAATCGCCAAAATATATTTTTCACATAATTGCGATATTTTAACTGAGCTGTGTTCGCGAGGCGTCGCGTCCGCGTCCACGCACCGCTCCCACGCGTTTGGCAGCCACACCAGTGCTGCCGCGCAGTTGTTGTCAACTTCTTTTTATTGCCAAATTGTATTTTTCAGATCATTCCGATATTTTTTCTAAGCTGTGTCCGCGAACGCGTCGCGTGGCGTCCGATATTAAATACGTTTATTGTTGGACAGATATTGAGAGCAGTATGGGGAGTTTTTCATTTATTTTGGGGAACTTTTTTTAAAAAGTTTGGGAAATTTGTTCATCATGAAGTTATTCCCCAATTTTTGGGGGAATAAGTTCATTTTTTTGGGGAATTTGTTCACTGGGGACTAAGTACTCATCCCCTGCTTACCATTACAGCTGAGTATGTTTATGCATGGATTATTTTGAGTGTATAATGTCTAAAAGTTACGAATTTTAGTTATTCTAGTTCTTTGGGATATACAACATTTCTGGTTTTTCCTTCTGGTGCATATAGGAAAAGATTGTGCTGGCTTTCAACTCTGGAGCAGGCGACTACAATTGTATTTTGAGAAAAGCTACCGTTAGAGATTGTCCTCTTATGTACGCTATGTTAGGAAAAACTTTTTGTACCATCTCTTGCAATGAAGGAACTAACTTACAAAAGTTTTCTGGTAGGGATATTAGAGTCGTTTCAGGAGTTTCACATTCCCTAGAGTCAGCTTGTCTTATCCGTTGGGCCTCAAGACGTTGTTGTCGCGTTTCAAGAGTTTCATATTCCCTGCAGTCAGCTTGTCTTACCCGTTGGGCCTGAAGACATTGTTGAGTCGTTTCAGGAGTTTCACATTCCCTCGACTCAGCTTGTCTCAGCCGCTGGATTTTTAGACGCACATGAGTAGATGCAGGCATTTCCGCTACTCTTAACAAAGCTTGTCTTGATCTTTGGGCTTCAAGACTTTATAGGGTTTACTCAGGTGTTTCAGCATTTCTCGACTCAGATTGTTGAGACTCGATACGAATTTGGGTCTGATCGGGTTCTCTAGAGTTCTGTTTAGTCTACCCATTTTGCATTTGAGGTAGTATGGCCTATATGCTATGCTTTCATTTGCAAGTTACAATTGCAAATAGTTCTTTTTCCACCTTCACAACTCATTTATATAGTGAAAAAGATGAAATGGAAATTTTGTGATAGTTTGCTTTCCAATATAGCCAAAAGGCGAAATGGAAGTAAATGTGTTTTTC
This sequence comes from Cordilura impudica, assembly GCA_963682025.1. Lineage (NCBI taxonomy): Eukaryota > Metazoa > Arthropoda > Insecta > Diptera > Scathophagidae > Cordilura > Cordilura impudica. Next base: position 130,896,155 of record OY821518.1, on the reverse strand, counting down.
AATATACTTAAAAAGGAGAGATGGAAATAGTTGTACGAACTAACCTCACCGGAGTAATCCTACAATGGTAGTCATTATTTTAAGGGTGTTACAACTCATATAATAAAAAAGGGCATATTTGTAATAGGTTGATTTACAATATTTATTTCATAATGGTGTAACTCAAGAGTAGTAAGTAAAGAGATTTACGCACAAAGTTTTAGGGAAGTCCATTGAAAAATAAAAATATGTTAACAAACACTAAAAGCGTATATAGAAAATCAAAAAAAGTGGGCATGGCCGATAAAAATATATGACGAGCTTGCCTGGGATATGAGAATAACGTGCACTAAATTCGAGCGAAACCCGTAAAAAATTTACCTTACGGCGTGGCCGGTAAGAAGCATATGGTATCCGTACCTGGAGTAGAGAGATGGTGTGTTCCAAATTTCAGAGAAATCGGCTAACAAATAAAAATTTGTATAGCGAACAAATATACCAAAAACAGAAAAACAGAAACAAAAGTAGGCGTGCCGGTAAGAAGCATATGGCGACCTTTAATGGGGTACAGAGAGCGTGTGCACCAAATTTCAGAGAAATCCATTGAAAAATGAAAATTTGTATAGCGGTCAAACAAACAAATAAACAAGCAAACAAACAGAAAATGAATTTTATATGGAGTATATATAGATTTGCGAGTATATTTTACATACAATATTATATGGTTTTCGAACGGAAGGGGAGCTAAAAAGGTATTCTGCCTCGGGCGCGAGTTAAGCAGCGTTTGAGTGATGAAATTAATTGTTTCATCAAGACAATGCACTAATTCACAAATCCACTATTGTGATGGCCAAATTCTTTGAATTAAAGTTTGAATTGCTTCATCACTTACTGTATTCGCCAGATATTGTTCCCTCGGATTATTTTCGATTTCCTAACTTGAAAAAATGGTTCGGTGGTAAAAGATTTTCCAACAATGATGAGGTGGATTCTGTGGTTGATGGCTATTTTAAGGAGCTAGACAGTTCTTACTCTAAACACTGTATCGGCGATACTGAATATTGCTGAGAAAATTGTATCAAGATAAAAGGAGATTATGTTGAGGCATAAAGAAAATTTTTGTTTTTCGTCACGTCGGATTTTTCTGGGACCGCCTTCGTACCCACCATTAAAAAAATAAACACCCTAAAAATTAGTATCAGCAGCAAATGGAATTTTTAATTTTGAGTTTAGTTTATTGCTTCGATTTATCTGAGTAAACTCGCAAAGCTAAAAATCAAATTAGAAATGATGAAGATTATTTTAATATTTTTGAGTTTGTATTGGATATGGTGTAGTAAAAATTTAATGATCACATTAAATCATTGTTACATTAAATTACACTTAACAAGATTATAAAAAAGAGAGTACAATTTGATATTTGCCATGAATGAATGGTCATCATGGGAGCAAAACTAACTAATTTTAGAATAAATAAAACACTTTGAACAAAATCAAAATTAAACTCCCTCATGATGCAGATGCGGGAGTTGAGCCTTAACCGTGCTATCAAACAAGACAATATTTTAGTAGAGTATCGAACTTGAATTAGAACGGAGCTTAGTTTAAAACACGATAAAAAAATTAAAAACAATTGTATATAAAATAATTAAAAATCTGCCATAAACCGACTAAATAATTTATAAATTATTCAAATAAACCGGAAACGGTTGCCGTCGAATAGACACAAACAACAAAGCTTTAAATTAAATTAAAAAAAAAAAATAAATTCCCATTAAGGGAATGATGTTATGAAAAAAAATCAAAATACGAGTATTGTTTAATTTTCTTTGTTTAATTTTTAATTAATATTGTACAAAATCACATTTTCGTAGCTACTGATAGGTATACACCGACAAAAATACATGCTTTATATTTACGAAACCTGACGTACATTGTAACAAAAACATTGTTATTTCGCACCACAAAAGATAGGTGTAAATAAATGAATACTTACGAAAACATTTATTACAATGTACGAAGTTTTTATTTAGTTTTACGAAAGAACATAAAAAATAAAAATACCTGAATAGCTTTGGTTTCATTAAAATATTTAAAATAAATAAAATAAAACTGACAAAAAATAAAATATGTAGGATTTAAATTTTCGATAAATCGATAAATATGAAAATCTTGTAATTAATTTAATGCGTAAATTAAAAAAATTTATTTGCATTATACGAATTAGTGTCGATACGAAATTTTTTCTCGTAAAATGTCTGATGCATTTTTTCCGGTGTAGGCATGAAGTGCAATAAACCATGTAAACGAAATTTTTTTACATTTTTATTTATTAATAACTTTTAAACTAAAAAAAAAAAAAATTCAAATTGATATTATAAATTAAGAACATTACTCCATAGTTGTGAAAACAAGTAAAAAATGTACAATTCGCGTCGAGATAAGGCTCAAGTGCGTATTTTAGCCTTTAAGATACTCATAAGTTTTTGGAAATCTTTCCTATCAATTTTATTCCACCTTCTTTATTTCATCTTAAGTATAAAATTCTCTCAGTTTTAGATAACTGGGATATTTTCGCAGTGTTGATTTTACATGAGCCAAAAAATTTTCCTTTCGGTGAAGTTCAGGGCAGTTTGTTTGATTGCACTTTTTTTCTACAAATTATATATTATTATTTCTGAACCATTCGATAATCTAACTGGTATTATAAATTGTTGCTAAATCAGCCCGGAATATTGCTGGGGTATAATGGAGTTTACACAAAGGCAATAAACGTTTTTTTAAACACTTGTATGTACGTTGTCATGTGCCTCGTATGACAAAAGGCTTAAGCTGCGTTCACACTACGTGTTTTGCTTGTGTTTTTCTTAGTTTTTTAGCACGTGTAATTTGTACACATAGTGTGAACCCTTTCAAACATTGTTCATGTACAACACATTTTGCAAGACATATGTAAATTTTTCAATTAGAGCAGGTTCTATTTTGGCAAGACAAACATATGAAAATACAACACTGCTTGTGGCGAAAGAAAAACAGAGTAAATTATAAAGATTAATATTGAAAGAAAAATAAATTGTTTAATATTAATTAACAATTAAAAATATATAAGATATATAACTTTATTTTTAACAATAAATTTTTGTAAATTCACAAGTTAAATCAGCTGTTGTTTACATTTAGAGGTTATGTCATACGGAAATACATATGTACGTTTGAACGCAAAAATTATGAATCGTATGTAAAACGCCAATTTTGACACACACACGGAAGTACGTATGGATCGTAAAACTGAATTTACATATGGAAAATATACATAATGTAAACACACCTTAAGCGAATTGCCCACAGCTGCAAATTGCTTACCACACTAAGAATGTTTTTTTTTTTTGCACAAATGCAGTCATCCATCAATATACAGCCTATAAAATTGTTCAGAAGTGGCTTCAATAATTTTCTAGCCCTTTTTTTGTGCTCACATCAACTTCATCGCTTCTGTTTTCAATGTTATTGCTTTGTATGATCTAATATTATATATTTTTTAACGTTTTGAACATACATATAATACAATTTGAATTTTTTCGCTAAATCTCGAACCGAAATGTTTGGTTTAGACACCAGTCCATCCTCACTTTCAACGCCAATTTTTTGTAACAAACCTAGGAATTCCACCTTTTTATACCCTATACCACTATGTGGTTTGGGTATAATGACTTTGTGCTGCTGTTTGTAACAACCAAAAATATTTGACCTAGACCCATCTTTAATTATACCGATCGAATCAGAATCACTTTCTGAGTTGATTTAACAATGTCCGTCCGCCCGTCCGTCCGTCCGTCCGTCCGTCTGTGTGTCCATGTAAAGCTTGTAATCAAACTGCAGGTCCATTAAAAAACAAGTAAGAAAATTATAGTCGGTCTAAACCGACTACACGATACCCTATACCATGCGTTTAGAAACCCTATCTCTTAGGCCCAACTAACTGGACATTGAAAATTAGCAAAAACCAAATTTGAGTGGGATTTTTATTAATTTTTTTGGCTGCAGATATGAAAAAGTTCATATCGGATGCTATATCTATAAAGGGACTAGGTCCAAAAATGGACCGATCCTGATCATGTTTGGTAAAGTCTCTTGTATTTTGCAAAAATATGTACAAACAAAATTTGAGAATAATCAGTGCAATATTTTTGTTTTTTAATAGATTTAAGTGAAGATCGGGAAGCAGCTTTATATGGGGTCAAAGGGATCATTTTTGGACTACTTATTAGTGGATGTAATGAATGCATACAAACCCAATTTGAGTAAGATCTTTATGACAATTTGGATCTTATGGCAATTTATGTCGATTTCATATGGGTAATTTGTATGGGGGCTAGTTCTGAACATGGACCGATTCTCACCAATTTCAATAGCGTTCATCCCATGGCCGATAAAAGCTTATATACCAAATTTCATCAAAATATATTCATATTTGCGACCTGCAGTTTGATTACAAGCTTTACATGGACACACAGACGGACGGACGGACGGACGGACGGACATTGTTAAATCAACTCAGAAAGTGATTGTGATTCGATCGGTATAATTAAAGATGGGTCTAGGTCAAATATTTTTGGTTGTTACAAACAGCAGCACAAAGTCATTATACCCAAACCACATAGTGGTATAGGGTATAAAAACATTGGCAACTGAAACGTTGGTTCATTATTAATGGTAAGAAGCCAGTGTTAGGTTTTGCAATTATTAAATTTATAAATTTAATATTTTAACTACAATATTTCATTTAGAAGAAAAAAAAAATAAGTAACAAAGTTATGCCAGTCTAGGCCGACGATATGAAAGGAGTGTTAGGGTCATCCATACTGAGCTCTTAAATGGACATAAAAATAAGTACACACAAAATTGAAGTAACTTCATATCAGATGTAAATAAAAAAATGGTCCGATGCTGATCATAAATTTGCTCAAAACACATACATATGTAAAAATGTATATAACATATGTACATATGTATGTCGTATCTGTAAATCTTAAGATAAATTTAAGAAAATATCGGGAGGCTGCTCTATATGGCGACCATGACTAAAAATGGTCCTACATGTTTTATTTTGGAAATAATAAGTTATTGATATAATAAATACACATCATGATACAGGGCGGATCAATAAATCCGGGACTTTTTCCACTACACTTCGTCCAACGATATTCCAATTTTTCATCCCTTCCATATAATAAGATTTCTCAAGTTCCTCAAAATAGGCCTTTGGTTTTCAATGTTTTTATCGTTTTACCCTTGAGCCATTTCTTTAGGTTTGGAAATAGAAAATAGTCAATAAATCCGAAAAATATGGTGAATGGCAATTCACCGCCTAATTCATAGATTATTACCATGGTGACTGAAAGCACTTTTATCTTATTTCTGTCGCCATAAATTTATTAGCATTATTCGGATCCGGTGAAACCCATTGTTTAGACTTCTACTTGGTATCCGATGTTTTTTAATAGATCAACGTTTCATTATTTAAATTTGAGATTTACAAATGCGCAATTTTTCTAAACACATAAATGGTTTTTAAATTCATTTTAACTAAAACATTTAATATTAATAGGCAAGGCGATTTCTTGTGACTGATATAAAAATTTTAGTTAACAACCGATTTTGACCAAACATGCCCCATTTGAAAGGTATTTTATTTTAGCTGTCCATCATATTTACAGATTTGCACCGTCTGCAACATTTTTTTGGAGTAAAATTCATTTAAAGTTGCTACTAACACATACATAAAACATATCTTTAAGTTTCAATTAAAAAAACTATGCAATGCTGTGTGTATGTTTATTAAATTTGTGTTGAATTGTGATTTGGCTAAAATTTATTAGCATACCTTTAGGCTCTTATAAAATTATTATTACAAAATTATTTATCTTCTGTGTGTTCAACAAATGTTTATAATTGAATGAAAAATTAATTTTTTCTAGAATTTGCATTCGAATTTAGTAATGTATTTTTGCTGGTTAATAAATATTACTAGCAGAGCCCAGCCCTAGAAATTCGAGTGCAAATTCTAAGAAACTTTATTTTTTATATAATAAATAATTTAAAAGGAGCCTAAAGGCATGCTAATAAGTTTTAGCCAATTCAAAATTAAATACAGAACTTTTGATATTTATAATAAACACACACACAGTATGTATGTATGTATGTATGTGTTAATAGGAACTTTTAATAAGCATTACTCCAAAAAATCTGCCAGACGGTGCAAATCTGTAAATGTGGAACACAGCTAAAAAGAAATACCTTTTAAATGGCGTATGTTTTGTCAAAATGGGTTATTAACTACTATTTTTATATCGGTCACAAGAAATCGCCTTGCCTATTAATATTATAGATACTTACTAAAATACGAGTGTAAGCACAATGCATCTTTCCGCGTTTCGTTTTTCTGCTTGGGAAAAATATACATATATGCATATATAATGCAATATTGTCATTTTTTGTCTACGTTTATTTTAGGTTTTGACATTAAAAAAATAAAACTTTATATACATTTGTAACATATTAAAAAAAATAATAATACATTTTTCCTCCTTATTCTTCTTCTTTTTGGAAAATTCACAATGGATATCAAAACCATATGTTTTTTATTTGTAAAACTATCGTATTTTAATAAAAATGTGGTAACGTTAAAAGAGGAAACGTAACGACTATATAATAAGTTTTTTTTTCGCGATGCACTTTATACAAAAAAAAAAAAAACGCAACGCAAAGAAAACAGTAACTCTAAGTTTGAAACTGGTTGGACTTAATATGTATCATCATTAATCATTAGTTTTCAAATTTGATTAAAAATCAGTGTTCTGATCTTGTCAGCAGTTTTTATTTCTGATTTCATTGGTTTGAGTTTTCTTAATATTCATTCCTTAATTTTAATTAAAATTGTGTTTTCTCAATTTCATTTTGGAATGACGTAGTTTAGCAAACTTCTGCGCGCTCGGAACTTTTTATAATTGAAGAAAAAAATATTTCCAATATTAAACTGTTTCTTTGGTTAACATTTTTTTCAGCAAAAATCATTCAATAAGATTCATTTCAGACAAAAATCTTTTTTAGAAGTTCTTTATATTTGCTAAGCTACTTGTATGTATGCACAACTATTTCTAAAAACTATTTCTATATAACTAAATTTGAAACAGATTTATAAATAGGAGAGTGGTAAATTCTTTAAGTTTTATCATAACTTAAAATATAATTTATTAAGACATAATTTGAAATGGTAAATTCTTTTAGTGGTATCATAACTTAAGGTTTAATTTATTTAAACATTTCAAATGGTAACGGTTATTTTAAACATCTGATGTGCTTCATATAAACTGTGAACTATGGTGACCTCACAACATTTGACAACTGTAGTAATTCAACAGTCCGGTAACACTTGCTAGTTTAATATAAATAATAACACTGAACAACAACTATTATGGACTTTAAGTGCGATAATTTATTATTTATTTCTTTAAGTGAAATGGGCAGAAATATGAAAAAATACTATTTTTCTTCCCAAATTCAAAATCGAGGAAAGCGCATTATTTTTTTATTATTTATTTTATTATTTATTTTCACTGCAAAGAAAACAAGGTATTATAGAAAAGATACCTATCGAAGTTATTAAGAATTACTAGCAGAGCCCAGTCCACGAAATTCGAGTGCAAATTATATTTTTTCATTCAATTTTTTTCTTTCAATGTTTTTTTTAATCTATATATGTGTATAAAAAATTTATGAAAATTTAAATAAAATTCATTTTAATGTGAATTTTAAATGGGTTGTTAATAAACAATTTTATAAGACCCTAAAGGTATGCTAATCAATTTTAGCCAATTCACAATTCAACACAAACTTAATAAACACTCATACAGTTATTTTATTTGAAAAAAATGTGACAAATGATGCACATCGGTAAATATCATGGTCATCTGCAATGAAAAACCTTTCAAATGGTAGATTTTTTTTGTCAAAATCGGTTGGTAATTGAAGGTGTAGAATATGTCACAAGAAATCCTCTTTGCCTATTAATATATAGATGTAAAAGTACCCAAATTCAACTTTTTTTCTTCGCATCGAGTAGGTAAAGAGAAATAAATTTTGATGGAATTTAGTTTATCATATTTTGTTAGCCGTAGAACGGTCAATCTTAAAATTTGTGAAAATCGATTTATAATCAGACATAACCCACATACAAATGTCTCATATAAGACTGACTAGAGATTGTCCCAAGATAGATTATTATCTATACTTTGTTTATTATATCCATAAATTATCATTCCAAAAATAACTGTTTATTTTAGGTTCAATTTTAATGATAACAGTCGCACGATATTGTCTTAAATCTATCTAATGTCTTAAAAATATGACACATAATTTAACTCACTAAATATGTTCTTGGTCGAACTATGTCCCCATATAATTAACATCATATCGGATTTGAGCAATAGTCAAACTACTTTCGCAAAGAAAGCAAAACAAAAAAAAAACAGTCGTACAAATCCAAATCGTACAAATCGCAATAAAAATCAAAAAGTTTAGAAGGTCATAATGCATAAAAGAATAGTTGCACGTAAAGTGAAGTGCAAACATTATTTTTTTTTTGTTGCCTAGTGTAATTATTAGGTCATCATAGAATATTTGCTTATACAGCTGTAGTGAATTTATGACTGTAGCTATAACAACTTTTAAAATTTTATGTTATCAATTTTAACTAATACCTAGAAATAAACTTATATTGTGGTTTAAATCCATATGTTATTAAACTTGTTAATTAATTGTTTTCAAAAATTTTAAGTCACATTTAAAAAGCAAATATGTTAACTTGTTGTACTGGGCCAAAAAGGTAATAAAGAACATAACTACAATTTTTTTTATATATAATTTATAATTTATACACAAAGAACATTAATACCAGTGTTACAAGAAACAAAAAATAATATTTATTCGATCGCAAACGTTTTGAACGATTTAATGACAGGTGTCGAAAAAATATAGAAAAATAATTTGATAAAGACTATTTCAGGTGCTATTACACGAAATGATTTTTACATATGTACTGTCACTTTTTTTATCCATATGAAATTCCTCATGTCTGTCAAAATTGTCTTTTACATACGATTCATAATTTTTGCTATCACACGTGCATATGTACTTCCGTATGACATAACCTCTAAATGTAAACAACAGCTGATTTAATTTGTGAATTTAAAAAAATTTATTGTTAAAAAAAAAGTTATATATTTTTTAATTGTTAATTAATACTACACAATTTATTTTTCTTTCAATATTAATCTTTAAAATTTACTCTGTTCTTCTTTCGCCACAAGCAGTGTTGTATTTTCATATGGTTGTCATGCAAAAATAGAACCTGTTCTAATTGAAAAATGTAATTGTGACTTTCCTCATGTATTGTACATAAACAATGTTTCATATGTATCACACGATGTGTACAACTTTTGTTGTGGGAAAATTTGACAGTACATGTGGAAAAAACATATCATGTAATAGCACCTTTAGCTAGTTTCTTTCGAACACGGAAGATGTAAAAAATCTTCTAATTTAGAGTGTTGCCATAATTTAAATAATATACTTATGTATCTCGACACTGGCGATTGCTTGTCACCTTTTACTACTGACAGTAACAAATTAATTTGCTTGTCAAAGTACTAAAACTATTAAAATATTTACATTTGTAACTTAGCTACTCTTAATTTTAAGTATATCAAGCATTGTTTATAAACATTTCAGAAAAGTTTTTTTTCATTTTAATTTAGGTAAATGCATTTAAAAATGTCTTAAATGTTTTTTCAAATTTTTATATTTGCTATGTTTGCCCAAATGTATTTCAAAAATGTGTATTTTTTATTAAAATTAAAATTGACAATTGTTTATATATTTCGAGAATTTGAATTGCATTTGTCACCTAAAAACTTATATAAATATGTACATACAACGTTAAAAGTATTTTTGTTTGAGTCAATAAAAACTTCCTTGTTAAAATAGATTTTAAATTTTTTGTTTTTAACATTCGATTCTGATGCCTTCAAAATAAACAAATTAGTATAAACAAATTTGTATACCGAAGGATTATATTCAAAAAGTGCTATATGCATCAATAATTATTATAACGAGAGCATGTAAAACCAATTTATTAATAAGATCTGAAAGTATTAGACGATCGATTTGCTACAATATCTATTAATAAATAGTCGTACTATCATGTATGATATCAAAATTAATATTAAATTTAAAAGTTATATCAGAGAACAGTTTGATATCAAAACTGAATATAAGCCCTCGATATACCTTTATATGAATATAATAATTCTTTAAAAAATTTAAAACTAGGACACATTTTGGGACACGCGAATTGTATATGAAAATTTTTAAAACTTTTTTATTTCAGAAATTAATTAATTTAAAAAAAATAAATAATCTTATAAATCGTAACTTTTTGTAGAGATTGTAAATTTGCATTTTTCGAATACTGTTGCCTACAATTTAAAAAAATTAAAAAAAAAACGAGAACAAGGTTTGTCACAATCCCTGCATATCCCTACATATATTTTATATAGTAATTTTGACATAAAGAGTACCCCACGGGTTAATTTCAGAAAATAAATGCAGAATATTATTTTTAGAATTATTAAAATATTATCAACAAGTTTTATCCAAATCCTTCTACAAATATATATTATTTCGATATTTTGTTTAAAAAAAATGTAAATCTCCTTAAATTTGACCTTTGACCTTAAAGAGGGACAGTTTTTAGTGTTTTAATTTAACCTTAATTTACAAAATTGAGAACTTATATCAAGTAGTATAATATTTTGACAATTGATATTTCAAATACATATGAAAACGCCAAAAGGATGTAGCTTAAAAGTTAAAAAAGTCAAAAGTAAAAAAAACAGGATACAATATTTTTTTTTCATTTTTAATCATATATATTTTGTTAATAAAACCTTTAAGTCCAATCGTTGATTTCGGAAAATTGCTTGAACAACATTTTTTAAAAAGTAATATTCGAGATTTTGTAATAGTGTTAAAAAATACGTACCGTTTTGACATTAATTTAGAACGGCATAACAATAGACGAGATGCAAAATAAGATCATTTTGGGATCAGGAGAATGAAAAAATATTGTTGTTGTAAATTGTTTCAATGTGAGCTCGATTTTCTTAATCAAGTGGTCTGCGGTGCAATTATTGCCTGGTGAACTTGATATACACTTGGCTATTTTTCAACCGATAATAGATTTTGTTGTTTTTAGAAAGATAATTTACTCTAGATTAAGGTTTGTTAATTAATTTAATTAAAACGCAATTATTAATATCAAAATTTTTGTGAAAAATTATTTTTTTTTGATAATTTTTTATATATGAATGCATATTTGAATTTTGAACTCAATGCGCGTCCAGAAAGAATTGTCCGATTTGGCTCAAATTTTGCGCACTAAAGTTTTAGATCCAGATCCGACCCGCACGTCTTGAAATTCCAAAAAAAAATGGCTGTCACCCTAATATATGTACATACATACACATATATTAAATTCCTTACCCATTACAGTTAGACACTAATACAGTTTTTCGCATCTCATTATAAAGAGCCCAGGGGCCAAATCACCGCATTCGTTATCGAAATTTTTCGATCGAAATCATTTTTTTATTTCCCAAAATAAAATGTTAAATGGTTAAGAAGAAAAGCGAATCGTGGTCGAGCGTTTGTCAGTCTTCTTCAAACCATAAACCAAAATATGGAATTTCGATTGATTTTACTCGATATCGAATGCGGTGATTTGTCCCCAATCCTAATTCTTACTACTTCTCTTCTCTAAATAAGTGTAGAACGAAAAATTGTTCGGTCAAGCTTTCGTCGAAAATATAATGCTTTGATGTTTTAAATGCGGTGTTAGAATTAAGAGATGTCAGATTTAAATTATTAATGAATTTAATTAACGGTTCTGAAAGAGTAAAAAATTTTTGTGCATTTGGATATCGAACTAGATATCATCAACAATTTAATTGTCACCATGTCTCGGTGTTTGAAGCAGCACTAAAAAATAATGGATACCCAACAAAATATTGAAACCAAAAATAGAGGCACAGTTTTCAATAATTGCATAGTAACCCTGCTATCTCACATCACACTTAAATTGTGAAATCGTTGTGTACGTATTATCAACGAAAAATTGTTCGAATTGTTGTGGGAAAATTTGACAGTACATGTGGAAAAAACATATCATGTAATAGCACCTTTAGCTAGTTTCTTTCGAACACGGAAGATGTAAAAAATCTTCTAATTTAGAGTGTTGCCATAATTTAAATAATATACTTATGTATCTCGACACTGGCGATTGCTTGTCACCTTTTACTACTGACAGTAACAAATTAATTTGCTTGTCAAAGTACTAAAACTATTAAAATATTTACATTTGTAACTTAGCTACTCTTAATTTTAAGTATATCAAGCATTGTTTATAAACATTTCAGAAAAGTTTTTTTTCATTTTAATTTAGGTAAATGCATTTAAAAATGTCTTAAATGTTTTTTCAAATTTTTATATTTGCTATGTTTGCCCAAATGTATTTCAAAAATGTGTATTTTTTATTAAAATTAAAATTGACAATTGTTTATATATTTCGAGAATTTGAATTGCATTTGTCACCTAAAAACTTATATAAATATGTACATACAACGTTAAAAGTATTTTTGTTTGAGTCAATAAAAACTTCCTTGTTAAAATAGATTTTAAATTTTTTGTTTTTAACATTCGATTCTGATGCCTTCAAAATAAACAAATTAGTATAAACAAATTTGTATACCGAAGGATTATATTCAAAAAGTGCTATATGCATCAATAATTATTATAACGAGAGCATGTAAAACCAATTTATTAATAAGATCTGAAAGTATTAGACGATCGATTTGCTACAATATCTATTAATAAATAGTCGTACTATCATGTATGATATCAAAATTAATATTAAATTTAAAAGTTATATCAGAGAACAGTTTGATATCAAAACTGAATATAAGCCCTCGATATACCTTTATATGAATATAATAATTCTTTAAAAAATTTAAAACTAGGACACATTTTGGGACACGCGAATTGTATATGAAAATTTTTAAAACTTTTTTATTTCAGAAATTAATTAATTTAAAAAAAATAAATAATCTTATAAATCGTAACTTTTTGTAGAGATTGTAAATTTGCATTTTTCGAATACTGTTGCCTACAATTTAAAAAAATTAAAAAAAAAACGAGAACAAGGTTTGTCACAATCCCTGCATATCCCTACATATATTTTATATAGTAATTTTGACATAAAGAGTACCCCACGGGTTAATTTCAGAAAATAAATGCAGAATATTATTTTTAGAATTATTAAAATATTATCAACAAGTTTTATCCAAATCCTTCTACAAATATATATTATTTCGATATTTTGTTTAAAAAAAATGTAAATCTCCTTAAATTTGACCTTTGACCTTAAAGAGGGACAGTTTTTAGTGTTTTAATTTAACCTTAATTTACAAAATTGAGAACTTATATCAAGTAGTATAATATTTTGACAATTGATATTTCAAATACATATGAAAACGCCAAAAGGATGTAGCTTAAAAGTTAAAAAAGTCAAAAGTAAAAAAAACAGGATACAATATTTTTTTTTCATTTTTAATCATATATATTTTGTTAATAAAACCTTTAAGTCCAATCGTTGATTTCGGAAAATTGCTTGAACAACATTTTTTAAAAAGTAATATTCGAGATTTTGTAATAGTGTTAAAAAATACGTACCGTTTTGACATTAATTTAGAACGGCATAACAATAGACGAGATGCAAAATAAGATCATTTTGGGATCAGGAGAATGAAAAAATATTGTTGTTGTAAATTGTTTCAATGTGAGCTCGATTTTCTTAATCAAGTGGTCTGCGGTGCAATTATTGCCTGGTGAACTTGATATACACTTGGCTATTTTTCAACCGATAATAGATTTTGTTGTTTTTAGAAAGATAATTTACTCTAGATTAAGGTTTGTTAATTAATTTAATTAAAACGCAATTATTAATATCAAAATTTTTGTGAAAAATTATTTTTTTTTGATAATTTTTTATATATGAATGCATATTTGAATTTTGAACTCAATGCGCGTCCAGAAAGAATTGTCCGATTTGGCTCAAATTTTGCGCACTAAAGTTTTAGATCCAGATCCGACCCGCACGTCTTGAAATTCCAAAAAAAAATGGCTGTCACCCTAATATATGTACATACATACACATATATTAAATTCCTTACCCATTACAGTTAGACACTAATACAGTTTTTCGCATCTCATTATAAAGAGCCCAGGGGCCAAATCACCGCATTCGTTATCGAAATTTTTCGATCGAAATCATTTTTTTATTTCCCAAAATAAAATGTTAAATGGTTAAGAAGAAAAGCGAATCGTGGTCGAGCGTTTGTCAGTCTTCTTCAAACCATAAACCAAAATATGGAATTTCGATTGATTTTACTCGATATCGAATGCGGTGATTTGTCCCCAATCCTAATTCTTACTACTTCTCTTCTCTAAATAAGTGTAGAACGAAAAATTGTTCGGTCAAGCTTTCGTCGAAAATATAATGCTTTGATGTTTTAAATGCGGTGTTAGAATTAAGAGATGTCAGATTTAAATTATTAATGAATTTAATTAACGGTTCTGAAAGAGTAAAAAATTTTTGTGCATTTGGATATCGAACTAGATATCATCAACAATTTAATTGTCACCATGTCTCGGTGTTTGAAGCAGCACTAAAAAATAATGGATACCCAACAAAATATTGAAACCAAAAATAGAGGCACAGTTTTCAATAATTGCATAGTAACCCTGCTATCTCACATCACACTTAAATTGTGAAATCGTTGTGTACGTATTATCAACGAAAAATTGTTCGAATTAGTCGAATCCACCGCCATTAACTTTTGTGCTCACACATCTGACTGCAATCTCATTTTTAAAATGTCGAAGCGTAAACTTGAAAAAATTTGTTTACTTCTCTCTCTTATTTTTTTTTTAAATAGAGTTACCGAGTTTATTATATAGGCACATGTTTGAGGGAAAATATTTGCATTTATTATTATTAGTTTTATTTTAATAATATTTAATAACATTTATGCTCTATAATTAACAAACTTGCGTTTTTATAGGCGCATTTAAAGAAATAAATCATAATAATGGATGTAACAAGTTAAAACTCTAATTACAATTTTGCAGAATCCAGTAAAATTGCATTAAATTTATAAAAAGGTAACATTAATCATCGTTAGTGGCAACCACTACTCGCACGAAAAATTTGGTGCCATTAGTGTGACCACTGCGGAAAATGTGTGTGTATTAGTAAAAAAATGTGAGTGTATTGAGTTGTTCGAACTTGCAGTGTGATGTGAGATGGCTGGGTTAGTAAAAAAAATGTGAGTGTATTGAGTTTTTCGAACTTGCAGTGTGATGTGAGATAGGGGGTAAAGCTTTTCAATATTTAGTCAACAACATACAAATGAATACTTTCAACTTATTTTAGGTAAATATTTTTTCTTAAAAAAAATTAAAACATGCAATTTTTAAATTAGTAAAAGAGTTTTTAATTTTATGATCCAATTTTTTGTATTGACAGTTTCCATTGTATTGTTAATCTCTGTATACAAAAATCAAACATAAGCAATAAAATGTGAAATCTTCCCAAACAAGTGAGTTAACAAATTTTTCAATTGGTTTTTCTCACATTTTTTTTTACTTTTTGCAGTTATTTTCTGCTCGATTAAAAAAAGAAACAAAATAAAAACATTTCGAAAAAAATAAAAAGTACCTTTTTTCTGCTCCAAAAAAAAATAATAATAAATAAATATAGTCTAGACCGACTATACGACATCCTATACCATGCGTTTAGAGACATTATCTCTCAGGCCCAACTAACTGGATATAGAAAATAAGCATAAATCAAATTTGAGTGGGGTTTCTATTAATTTTTTGGCTGCAGATATGAAAAAGTTCATATCGGATGATATATCTATATTGAGACTAGGCCCAAAAATGGACCGATCCTGACCATGTTTGGTAAAGTCTCTTGTATTTTGCAAAAATATATACAAACAAAATTTGAGAAGAATCAGTGCAATATTTTTGTTTTTTGATAGATTTAGGTGAAGATCGGGAAGCAGCTCTATATGGGGCCTATGACTAAGAGTTGTCCCATAGGGATCATTTTCGGACTACTGATTAATGGATGTAATAAACACATACAAAGCCAATTTGACTAAGATTTATATGATAATTTTTTTTGTTTTTTTTAACGTTTATTTTAACAAAATTTTTATTATAGTTGAACTAGAAATAAACAAAACAAGAGTTTATATAACTTATTATTATACACTGTCCCATAATCGAGCTCTCTAGTATATTTCATAAAGGTATAAAAGATATATACATTATATACAATTTTTAAAACTAATTATGATTTTTATACAAATTATATATATAGTATTATCTGTCTGTATTAATGATAATTTCGCTGTAAAGAATATTTTTCAAAAACCTCACTTTTGTAGCAAATACGATAAAAGAAATAGTCAAGAATTAAAAACAAAAAAAAAAAGAAGAAGAAATTCCGGTACTTAATTTAGCCACCAGTATTTACTAACATTTAAGTTTGGTAGGATATTCTTATCGCCACGAAAAATGCTGGTATCAAATCTTTTGTTTTCAACTGTAAGTTGATTGTTAGTGACAGCTTTTATATTGGCCCTTCTATAAATATGAAAAAGTATAGGGACGCCAGTTTCGTTTTGTATAAAACCTTTTCTATCCAGATATACGAAGGCCTCAGGTGGTATGTAGCCATTTCGTAACGTTGCAGTTATATAATCATCATTGACATAATAGGGTGCCATTATTAAATTGTTTTCATAGCACTCGCAGCTTTTTCTAATGTGATTTCTAATTATGTGTATGATGAAATTATCAATTCAGCTAATTTTGGATGCATTATAAAGTTTTTGATTGCTTATATATTTCGTAAAATTACTAATTGGTGATCTGCATAGCGCAGTGCAGGCTCTAAGGCATTTTCTTTCAAATTTCCGTAGTTTTTCCATATATGACGGTGAAACGTTAAACCAAATTTGGCAACCATAAGTTAAAATAGGACGAATTAAGGATTGATATAAAAGAAGCTTGATCTCAGGTTTAATGTGCTTGGAAAAGAATAGATTTTTGTACATAAAGAACGCTTTTCTTGCTTTTGTTATTTGTAAATTAATATGTTCATTAAAGTATAGAAACTTGTCCAAGTGAATTCCTAGATATTTAACTGTCTGCTTATTAGGGATATTTATATTATTACTGGCTTTTATACCGAAAGATTTCCAGTTCTGTCTTATATTATTGTTACACCTTCCTACAGGAGGACGGAATAGTATGGTTTCGCATTTATTTGTATTTATCTTCATTTGCCAATCAAAAGCATACTTTTCGATAATATTAAAGTAACTTTGTAATTTATACCCTCCACTCCAGTGTGCAGAGGGTATATATAAGTTTGTCATTCCGTTTGTAATAATTAGAAAAAAAAATTTGGACCCCATAAAATATATATATTTGTGATCGTTATAACAACCGGAGTTGATATAGCGATGTCCGTCTGTCCGTCTGTCCGTCTGTCCGTCTGTCCGTCTGTCCGTCTGTGGAAATCACGATGACGGCATCAATCGGGCAGCTAGGATGCTCGTTGGCATAAAAAATGATTCATTAACATCCTGAAAAGTTTGCTATTTAAAATCGTCCAAATCGGTCGGTTAGGCCCCGAGATTTGAATGAAGAACTAAAAAAAGTCTTGAAAAAATATAATTTTCTATGTTGTTCTTGTCACGATCACGCCCTCAATAGGATAGCTAGGGTGATAATTTTTAGTGAGAATGATTCACCAAATTCATGGGAAGATTTCTACTTCAAAAATCATTAAAATCGGTGGAACAGGTCCAGGTAAATCTATGAAAAATTAAAAAAAAAAATGAAAAACATGATGTTTCCATATTGTTCCTGTTGTTATTCTAAATGTTGCATTGTTGTCATAGCTGGACTTGTTGTTTTTGTGGTCGTTGTGGTAATAATATAATAAAAACAAACCCTTTGTACATTTTTTTGTGAACTCTGGTAGAAAATTTTAAAAGTTTCCATTGTTTTGGCATCACTAAAAAAATTTGTTAGATCATTTCTGTCATTGCCACGAGCCTGCATACAAAATTTCAGATCGATTGGCTCACGGGAAAGGGGCTAAAAATCGATCCAAAATTTTGTCGACAAGCAGACACTACCAGTTAATATAAAGGCAGTAAATAAAGGGAGTAAAAGTTCACCAATAATTTAAAAAACAAATTTTTATGTATTAATTTATTTAAAGAAAAAAATAATTAAATGAAATAGTAATAATAATAAAAAAAAATAATATACAATACAAAAAAAAAAAAGAATATATAAATAAAATAAAATAAAAATAAATGCATTCATAGCATTATAATACATATAAAAGGTCAATGTTTTCTAACCGTAACCGTAACGAGTCAGTTGTTTTTTTTTTACATGAAAATCATTTAAAACAGTTACCGAACGTAACCGGAACGTCCCAATACTTTTCATGTGAAAAAAAGGCTGACACGTTACGTAACAGTTACATGTCGCTAACTTGTTCTTTACACAGGCTACTGCTTTTGGAGCCAACTTCAAGTCTATTTATATAGTTTCGTAAGCATAACTGATAAAATTGTTTCTATTATTTTTTGCTGTAAGTAATAAATTATAAATATACTGAATTTGCAAACTAAAATGGATACATATATTGGAGGTGCTTTAATACAAAAGAGTTAACGAAACAAAATCAAAAAAAAAAAACAACTCTACAACATCAACAATGGCAGTCATATGTTCTTCAAATAAAAAAAAAACTGCAAGTGTGTTTTGTTGGCTACAAAACAAAAATAGTGTTGACAATATAACAAAATATGTAAAAGAAGTTAGTGCTATGAAATATTTTATTTTGTTTAAAAAAAAAATCGCAAAATGAAAGGCTATAATTCCATTAATAATCAAAAGGCGTTAAACTAATTTATTTATTTTTACGTTGTACTAATGCATTTTAAATAAGTAAAAGTAATTGTATATTTAAATAAAAATGCATTTGTATTATATGTTGCTGTCGTATTCAGAAAAATCAAGTAGCTGACTATACGACTACAAATGCTGCTGCCAGCAGTCGTCTATGTGTTTCATTCATGATGTTGCATTTTTTTGCGAGCAATACTTACATATATTCTAAATAAAGAAATAATAGTTCTTTTCATACTGCGAAATCTATACAAATATATGTACAAATACTATATGTCAAATTTCAAATTTGCAATAATTGATACATTTTTGAAAGAAAATTGTATAATATGAAATGTCTTTAATTTATTTCATAGAAAACAATTTTTTGAGGTGCGTGGATTTTCCATATTTACTGTTTTACTATTTTCGTAATGAGGTTAAATGAGTTAAAAAGAATTTAAAATATTTGAAAATATTAGGTGAGGATCCTCAAGATGTAATATACGATCGGTCTAAAACTTTTCACTTAGAGCCACAGTTAAATTCGAAACAACAAAAACCCATATATTTTGTGCATAAAGTTTAACATTAAATGTGCTTTTCTAAAATGTCTATATATTTTTCTCATTCATTTCTGACCATCTTCAATGTAAATTTACCAAAGTTTTTTTTATTGCAATATGTATATAAAACTTAAAAATTTAATATTTTTTATTGTGTATTAACTTATTATTCTGCGATTTTCATTACATCACAAAATGTTACAAATTGGCACTACTGTTTCAAAAACAGAAAACTTCTAAATCAGTTGAAAACAGTTGATCTGTAAAACTGTGTGTGAAATTGTGTCAAATAAAATTACAAATATTAATAAATATAATAATACATATATATATATTTTATTAATTTTGTTAAGAATTAGCACAAAATTGATTTTCCATTTTGCATTTCATTTATAAAGAATTCTGCCATATTTTGTTAAAGGGAAAATCCATTTTTGTTATATTAAAAAAAACAGACTTGCATTTAATTTTTCCGTGACTGCCTCAATAATTGTGTAGATGCCAACACAATATTTTTTCTAATTAAAACAGTTGATCTGTAAAACTGTGTGTGAAATTATGTCAAATAAAATTACAAATATTAATAAATATAATAATACATATATATATATTATTAATTTTGTTAAGAATTAGCACAAAATTGATTTTCCATTTTGCATTTCATTTATAAAGAATTCTGCCATATTTTGTTAAAGGGAAAATCCATTTTTGTTATATTAAAAAAAAACAGACTTGCATTTAATTTTTCCGTGACTGCCTCAATAATTGCGTAGATGCCACCACAATATTTTTTCTAATTAAATATTAACCAATATCTAACTAGAATTATGATTTATTCTGACTAAAAAGTTCCAATTAAAAGTTATTCATCCCAATTATGAATATTCTCAAGGAATTTCTTTCTCACGGAAAATACATTTCTCGAGAAAAAAATTCCTCCAATTATAAATTCCGCGTGAACAAAAAATGATTAACTGGCATCATCGAATTTCGAAGCCACTTGCTTTGCTTATTGACAATTTATTTTCTATTTTTTGTGTGTGTGCAAACGACCCTACAATAAATGTCCCAATAAACATTTTTGTTTGCTATCAACTTGAGGTGCATTTGAGATCAAATACATTTCTCAAATCTCCAGCGTTAATTCTCAAATGCCCTCAATAGTTCGAATATAGTCTTCTCAACTTAAAAGGCACATTTTTATATGGCGATTTTCATAGTTATCAAATTGAGAAATTTGTGATTCTCAACTTGATAGCAAAGAAATATTTCCAATCGGTATCAAATGGAAGGTACGGAATTGCCATATTAAAAAATATTATACTAATTTTAGAAATGAAAACAATGTACTTTTTTTAATGTTTCAATTTAATTTCATTATATATTTAACATTACTATGTACATATTTAACATTAAATGTACATATTATGTACATTTTTTAAAATCTAGAATTAAAAATAAATGAATTAATTAGTTGTACATTTTTTGAAAAATTCGACAAAAAGCAGAAATAATTAAAAATATATCAATGATTTATTTGTACTTTTTTGGCATTTTTTAATTTAATTTATTATTTATGACATATTTAAATAATATCTCAGACTTAACACAAATCGTATTCAAGTTGAAAAAATGTTTGGTCTCAAGTGGAGAAAAGTGTTGGATATCCAATTGAGAGTAAAAATGTTTCTCAAAGATTGGAAAAAATGTTAAGTCTCAACTTGATGTCAAGTTGAAAGCAAACAAGGAGAAAAATTGTTCAACCCAAGTTGAGAATTACATTTGACATCAATTTAAGAACTTAACTTTTCTCCAACATTGGAGAAATAATATTTCAATGCATACTGGGGAATGACCGAAACTAACACATAAACAGTTTTTTCCTATTTGAAAAACATATGACTGTCATTGTTGCTGTTGTAGAGTTGTTATACCCTCCACTCCAGTTTGTCATTCCGTTTGTAATAATTAGAAAAAAAATTTTGGACCCCATAAAATTTATATATTTGTGATCCTTATAACAACCGGAGTTGATATAGCGATGTCCGTCTGTCCGTCTGTGGAAATCACGATGACGGCATCAATCCGGCAGCTAGGGTACTCGTTGACATAAAAATGATTCACTAACATCATGAGAAGTTTGCTATTTAAAATCGTCCAAATCGGTCGATTAGGGCCCGAGATTTGAATGAAGAACTAAAAAAGTCTTGAAAAAAAAAATAATTTTCTATGTTGTTCTTGTCACGATCACGCCCTCAATAGTGCAGCTACAGTGATCATTTTTAGTGAGAATGATTCACCAAATTCATGGAAAGATTTCTACTTCAAAAATCATTAAAATCGGTGGAACAGGTCCAGGGAAATCTCTGAAAAAGTAAAAAAAAAAAATGAAAAACATGATATTTCTATATTTTTCTTGTTGTTATTCTAAATGTTGCATTGTTTTCATAGCTGGACTTGTTGTTTTTGTGGTCGATATGGTAATAATATAACAAAAACAAACCCTTTGTACATTTTTTTATCAACTCTGGTAGAAAAATTTAAAAGTTTCCATTGTTTTGGCATCACTAAAAATATATGTTAGATCATTTCTGTCATTGCCACAAGCCTGCCTGCAAAATTTCAGATCGATTGGGTCACGGGAAAGTGGTTAAAATCGATCCAAAATTTTTTCGACAAGCAGACACTACGAGTTAATACAAAGGGAGTAAAAATTCACCAACATCTAAAGCAAATAATGCGAAAATACCTAGTTGTTAATAAAAAAAACAATTGGGCAATTCACAATGGGTAATGTATCGTTGTATCTCTTGTATCGTGTATCACTTTACAATAGTATAAAATTGTTGTTGGTAATTTTCACTGAAAAATCTGATACACGATCCAACTTCATTTGCTATGTTTTGTAAATGTTGTATATTGTATCATAACATATCAGTTCCAAGTGAATGCCAGTTTTTATGAAAAAGAAAAAACAAATACATAGAATATTATCAGCATAAATAATTATAAAATAAAATATGGCAAATAATGCAAATAACGCAAATACATCGATAAGTTTATTTATATAAAAATTAATGTTTATATTTTTAGTATGTATTTTCTCTTTCAGTACCAACCAAAACATTTAACATTTTTTTTTTTTTTTCATTATAAATTAAAATGCAAGAGGTACGTAACTAAAACTCCAGGGTATATCTCACGACCAAAAAGCAAACACTGACAAGTGTTTTCTCTTATACAAAATAGCAGAAGCGACGAAGCGATCTTTCCTCGTTGGATCGAAAATTACTAAAGAAAGCGTTTTACAATATGAAAATACAACTGAGTGTTCACAACAAATGATTGTATTGTGTATTTCAATACAACATACAATATACAACACCTGTTGTGAATTGCCCAAATGTAAATTTAGCAAAAAAAATTATGTATTAATTTATTTAAAGAGAAAAACACAAAAATAACGTTTGATGTTGTATTTTTTGTGTGTAATATTTAAATATACATACATACACATATTAAATAATACAAATAATGTACATATATTATATATATGTATGTATGTATATTGATAGTTACTGCATGTTAGAAATAAATCGGTTATTTTATTTACATAAAATTCTGCAGTATTTTGTTGTGGGGAAAATACATTTCTTTTGTATTAACAGAGTGTCACTTCATTTTGCTCAGCGTGACTATGCCACAGTAGATGCCGCCATAATTTTTGTTTGTTCTAATTAGCTTTGCAATAGTTATTTCTATTTTAACATGAATGTTAATATTTTCAACTAGATATCATACAGAACAATGTTAAGAGTATACACGGGTTGGTCTTTTATTTCATACGTTTTTTCATTATTCTTTTACAAATATGAACATAAGTTTGGCATATTACCCACCAATCTCACATCACACTGCAAGTTCGAAAAACTCAATACACTCACATTTTTTTTACTAATACACACACATTTTCCGCAGTGGTCACACTAATGGCACCAAATTTTTCGTGCGAATAGTGGCAGACACTAACGATGATTAATGTTACCCTGTTATAAATTTAATGCAAATTTACTGGATCCTGTGAAATTGTAATTAAAGTTTTAACTTGTTAAATCTATTATAATGATTTATTTTTTGAAATGCGCATACAAAAACGTTTGTTAATTATAGAGCATAAATATTATTAACTATTATTAAAATAATACTAATAATAATAAATGTAAACATTTTCCCTCAAACATGTGCCTGTATAATAAACTTAGTAACTCTACTTAAAATAAAATAAGAGAGAGAAGTATACAAATTTTTTCAAGTTTACGCTTCGACAACATTTTAAAAATGAGATTGCAGTCAGATGTTTGAGCATAAAATATAATGGCGATGGATTCGACTAATTCGAACAATTTTTCGTTGATAATACGTACACAACGATTTTAGAATTTCAGTGTGATGTGAGATTGGGGGGTTAACTTTTTGTTGTCTTTACAAAATAGAGTTACCGAGTTCGTCAATGAGTTTTTTGCTTACAAAACAGTTCTACATAGTTATATAGAATTATTATTCTGCTTTACCTATAAAATATCTGATTGCGATTACATCTAATTTTTAAAAATTGTTTATAATTAATAAAGCATTATTATTCACATAAATACAAAATTTCACTTTTTAAATTTTCCATTCAAATTTAAGAAAATATCAATTATAATAAAAACTGAAAATAAAATTTCCAATTATAAATTAGAAAATATTAATTGAGTTTCAGAAAATCATATCAAAACGTCGGAAATAATAATTTTAAATTTAGAAATATCTTTACATTTAAAAATGTTTACATTTAAAAAAAATATTGCCATTCAGGAGATATTAATAACTTTTCAGTACCGCGATTCAGTAACTTCTTTTAACGATAGTCGAATTGTAAAAAAAAAGAAAATTGCAAAATTATCAGTACAATTTTGAAACGATATTCGCTATTGTTAAAGTCAGCTGTTGTTGTTATCTAAACGACAACCATTTTTGTGTTGGTTATCCAATCGATAAAAACTTAAATTTTTAGGTTGAAATGTCGTCATACATAAATAAAAATCATGAAATAGTGAAAATATTTTGCTTTAATTAAAAAACTTTTTTATATAAATAAAAAAATTAAATATTCAATTCATTATTTCATTTTCAAATAAATAAACAGAAATATTAGTAAAAAAAAATAAAGATATTAAACATAAACATAAAATCATCCTGTCAAACACGAAGTAATTTGTTTTTTTCTATTCTTTGTGTTTTTCGCTTATTTTGACAGAGATGCCACTCCTTTACAATTTAAATAAATAGAAAAACAGATTTGTCGATATTAATTTAAATTCAATGAATTTAAGAAAACCTCAAATGATATTTAAGAATTGCTAACATAAAAATTGTTACATAAGTAAACGTAATTTTATGAGAATGTTATTTTTTATATATAAATTTTCACAATTTTTTTTGGATGAAAATTTGAAGTTTTTCAGAAAATAAAGATAACATTAAATTATTTTATTTAAAATGTTTGGGACTTTTCGTTTTTTGCGTTTTTCATCCCTAATTTGATTATTTATTATTATAAATTTATTCTCTATGTTTTCAAAATATGGCAATATTTTAAAAAAAAGTTGAGAGAGCTTTTT
The DNA here is from genome assembly GCA_963682025.1 of Cordilura impudica. Taxonomy (NCBI): domain Eukaryota; kingdom Metazoa; phylum Arthropoda; class Insecta; order Diptera; family Scathophagidae; genus Cordilura; species Cordilura impudica. The sequence goes on along the minus strand of OY821518.1, from coordinate 130,870,786 downwards.
TTTTTGGTTATTATTTTGTTACTCCATCCGACCTATATGGCCACAATGAAGAAATATTTGGCCAGTTAAAAGAAACTATACAGCCATCTCCAATTAGCACGATTTAATGCATATAGCCACTCTACACAACCATTACCTTTGCAATGGAGGTTAGTGCGAGCTATTTAATTAGCAAAAACTAAATTAAACGAGAAGTTATGTCATATAACCGGAAACGCATGCATATAGGTATATAACCAAAATGCATGCCGATCAGCAACCACGATGACCAAAAAGCAAACACCGAAATATATCCGAAATAATAGAAAAGAAGAAAACCAACCCAAAGAATTTGCTGAAATAATTTGGTATTAAGTTTAACAAATTGTTTACTTTTTCATTTACATTTATTATCAAGACTCAAACCGAGGTGGAGGGTATCAAAGATTCGGCACAGCCGAATTTAACACTCTTACTTGTTTTTTATTTATTTTATTAATTTTGTTATCAGCATGATATACTATAATATCATCTGCAAATCCAAAAATATCAATAATGCTATTTAAAAGGTCATAAATAAATATATTTAAAAGTATAGGAGAATTAACCGTTCCTTGTTGTAGTCCATTAACAATTATGAACTTCTTTTGGCTAACTTCATTTTTATTGCATACTAAAAAGGATTTATTGCTAAGCATATTATGAATTAAAATAACCAATTGAATTGGAAATTTGTATTTTAAAAGTTTATATATAAGACCAGGAATCCATATGCTATTGAAAGCCTTTTCAAAATCAACAAGACATGTCCCCGTATAAAGGGATTTATTTAAATTCCAATTGATATTGGAAACTAGTCAGTGAATTCCGTGTATTGTAGATGTTTGTACTTGAATCCGAATTGTCTATCGTTTTTTAAATTATTTTTCTCGCAAAAATTAATAATATTAGTATTTACACAGATTTCAAAGCAAACTTATAGCTCTCAAATTTTTTGGATTGCTGGTGTTCTTGGCCAACACCACAATTTTTGCAAGTTTCCAAGATCTATGGAAATAAGAATTGTTGAGCATGTTATTGAACAATGTGCAATATTCAAGAACTAAAACTTCCGGAAAATTTTTCAATATTATATTGGGAATAGTATCGACACCTGATGAAATTTTTTGAAAATATAAAAAAGTTTTTCTTTTGTTATAAAAAAATCATCAGACTGTGAATGACTTATTTGATTTGCCCTTTTATTTGTATTGAAGATTGTGTAGGATGATTGATTGAGTTCATATTCAGATTTTGTTTCTAAAAATCTGGTGAAACCATTGTCAACTTTCACATGCAATTCATTATTATTATCAATCTCCTTAAAAGAGTGAGTCTTTTCCAGAGAAGCGCCTATTAAGTTTAAAATTTGTTGTTGCTCCCTTATAATGAAATTCTCATTATCCTTCTCCGCATTGAGAGGATTTATACCAACATATCGTAACAAAATTTCTTCTTCTTGTACAATTTCTAGTTTATCTATATCCAATGACAATTTGGGTTTAAATTGTTTTTTTACCTCGCTAAACATACGTGACGGGTTTTTTGATCTAAATACGTTAGTTTATCCTTATAGTATCTATTAACTGATAAAGTGAAATTATCATTAATTAGTTTCTTAATTAGCTTTAATTTAGATTTTAAGTCATTAAATTCTTGAGGACTACATTCAATTTCGAATCTATTGTGTTTTTTTATTGTAGTTAAAGTTTTACTTTTTTCTGATTGTAATTTTTTTATAATTGGATTTACAAATTTGTTTATTGTATTATTTTGAAATTTCGGGACAATTTTATTTGTAGAATCTATAATTACATCATTTAATTTATTTAAGTAGTAGTCAATTTCAGTATTAGAAAGATTTTTGCTATTAGGAATGGGGTCAGTATTTCTATATACATTAGTTATATTTTTTTGGAATTTTTTCCAATTTGTCTTTTTATAATTAAATTTAGGTTTGGGACCTTCTACGAAAAAAGAAAAAGAGTCATTTGTATCATTTAGTAATTCAATCACTAACGCATTATGATCACTGTCATAATCTAAAGTTTTAAGGGAGTTTACAGTATTATTAATTCTGAGGATAGGTAGACGAGAATCTGCTAAACACAAATCTAAATACGAACCACATCTTAGATAAGAGAGGGTGGCAGAGGCATAAAGGCTACATTTAAAGCTGATTTCATTATTCCCCACTCGGAGTGTTTACAGTTGAAATCACCTGACATTATATAATAAATGTTTGCATTTTGGAAGTTACAAGATTTGAAAATTAAGTTGATGTTGATTTCATAGGGGTCATTTGTATGGGGGCTAGGTCTGAACATGGATCGATTCTCACCAATTTCAACAGCGTTCATCCTATGGCCAATGAAAGCTTATATACCAAATTTCATCAAAATATATTCATATTTACGACCTGCAGTTTGATTACAAGCTTTACATGGACACACAGACAGATGGACGGACGGACGGACATCGTTAAATCGAATCCGATAGTGATTCTGATTCGATCGGTATAATAAAAGATGGGTCTAGGTCAAATATTTTTGGTAGTTACAAACAGCAGCACAAAGTCATTATACCCAAACCACATAGTGGTATAGGGTATAAAAATACTTGAATCGGTTCTCCGACATTAACTTCTATGCGCCTTTTTGTTAAAAATCTCAAAATAACTGTTATTTTCGATCCCCAATTTTAATCCTAGTTGGAAGAGATTCCACACAAAGCACATTAGGTGCATTCTCCTAAGTGATAATTTGTACAAGTTATTACGAAATTTACTGAATCATGTTCTTGTACAACAAATGAACAAATGAGAGAGTAAAGTGACAGGTCAAATTTTTGGGAACTTGCTTATATGTACTGAATATATTTTTGCTACTGAGAATTGGCAAGAAAGATAAAACATTTGTTTAAAAACATATGATTGTTTTCTGTGGGCAAATAAAAAAAGTTTTACAATTCTAATCATGAGCGAATTCTGGACGAAAGAAATAAAAAAAAGTATAAATATCCAGATAAACAGGTTTCAATAAGTTTAATAATTTAAGACAGGTAGGTTCCTGGCAAAAAAAATATGTGTACATGAGACAATGATTTAGAATCGCATCTTCTTCTCAACTTTCATTGTATATTTCACCATCAACTGTTTCCATTTTCTTAATGATTGTTACAAATTTCTCTTGTATGTTTTATGAGAGCGAATCGTTTCTTACTCTCTGAAATTTCGTTTCGTGCTGGTTTTTACTGGGAAAGTAAAAGAATATCTTTGTTTTAAACGTGACTGATATGTACTACATAAACAGTTAATGGGATAAATATTAATTTTTTTACCTGATATAGAGTAAAAATATACAATTTCGTTATTACAAATGAAGAAAAAATTTATTTGAAGTAACAAAATACATAATAGTCGGTCTAGGTCGACTTTAACATAACCTATACTAATAGTTCCTAACTATAAGGGTGGGCCATTAATGAAGGCATTAAAAAAATGAATGGAAACTATGTAGAGTACAATTAAGAAATGTTTAAATAAATTGTAATTTTAGATTATATTGGTATTGGAAAAAACTCGTTTTAAATTCAAAAAACGGCCGAATATCTATTAGCTTTCAAACGTCATTTTCATTGTTCAGTATATAATCAAATTATGGTTTGATCAAGGTTAAAATTTCTCTGAAATGTATTATTTCTATACTGTGAAATTTCCAAAATCTTAACAGCAAATACAGTAACAGTTTTTTGTTTATTTATGGTCATAATTACAATTCGGTTATGCGTTTCCTATTGTTTAGTAATTGTAAAGTAAATATTTGATTTTTGTATAAATAGAAGCTTATCTGGTGAGAACAAAAATAGTCGAACGATTTGAAGTTCAAATTGAAAACAAGTCATCTCTTGTGTGCACATCAAGTAAATTGGCAAATGAAAAAAGTGGTCACAAAATGATATGACTTGCAGACAGCGACACTAACGGCGATTATCGAATAATAAAATTGAACTTAAGACTTTAAAGCTTTAATTGAATTAAACCCAGTGTAGAGTGTTTTCCTAAATACTATAAGTTTTTAAAATAAATAACAACAAACTTGATATATGTAATAACAAAAAGAAACCTCAAATTCATAAATTCTTAAACAAAATTATAAAATGTTAAATAAATTTGGAAAACAAAATATAATTTTAATTTTGGTTTTAATTGCAATTATAAAAATGCGTAAAATTTCTTGTGACGAAAAAAAAAGTGACTACACATTTTGGGAATTGGAATCATCACGACCACATCATGACGATTCTACGAAATTAAAACTTTGGTTGACAATAAGTGCTCAAAAGCGTTTTCTAGAGATATCCTGGATAAATGCACCCGCCCATGAAGATGATCGTATTATGCTAACTTCACAGGAACCAATTACATTTGAAAAACTGAAATGGATACCCACCGAACGTACTCCCATGTCTGAATTTCAAACAACAACCGAGCAAACTACAGATACTGATGTAGCAATAGAGGGTAGTGGTAGTGGAATTGCTGGTAAAGTTTACACAACGACCACGGAATCACCATATAAAGCTAAAGATATACATTACTGGATATCCAATAATGGCTCAAATCCTATTGTGGCCGCATTAGTGCCCACTGCCCAATCGTTATGGTTTACAACCGGAGTACCATTCGATTACAAGCTATCGGAAAATGTTACTTACTCTACCTCAGGTTATGGCTATTGGGCTTCATATGTCAGCGGTGCTGACGGATCAATACAAGCTACCACTTCCCTTCGTGCTTATCCCCGATGGATGAATGATTTTCGTTCTGTTGTTGGTGGTTTACGTTTTCGAGATCTATTAATACCCGGCAGTCATGATTCCGGTTCATATCGCACTAATTTCGATCCTTTGGCCAAGGAAACAATAGTTACTAAATACTCTCTAACACAAGATGATGATATACGGGGCCAGTTGATGCATGGAATTCGTTATTTGGATATACGTGTTGGTTATTATCGCAATACGCCACAGTTGTTTTTCGTTAATCATGGTATTACTCGGCAACGGCCGTTAATTGACGTCATCGATCAAGTAAAGGAGTTTGTGCTGCATACAAATGAAATTGTTATATTTGGTCTTAAAGAATTTCCAGTTGGTAAGTTGAATATAAAATTGTTTCCTAAGTTATAAGATGTTTTATTGAAATAAGTTGGACCACTTCTTAGTTGCCTCTTCCAAAATAATTTCCTAACCACGAAAAGCATATTTAATTATCCTGACGTATAAAAATACATTTTTTTTACTTAAATTCTTCAAGAAACAATTTTCACTTTCACGAAACATATATCGGAAATGTATGATGGATGACATTGGTCCAAATAGTTAAACGATTCTCACTCTTAGTAGCAAACAGCCTAGGATATTTTATGGATAGTGTAAATCGAAAATATCAACAACAAATTATATTGAAATGTTCAACCTCCATTTATTGATTGCGATATCGGAATGCGATAAACCGTTTGATCGTACAAAACGGTAATTTTAAAACTTGGGATAAATCCTCTTAATATTATCGATAATTCGATTCCATATCTACAAATATATATGAAAATTAATAACCTGAATTAGATTTTAATTGTTTGTTTTTATCGGTTATTATCGATAAGTCGATAAATAAATTTTTTTTATATCGAATTCCAAATATTATTGTCATTATCTTTTGCAATTACGAGCTCTAGCTACTATGAATTCATTCAGTGTTTTTAATTCGGCTTAGAAAAACTCTAAAATTTAAAATATAAACAAAAAATAAAAAGCCTAATTAGAGAATTCTAAAACACAGAAACTTAAATTCAGAAGAAGGTCGATATATATATATATATATATATATATGAAAAATTATTGAACATAAAAATGCATCGTTATATACAGTTACGAACACAAAATAGGGTCAACTAAAATATTTTTGTCTTATAACTTAAAAAATGTTTATAATGAGCAAAATAAAAAAAAAAAATATTTTATTTTATTCTTTGGAGAATGTTTTCCTTAGGTGTAACATAAAACTTAAATATGTATTTCACTAATTATAATTAACATGAATATAAATTATATTTTGAGGTGGACAAAAAAATAGGGTCAATTTCAAAAATTATAAAAAAATTTTCTATAGAGTTGGGGAGAATATTGTCTAATGTCAGTATTTAGTTGTATATTCAGCACAGTTTTACACCGTTTTGTCATGGAGTCCACTTAATCCCGTCAAATCTTCTTTGGAATGGTATACCATATATTCTGAATTTTTTTTCCCACAATTCTTCTTTATTCTTGGGTATTGTTGGTTCAATACGCTCTCTGACGATTTCCCATAAAGTTTCAATTGATTTTAAATCTAGAGATTGCGCAGAACAACTCATAACGTTTATCATAAGTTTATCCATTATTGCCAATTAAATTTATTCTGGATTCGTCCGACTAAAGTATATTGCGTCATTTTTATTCATCCGAGTCTTTGTGTGGGACTTTTTTTTCGACTAATCGTCCTCTCACAGCCCTAGTAGAAATTTCGACTCCAAAGTGTTTTTTATTTCTGCAGCAGACATGAAAGAGTTTCGATTTCTCTGTAGTTTTTATTGGTCTCTAATAAAATGCAGTTTTCGTTCGTCATCTGAACATTGCTTGCACGACCCATAACTTTTTTGTGATTTAGGTAAGGTTGGCGCTATACGACAGGTTATACGACATTAGATCCCTAAACAACCTGTGCGTTCGCAAGTGAGGTTAGGGAGAGCTATTTGATTTCAATCCTTAAAACTATCAGACAGGAAGGTTATGTTATATAACCAGAAAGCATGCACTTAGGTACATAACCTAACTACATGCTGAGTAACAACCGCGAGGATCAAAAAATAACCACCGCAATGTGTGAACCCACATAATAGAAGCTATGAAAACGAAGTTTATTCGTTGAAACATCAATTACTGCAGAAAGCATGCACTTAGGTACATAACCCAACTGCATGCCCAGCAGTAACCACGAGGCTAAAAAAAAAACCATAACGTGTATCCTTTTACCCGGAAGATTTGATGCGATGAAAACGCTGTGTATTCATTGAAGTGTAGATTGGAAAAGCACTACTCATATCACCTGTCTTTTTTAATACATATTACAAAAATTTGCATTCAATTTACCGCGATTGTACAACTGTTATTTAAATTTTTGTTTTTCAATTATAGTTATCACTGATTTTTCTCACTAAAATATTAAAATTTCTAATATGTAAGTTAAATGTTGACCGTATTTAAACACTTATTAATGTTTGTTTACGTTTGGATATATATGTCTTTATAAGTTAGATGATAACAGATTATCATTTTTGAAATACGAAACATTGGCAATAAATTCCCATAAATCATTTTTGCACTTACGCATGAAAAGTAAAAAATATATTACAAATATTAATAACCCTATTTTTTTTTGTCCGTAACTGCAAGAACAAACAAATGTCAGAGAACAAAAAAACTCGATCTTTTTTATGTTGTCTCACTTAAATTATGAATATACATATGTTAAACGATGGCACGTGATAAGCCAGTTTCTACACAAGTTCGATTTTAATTATTGATAAATTCAAATTCAAGTCGGGAAAGAGCTATGGCAATATATCGATTGATCTGAAGATTCCCAGCACAAAGGATTGTTCAAAAAATGAATAAAGTCGGAATTATAACAATTATAACAATGTTAACAGAAACTGGGTCTCCAAAAAAAAGTTTCGTGACAAAAGATATCTAGCGGCTATAATTGAAAAAAAAAACAAACAAGTAAGAGTGTTAAATTCGGCTGTGCCGAATCTTTGATACCCTCCACCTCGGTTTGAGTAATGATAATAAATGTAAACAAAATATTGGAAAAAGTAAACAATTTGTTAAACTTAATACCAGATTATTTCAGCAAATTCTTTGGGTTGGTTTTCGTCTTTTCTATTATTTCGGTGTTTGCTTTTTGGTCATTGTGGTTGCTGATCGGCATGCATTTAGGTTATATACCTATACGCATGCGTTTCCGATTATATCACATAACTGCTCGTTTAATTTAGTTTTTGCTAATTAAATAGCTCGTCCTAACCTCCATTGCAAAGGTAATGGTTGTGTAGGGTGGCTACATGCATTAAATCGTGCTAATTGGAGATGGCTGTATAGTTTCTTTTAACTGGCCAAATATTTCTTCATTGCGGCCATATAGGTCGGATGGAGTAACAATATAATAACCAAAAAAAACTCTCTCAGTTTTTTTATTAAAATATTGCTATATTTGGAAAACATAGAGAATAAATTTATAATAATAAATATTCAAATGTCCCAAACATTTTAAATAAAATAATTTGTTCTCTTTATTTTCTGAAAAACTTCAAATTTTCATCCAAAAAAAAAATTGTGAAAATTTCTATATAAATAACATTCTCATCAAATTGCGTTTATTTATGTAACAGTTTTTATGTTCGCAATTCTTAAATATCATTTGACGTTTTCTAAAATTCATTGAATTTAAATTAATGTTTTCTGTAGTGTGATTCTGTAAATTTCAACGATCCGACAATCGCAAAATATATCGACAGCTATTGTTGTTTGCACTAAGGATTAAGTGATTCACTAAGTACATACATCTTAACGACAGTCGACAAATCTATTTTTCAATTTATTTAAATTGTAAATAGTGGCATCTCTGTCAAAATAAGCGAAAAACACAAAGAATAGAAAAAAACAAATTACTTCATGTTTGACAGGATGATTTTATGTATATGTTTAATATCTTTATTTTGTTTACTAATATTTCTGTTTATTTATTTGAAAATGAAGTAATGAATTGAATATGCTATTTAATTTTTTTATTTATATAAAAAAGTTTTTTAATAAAAGCAAAATATTTTCACTATTTTATGATTTTTATTTATGTATGACGACATTTCAACCTAAAAATTTAAGTTTTTATCGATTGAATAAACAATACAAAAACGGTTGTCGTTTAGATAACAACAACAGCTGACTTTAACAATAGCAAATATCGTTTAAATTTTTACTGATAATTTTGCAATTTTCTTTTTTTAACGATTCGACTATCGTTAAAAGAAATTACTGAATCGCGATACTGAAAAGCTAATGGCAATATTTTTTTTAAATGTAAAAATTTTTTAAATGTAAACATTGGTATTTGGTGTTTTTTTTTTGTTTGGAATTTCAATTTGTGTTTAACGAATAAAATTTATATATTAAAGATGAAATCGATGTCTTCTAAATTTAAACTTATTATTTCCGACGTTTTGATATGATTTTCTGAAATTCAATTAATATTTTCTAATTTATAATTGGAAATTTTAATTCCAGTTTTTAGAATTGATATTTTCTTAAATTTAAATGGAAAACTTAAAAAGTGCAATTTTGTATTTATGTGAATAATAATGCTCGTGGCAATGACAGAAATGATCTAACAAAATTTTCTACCAGATTTAATAAAATAAAATGTACAAAGCGTTAGTTTTTATTATATTATAACCACAACGACCACAAAAACAACAAGTTCAGCTATGACAACAACACAACATTTAGAATAACAACAAGAGCAATATAGAAACATCATATTTTTGATTTTTATACCCTCCACTCCAGTGTGCAGAGGGTATATATAAGTTTGTCATTCCGTTTGTAACAATTAGAAAAAAAATTTGGACCCCATAAAATATATAAATTTGTGATCCTTATAACAACCGGAGTTGATATAGCGATGTCCGTCTGTCCGTCTGTGGAAATCACGATGACGGCATCAATCTGGCAGCTAGGGTGCTCGTTGACATAAAAAATGATTCATTAGCATCCTGAAAAGTTCGCTATTTAAAATCGTCCAAATCAGTCGATTAGGGCCCGAGATTTGAATGAAGAACTAAACAAAGTCTTGAAAAAATATAATTTTCTATGTTGTTCTTGTCACGATCACGCCCTTAATAGTGCAGCTACTGTGATAATTTTTAGTGAAAATGATTCACCAAATTCATGGGAAGATTTCTATTTCAAAAATCATTAAAATAGGTAGAACAGGTCCAGGGAAATCTCTGAAAAAGTAAAAAAAAATTAAAAATATGATGTTTCTATATTGTTCTTGTTGTTATTCTAAATGTTCTGTTGTTGCCATAGCTGGACTTGTTGTTTTTGTGGTCGTTGTGGTAATAATATAATAAAAACTAACCCTTTGTACATTTTTTTTATTAACTCTGGTAGAAAAATTTAAAAGTTTCCATTGTTTTGGCATCACTCTAAAAATTTGTTAGATCATTTCTGTTATTACCACGAGCCTGCCTGCAAAATTTCAGATCGAATGGCTCACGGGAAATTGGTCAAAATCGATCCAAAATTTTTTCGACGAGCAGACACTACGAGTTAATATAAAGGGAGTAAAAATTCACCAACATCTAAAGCAAGTAATGCGAAAATACCTAGTTGTTAATAAAAAAAAAAATATAAATGTAGCAAAAAAAAATTTTATGTATAAATTTATTTATAAATTTATATAAACATATTAAATAATACAAATAATATACATATATTCTATATATGTATATCCATAACAACTGCATGTTAGAAATAAGTCGGTATATTATTTTATTTACATAAAATTCTGCAATATTTTGTTGTGGGGAAAATAAATTTCTTTTGCATTAACAGAGTGTCACTTCATTTTGCTCAGCGTGACTATGCCACAGTAGATGGCGCCACAATTTTTGTTCTAATTAGCTTTGCAATAGTTATTTCTATTTTAACATGAATGTCAATATTTTCAAATAGATATCATACAGCACAATGTTAAGAGTATGCACGGCTGGTTTTTTATTTCATACGTTTTCTCATTATTCTTTTACAAATATGAACATAAGTTTGGCATGTTAACTTTTTGTTGTCTTTACAAAATAGAGTTACCGAGTTCATCAATGAGTTTTTTTGCTTTCAAACAGTTCTACATAGTTATATATAACTATTATTCTGCTTTACCTACAAAATATCTGATTGCGATTACATCTATTTTTTAAAAACTGTTCATAATTAATAAAGCATTATTATTCACATAAATACAAAATTGCACTTTTTAAATTTTCCATTCAAATTTAAGAAAATATCAATTCTAATAAATACTGAAATTAAAATTTTCAATTATAAATTAGAAAATGTGAATTGAATTTCAGAAAATCATATCAAAACGTCGGAAATAATAATTTTAAATTTAGAAGACATCAATTGCATCTTTAATATATAAATTTTATTCGGTAAACACAAATTGAAATTCCAAAAAAAACACTAAATATGTTGACATTAAAAAATTTTTACATTTAAAAAAAATATTGCCATTCAGGAGTTATTAATAATTTTCAGTACCGCGATTCAGTAACCTCTTTTAACGATAGTGGAATCGTAAAAAAAAGAAAGTTGCAAAATTATTAGTAAAATTTTTAAACGATATTCGCTATTGTTAAAGTCAGCTGTTGTTGTTATCTAAACGACAACCATTTTTGTGTTGTTTATTCAATCGATATAAATAAAAATCATAAAATAGTGAAAATATTTTACTTTTATTAAAAAACTTTTTTATATAAATAAAAAAAATTAAATAGCATATTCAATTCATTATTTCATTTTCAAATAAATAAACAGAAATATTAGTAAACAAAATAAAGATATGAAACATATACATAAAATCATCCTGTCAAACATGAAGTAATTTGTTTTTTTCTATTCTTTGTGTTTTTCGCTTATTTTGACAGAGATGCCACTCGTTTACAATTTAAATAAATAGAAAAATAGATTTGTCGACTGTCGTTAAGATGTATGTACTTAGTGAATCACTTAATCCTTAGTGCAAACAACAATAGCTGTCGATATATTTTGCGATTGTCGGATCGTTGTAATTTACAGAATCACACTACAGAAAACATTAATTTAAATTCAATAAATTTTAGAAAACGTCAAATGATATTTAAGAATTGCGAACTTCAAAACTGTTACATAAATAAACGCAATTTGATGAGAATGTTATTTATATAGAAATTTTCACAATTTTTTTTGGATGAAAATTTGAAGTTTTTCAGAGAATAAAGAGAACAAATTATTTTATTTAAAATGTTTGGGACATTTGGTTTTTTGCGTTTGGCATCCCTAATTTCAATATTTATTATTATAAATTTATTCTCTATGTTTTCCAAATATGGCAATGTTTTAATAAAAAAATTGAGAGAGTTTTTTTTTTGGATATTATTTTGTTACTCCATCCGACCTATATGGCCGCAATGAAGAAATATTTGGCCAGTTAAAAGAAACTATACAGCCATCTCCAATTAGCACGATTTAATGCATATAGCCACCCTACACAACCATTACCTTTGCAATGGAGGTTAGGGCGAGCTATTTAATTCGTAAAAACGAAATTAAACGAGAAGTTATGTCATATAACCAGAAACGCATGCATATAGGTATATAACCAAAAAGCAAACTCCGAAATAAATCCGAAATAATAGAAAAGACGAAAACCAACCCAAAGAATTTGCTGAAATAATTTGGTATTAAGTTTAACAAATTGTTTACTTTTTCATTTACATTTATTATCAAGACTCAAACCGAGGTGGAGGGTATCAAAGATTCGGCACAGCCGAATTTAACACTCTTACTTGTTTTTTTTACTTTTTCAGAGATTTCCCTGGACCTGTTCCACCGATTTTAATGATTTTTGAAACAGAAATCTTCCCATGAATTTGGTGAATCATTCCCAATAAAAATGATCAATGTAGCTGCACTATTGAGGGCGTGATCGTGACAAGAACAACATAGAAAATTATATTTTTTCAAGACTTTTTTTAGTTCTTCATTCAAATCTCGGGCCCTGGTCGACCGATTTGGACGATTTTAAATTGGAAGCTTCTCAGGATGTTAATGAATCATTTTTTATATCAACGAGCACCCTAGCTGCCCGATTGATGCCGTGATCGTGATTTCCACAGACGGACATCGCTATATCAACTCCGGTTGTTATAAGGATCACAAATATATATATTTTATGTGGTCCAAAATTTTTTTCTAATTATTACAAACGGAATGACAAATTCATATATACCCTCTGCACACTGGCGTGGAGGGTATAAAAATCGTGGAAGCTCTGTTAGAGACATAGCTTCAATTCAAAAATTGTAAAATGACGCATCAGCAATTGAAAGACATAGGTTATGGGTTTTATAAAGTAAGTTTTAGTGCAGCGAAAAATATTTGATAAAACTCAAAAATTTTTCAGGCTAAAGGAAAAACGAAAGACCTTCTTGGGTACTAGGGCATGTGTCGCACAATGGCTCAGATAATATATTAAACTGATCTATATTTGTAACATTCGTGACATTGTTCTGGAATTGTACTCTCTATAAAATCTGTAATCCTTATTCCTTTTTTCCTGGACTTCCTCTGATACTAAATGATATTTAATGACATCTTCGCCATGCTGAAGGATTTTCTGGACTGTTGTTTACATACAGTTATTTTCCACGTGTATTATTGCAGTTACCTTGGCAAAATCACCAAATTTTGTAGCGTCAATTTGTTGATTGCACGCAAGTACTTCGATGATTATTTTAAATCTTGAAATAAGCTTTGCAGCAACAACTGGTATTTGAGATGCTGTTTCTAAGGGTCTCCAAAAAACCTTCTTGCCGTATTCCCATCATTCGTATTGCCTGATTCAGATATTCATCTTGAACATGTTTCTTTTTTAAACTTCTTGTTGGTGTCGTTGTTTCTTATTGATCCTGTAGCTCCAAAATCCAAATCATAACTGATTTTAAGCATGTGTCACATATTCTTGTATGTAGCGGTGATAATCCAAGTCCATATACAGCAATGCTGGCTTGATGTTGTTTGCCATATTATGCATCTCGATGAAGCCTTTGTGTCAGTCAAAGCCTGGCCTTCTTTTCCATCTATCATTGTTAGCACTAATTGGTAGCTTACTTCAATTGTCTGCCCATCATTCTCAAATTACAATAGCTGTAGTTTTGCAATTTTTATTGGTATAATTTTTTTCCTTTTTAAATTCCAATTGGATTGGTCGGCAGTATTTCGTGGAAGATGATCTTTGATTCTTCCAAATATCCTTTCCTTGCATTGTACTAGTCGATGCTCCTCAGTCTTCCCGATTCTTTTTTAATCGCAATGGTACAAATGACATCATGACATCCGAAGTATTTTCACATACATATTGCTTGTATTGTTTTTGTGCAGAGGAACCATCACATCCCCATTTGCAAAAAAGAGTTAACTTGCAGTTTCCATATTTCTTCAACTCATTTCCTTTAAATGATTGTAGCAAGCGTGGGGCTGTGTGATCAAGTAGAGCTTGTAGTTATACCTCTGCCGTAATCAATGTGATTGCAATAGTGTCCTTTGATGGCTAAAAAAAGGCTACAAACCCTACAGATCTTGTAAATTATATGCTTTCAAGCAAAACATTTTAAATGATTTTATAACGGTTCTCACTCTTGATAACAAACATCTGTATCACAACTTACGAGAGCGCTCCCAGAAAGACTCGACAAATAAAACAACAAATATGGGAAACATTTTATTTATTTCTAATTTTAGCTCGATATACTTTTCCCAGCGATATTCAATAGCTTCGTTACCCTGCTTATAGTAAGAACTGTCTAGCTTCCGCAGACTCCACCTTCCGCAGGCAAATCTTTTACCACCGAACCATTTTTTCAAGTTTGGAAATAGAAAATAATCCGAGGGAGCTAAATCTGGCGAACAAGGTGCGTGAAGAAGCAATTCGCAATAATGAATGTTTGAACTGGTACATTGTGCTGTTGAGGAAAGACTTTCTTTTTTGCCAAATCAGGCTTTTTCCCCTAATTTAATCACTTAAATGCTGCAATAAGTTATCATAATACTCGTCGTACGGGTATGTGAAGAAATAGACGCCATAAACTTGTCTCCATATGGAACTGTCTTCGTCTTCCATTTCAGTCCACTGTTTATTGACTATTGCTTTGTCTCAGGTGAGAAGTGGTCAACCCATGTCTCATCCATGATTACGAATCGGTGCAAAAACTTTATTGTGGGGAAAAATCGACAAAAACTCTATTGAAACATAATCACAACGCTGTTTTTGTTCTATTGTGAGTAACCGCGGCACCCATCTTGCGCACTGCTTCCTCATCTCCAAATTTTCGGTCAATATGCGACGTATAGCACTTTATGAAATGCATATCATTTCAGCTAGCTCAGGCACTTTCAGCCGACGATCATCCAATACTATGTTATGGATTTTCGAAGTTCGGCCTCGTTTAAACTCTGCTACCCAAAATTTTGTAGTCGTAAACGAAGTACTGATACCTTTCAAGTGTAAGTACTGAATTATATAACGATAACTAATTTTTTCCATGTTGACAAATTCACTGAGATCGCTCGCTATCGAGAGCTCCAAAAGAAAAATCTATACAGCGTGGCGCCATGAAACTTAAAACATATGTTTTATAAGGTTGCCACCGAAATAATTTTTTTTCAAACTACTTTCGCCATCTATACGTCAGGTCGAGCTATTCTGGGACCGCCCTCGTATATGTAGATAGTGGAAGTAGTACTGGCCCTTACCACTATTAATTCGTAACCCAAGCATTTTATCGAACATTCAAACACTTTCTGAAAGTTTGTTTTATTAGCTTTAAATTCATAAAAATATGTTCACATATTATGATACCATGTTTTGAAAAAATTTAATTAACCTATAATTCATTCATAATTCATAATTCATTAATAATTAAACAGCCTTTGTTAGACGCCACCGACGCACAGTGGATCTATAATTTAATTCGTGGACCAAAACCAAAATTTTTATTTCCACCGATTGCAAAAATTTTAACATATGATGAAACAAATTTGATATTTTAAATTTGATCAAAAATAAATTATCACTTCGCACAAAGTATCACCGGCAATGAGCTGCGCCCTTCTTAGTAAAGTTGGCAGGATTGTATTCTTTGAAAACTGGTATATTTGACCACTGAAATCTTTATTCATATGTGGTTTGTTATGAAATATTTTTCAAAGCAATACATTTTTCTCAAATTTTAAATTTTAGACGAATAGAACTTTTGGAGACCAAAAGGGATGAATTAATCTGAACCACCCAGGGAAAGGTGAAAGTTTCTTCTTTAACCTTATATATGCTTTTGTACCCGTCTGGACCCGTCCGTATAACTCTTTGCAATTTTAATAAAATTACTCAAAAATTATAATTATATATCTGTGGTTTTCTAGAATAACCGCGTATGTCATAAAATCAAAATGTTCAGGGGAGCCAAAAAAAAGTTATATTTGGAATTATGGGCTCGATATAAAGATGTTAGAGCTTTTTATTTAACAGTCCTGTAAAAATGGGCAATAAATACTTTTTATAAAATTTTGAGTCAAAAATCTTTGAAAAACAAAACTACCAATGCAACCACCAATGTAGACATAAGTTGTTGTTGCTTGAAAAATCCCCTTACCACGGGGGATATCAACAAGAAATTTCCTAGTTTGGGAATAGATTCCATATGGGTTTAAAGGCTGAACGATACCAACTCGCACAATGGCTCAGATAATATATTAAACTGATCTATATTTGTAACATTCGTGACATTGTTCTGGAATTGTACTCTCTATAAAATCTGTAATCCTTATTCCTTTTTTCCTGGACTTCCTCTGATACTAAATGATATTTAATGACATCTTCGCCATGCTGAAGGATTTTCTGGACTGTTGTTTACATACAGTTATTTTCCACGTGTATTATTGCAGTTACCTTGGCAAAATCACCAAATTTTGTAGCGTCAATTTGTTGATTGCACGCAAGTACTTCGATGATTATTTTAAATCTTGAAATAAGCTTTGCAGCAACAACTGGTATTTGAGATGCTGTTTCTAAGGGTCTCCAAAAAACCTTCTTGCCGTATTCCCATCATTCGTATTGCCTGATTCAGATATTCATCTTGAACATGTTTCTTTTTTAAACTTTTTGTTGGTGTCGTTGTTTCTTATTGATCCTGTAGCTCCAAAATCCAAATCATAACTGATTTTAAGCATGTGTCACATATTCTTGTATGTAGCGGTGATAATCCAAGTCCATATACAGCAATGCTGGCTTGATGTTGTTTGCCATATTATGCATCTCGATGAAGCCTTTGTGTCAGTCAAAGCCTGGCCTTCTTTTCCATCTATCATTGTTAGCACTAATTGGTAGCTTACTTCAATTGTCTGCCCATCATTCTCAAATTACAATAGCTGTAGTTTTGCAATTTTTATTGGTATAATTTTTTTCCTTTTTAAATTCCAATTGGATTGGTCGGCAGTATTTCGTGGAAGATGATCTTTGATTCTTCCAAATATCCTTTCCTTGCATTGTACTAGTCGATGCTCCTCAGTCTTCCCGATTCTTTTTTAATCGCAATGGTACAAATGACATCATGACATCCGAAGTATTTTCACATACATATTGCTTGTATTGTTTTTGTGCAGAGGAACCATCACATCCCCATTTGCAAAAAAGAGTTAACTTGCAGTTTCCATATTTCTTCAACTCATTTCCTTTAAATGATTGTAGCAAGCGTGGGGCTGTGTGATCAAGTAGAGCTTGTAGTTATACCTCTGCCGTAATCAATGTGATTGCAATAGTGTCCTTTGATGGCTAAAAAAGGCTACAAACCCTACAGATCTTGTAAATTATATGCTTTCAAGCAAAACATTTTAAATGATTTTATAACGGTTCTCACTCTTGATAACAAACATCTGTATCACAACTTACGAGAGCGCTCCCAGAAAGACTCGACAAATAAAACAACAAATATGGGAAACATTTTATTTATTTCTAATTTTAGCTCGATATACTTTTCCCAGCGATATTCAATAGCTTCGTTACCCTGCTTATAGTAAGAACTGTCTAGCTTCCGCAGACTCCACCTTCCGCAGGCAAATCTTTTACCACCGAACCATTTTTTCAAGTTTGGAAATAGAAAATAATCCGAGGGAGCTAAATCTGGCGAACAAGGTGCGTGAAGAAGCAATTCGCAATAATGAATGTTTGAACTGGTACATTGTGCTGTTGAGGAAAGACTTTCTTTTTTGCCAAATCAGGCTTTTTCCCCTAATTTAATCACTTAAATGCTGCAATAAGTTATCATAATACTCGTCGTACGGG
This sequence comes from Cordilura impudica, assembly GCA_963682025.1. NCBI lineage: Eukaryota > Metazoa > Arthropoda > Insecta > Diptera > Scathophagidae > Cordilura > Cordilura impudica. Next base: position 130,852,512 of record OY821518.1, on the reverse strand, counting down.
TATGTGAAGAAATAGACGCCATAAACTTGTCTCCATATGGAACTGTCTTCGTCTTCCATTTCAGTCCACTGTTTATTGACTATTGCTTTGTCTCAGGTGAGAAGTGGTCAACCCATGTCTCATCCATGATTACGAATCGGTGCAAAAACTTTATTGTGGGGAAAAATCGACAAAAACTCTATTGAAACATAATCACAACGCTGTTTTTGTTCTATTGTGAGTAACCGCGGCACCCATCTTGCGCACTGCTTCCTCATCTCCAAATTTTCGGTCAATATGCGACGTATAGCACTTTATGAAATGCATATCATTTCAGCTAGCTCAGGCACTTTCAGCCGACGATCATCCAATACTATGTTATGGATTTTCGAAGTTCGGCCTCGTTTAAACTCTGCTACCCAAAATTTTGTAGTCGTAAACGAAGTACTGATACCTTTCAAGTGTAAGTACTGAATTATATAACGATAACTAATTTTTTCCATGTTGACAAATTCACTGAGATCGCTCGCTATCGAGAGCTCCAAAAGAAAAATCTATACAGCGTGGCGCCATGAAACTTAAAACATATGTTTTATAAGGTTGCCACCGAAATAATTTTTTTTCAAACTACTTTCGCCATCTATACGTCAGGTCGAGCTATTCTGGGACCGCCCTCGTATATGTAGATAGTGGAAGTAGTACTGGCCCTTACCACTATTAATTCGTAACCCAAGCATTTTATCGAACATTCAAACACTTTCTGAAAGTTTGTTTTATTAGCTTTAAATTCATAAAAATATGTTCACATATTATGATACCATGTTTTGAAAAAATTTAATTAACCTATAATTCATTCATAATTCATAATTCATTAATAATTAAACAGCCTTTGTTAGACGCCACCGACGCACAGTGGATCTATAATTTAATTCGTGGACCAAAACCAAAATTTTTATTTCCACCGATTGCAAAAATTTTAACATATGATGAAACAAATTTGATATTTTAAATTTGATCAAAAATAAATTATCACTTCGCACAAAGTATCACCGGCAATGAGCTGCGCCCTTCTTAGTAAAGTTGGCAGGATTGTATTCTTTGAAAACTGGTATATTTGACCACTGAAATCTTTATTCATATGTGGTTTGTTATGAAATATTTTTCAAAGCAATACATTTTTCTCAAATTTTAAATTTTAGACGAATAGAACTTTTGGAGACCAAAAGGGATGAATTAATCTGAACCACCCAGGGAAAGGTGAAAGTTTCTTCTTTAACCTTATATATGCTTTTGTACCCGTCTGGACCCGTCCGTATAACTCTTTGCAATTTTAATAAAATTACTCAAAAATTATAATTATATATCTGTGGTTTTCTAGAATAACCGCGTATGTCATAAAATCAAAATGTTCAGGGGAGCCAAAAAAAAGTTATATTTGGAATTATGGGCTCGATATAAAGATGTTAGAGCTTTTTATTTAACAGTCCTGTAAAAATGGGCAATAAATACTTTTTATAAAATTTTGAGGCAAAAATCTTTGAAAAACAAAACTACCAATGCAACCACCAATGTAGACATAAGTTGTTGTTGCTTGAAAAATCCCCTTACCACGGGGGATATCAACAAGAAATTTCCTAGTTTGGGAATAGATTCCATATGGGTTTAAAGGCTGAACGATACCAACTCTCACCAACTGTCTCAATATAGAAAAAAATTTTCAAAAACTGAAATACAGTCAACAGAAAAGATCATATAAACGTTATTTGTAAATGAAAAATGTCTATAAAATTAATAAGCTAGGCGATTTCTTGCGACCGATGTAAGTGTTACAGTTTTACCCCGATTTTGACAAAAAATGTATCATTGGAAAGGTATTTCTTTTTAGTTGTTAACCACATTTACAGATTTTCATAGTCTGGAACATTTTTTTTGAGTTATGATCGTTTAAAGTTGCTATTAACACATACATAAAATTATACAATGCTATGTGTATGTTTATTAAATTTGTTAATGTGTTTGTGTTAATGTGTTGAGTTTGTTTTTTTCATTTAAAATGAGATGAATTGTGAAGCATACCTTTAGGGTCTTTATTAAATAAAAAAAATAAAATTTCCTAGAATTTGCACTCGAATTTCGAGCGCTGGAATCTGCAAGTGTCTTTAAATGAGTATTAGCTTCTATGAAGATTTTATAAATCTATAGACTTTTGAAAGGATTTTTAATTTTGAGTATTTTCATTTTTGCTTTGTTTTTGGTATGCGATAATAATATTAATAATAATTTTTTCTTAATAGGTTTTGGTAAAAACTTAACCATTCATCATAAGTTGGTTAATTTTTTAAAAGAACAATTTGGAGATTTAATAGTACATCCCTCACTGACATGGCGAGCATCATTGAATGATATTTGGTTACGGAAACAGAACATTATATTAGCCTATGATTTATATTCTGTAGTAAACCAATATCCACATGTATTATTTGGTTCGGTGGAACAAAGATGGGGCAATGTACAAACATGGCCGAATTTGGAACGGTTCTTAAGGACCGTTAATGATAAAGATGTGTCGTAAGTATATGTTATATTATTTTCTTTGTAAGATTTAGCATTATTTTTTTGTTTTAATCAAAGGCGACTTTCAAGCCGTCCTGTAGCCGATATGGCTGAGTTGACACCGAAAACATGGGATGTTATTGTCAATAAATATGGTGGTTTACGTAAAATGGCTGATCGTGTGAATTGGCGTGTATCCCAATTGTATAACAATGAATTGGGTGCTAATGCAAATATCATAGCAGTGGATTTTTATCGTGGTACGACATTGGTGGAGACAGCTTTAGATTATAACAAAAGAAAAGTTATATTTTAGTTAAAACTTTCTTAAAGATGGAAAGAATGTAAATATGTACGAATTTTTGTATTTGTTAAGAAAATTATTAAGATTATATTTTATTTTTCTTGTTTACCAAAGTCTTCTAAAGTATCTGTATTATTTTTTTTTTTTTTAATTTAAAATAAATAAATTCGTTATGTAATGGAATTGTGTGCGTTTAAAAAACATTTATGAAACTAAAATATATTGGGTGACAATACATTGGAAACTTTTACAAAATTTTGAATTTTCCAAATGGTGCGTTCTCTATAGAAAGAAAAAAAAAAATTTTTTAGTGATTGCAAAACAATGGAAACTTTTATCAGGGTTGATTAAAACAATAAAAATAGAAGATGGTATGAAAGAATATGTATAAAATATTAACCTTTGTCTAAATATTTATAGTTTCTAACGTTTCCTTTCAACCTTTTTTTAAACTCAATTGTATTTTTAAATGTTTTAATCTTATAATTAATATTATAAAATAATGGCAATAAAGTTTTGAGAAGAGTTCAAAACCAGAATAATAGATGTTTTTACTGCTGATGTTAAGCAAAGAAAATTTGTGAGAAATATTCTATAAAAAATCCATAATTTCAAAAATGATCATGAAATACCGTGAAAGAGGTACGAGGTGACGACTCAACATGATAATTTAATAGCAAAAAATGCTGCCTTAAAATAAAATATGTGCTGGAACTGTTTCCCGATGAGCAATTCAGGGTGATCTTGGTTGTTATCGTCGTGTAAAGAAACACTGATATTAAAGGAAAATAGTCTGGCTTTCATAAATTTTGCCAAAGAACACATGAACTGGTCAAGACGGAATTGGATTACCGTTCTCGTTTCAGATGAGTCCAAGTTTAGAGGTCTTGATGTAAGAACGTTTGTACGATGACAAACGGAAAAAGGCTAGAGCCAAAATATACAATGAAACTGTTAAATTTGGCGGAGGCAATATTATGCTATGGGGTTCCTCATGTAGTAAAAGTTACTCTAACTTTAATTGGACACAGGCAAATTCTAAATGGATACAGGCAAAATATGCCACCGGTCTGAAAGTTCAAACATGACAATTACCTAAAACACACCTCCAAAGTTGTAACCGAATGGCTACAATCTAATGCAGTACACCCGTATTCATAAGTTTATGTTAAGCACTCATTGTACACACAACGAGTTCACAACTAGCCAGTGGATTAAGGCTTATGCACTGTGACGGCCGTACGAAAAATTTTGCTATCTAGTATACATCACACAAAAGAAAAAACTATAACACGTAAACAACACCTTATATGGTAATATCGTTTGCCAATGTTTGTTGTGTTAATATTTCTCCGTCAGCATAATATCATTCATGTATAAAGCTTTTACTCGCTCTCATTCCCTCCCATGTTGTCAGCCATTAACATTGGCTTACCTTGTTCCCCTCATCATTAGAGGTAGTATTTTTTTTACATAGGAATTTAATGAATGTATGAGTGTTAGTTACACGTATGAATGATTGCGATTTTTTTTTTTTGCAAACAACAAACTGGTTTGTTGATAGATTTTTTTTGGTGTGCAAAAAAAAAATAAAAGGTCTTGAATAATTGGGTTGTTGAAAGAAGACGAAAAATTTAAAAATCATTCAAGTTCTGGTTAGTAAAGTGGACAGTTGATATCAGTCCGAAAAAAAAAAAAACAAGAAGTTTTGTTGATGGGGTGAATAAGAACAATTGGGTGTGAAACTAATACTTAATAAGTGGAACTGTGTAAATTTTGAAATTAAAAGTAAAAAAAAAGTTGAAATTAAATAGAGTTTAGAGAAGAAATGAAATTGTCGCAATAAAAATTTTCTAAAGAAACTGAACATTAATTGTATACCTAAAATTGTAATTTGGAAAAGAAAAGTTTATAGAAAACCAGAAAGTATAAAGCTGGGAAAAATGTAACAAATAGAAAACTAAAACAAAATTTTTATTGAAAACTGAAAAATATTCAAATTTAAAATTGAAAAAAAAAAGAAATGCTACAACGATGCAGCGAACACTGTAGGAAAACTAGCATCAGCGGCCACAACAACCCAGCTACCACATGAAACAGAATTACGGCTACAAAGCTGTAGCAACATCGAAAAAGGGCGGTAATTAAGCATTTAAAATTTTATTATTGCATTAAAATTAAACTATTTCAAAATGTTCCTTTAATCAAAATTTGAATAAACTCCATTTAAATTAAACATTTTACATTTACTTAAAATTAAAACTTTTATTAAATCTAAGACTAAGTTAAAATCTGTCTAAATTTGAAATTTACTTAAATCTAAAGTCAACTAAAATTTTTCCTAAATTTAAAATTTTTCATATATATAAAACTAAACTCAAAATTTTCTACATTAAGTTTATATTAAATATAACATGAAACTACAAAATTTTATACATTAAAAAAATTTTCTAAATACAAAAGTAGACTACAAATTTTTACACTTTAAAATTTATGTTAGATATAAAATTATGCTAATTATAAAATTCTACTAAATTATAAAATTTGTCTAATTAAAAATTTTTCTGAATATAAATTTACACTCACATTTTCTAAAGTACAATTTTATGTAAAGAAAAAAAAAGAGAAATTAAACTAATAATTTTTCTGAATTTAAAATATTTTGCTAAATTTACATTTTTGTATACGTTGCAAAGTTCCGTTATACCTATAAACATTAATATATATATATATAACTGTTTCCAACCTATTTATATACTAAGGCATATGTTTGTACCGCACATAATGAACTAAGAACAGTACTCAGTTAACACTAAATTATTTTTTTTAGGAATCATGTATAAAAAAATAAGTACAGTAATGACAAAAATGACTTTCAATAAAATTTAAAACATACATAGTTTTTAAACCCAATGTAGAAAACCAAACCTAACCTTTTTATTATTTAAGTGGGTTACCTCCAATTTAGATGGGCAGAACACCTCGTCCCCAATCCCAAGGTAAGTATGGCCATCCATTCATTTAGCGACCGTTTTGTTTTTTTACAGTTTTTTTTTTTTTGTAAATCGATATTCACGTATCTGTAGTGCGGTTTCCACGCACCCATCCGGCGAGCTAGGCCCCACGCCAGCATGTGCGACCAGCAAAGGCTCAGGGAAACAGGAAGCGGAAATTCCACCACCGCCGCACCGTTACAGCACTGATTGTTCGTGATTGGTCGTGAGTTCGGATTTTGAAATTTCTATCTTAATTTAAGCATTAAAAAGTGGAAAAATAAAAATATTGGCTAAAATTGAAAAAAAAAAGGAAAACGTTGTAGTATATGAGTTTTTATTATGTTCTTTGATTGTAACACCTATAAACTCACACCTATAAACTCAAGACTTTCAGCAAGAAAACTTTCATGTGTGAACATAGACTTAGTCCCGATTTCCACTCGCAAATTTTAGTTTGCCAAACTTCGTTCGAATTTCATTAAAAATTTCGTTGACGTTTCCACAGACAAATTCTTGTTTCGAAACTTTTGGCTTGAAGAATAAGAATTAAAAGAAACGTCAAAATATTTTTTTGCTGTATATGCATTCATATTGCTGTATTAGAACGATTAATTGCTGTACATCAGGCTGAAACCATTTCAACGACATTTTTGGTTTAATTTTATAATTTTCTATTGTTATTTGTCACACTGAATGTTTCTAAAGTTTAAATTGTCTTAAAAGTATATCTGACTACAATGAATGTGAAGCAAAGCAAAATGTCAAAAAATTTGTTTCAACGAAAAGAGCAAAGAGGAATTTGCGAGCACGGCAAACTCCGTACGCGAAATTTTCCTTTTCTCTTCCCTTCACCCTCTTGCCAACAAACTAAAGAGTTTTCGAACTAGAATTTGTGTAAAATTTGCGTGTAGAAACGCAGACTTAGTATACGTGATATATGTATTTTTAGGATGTTTTTTCAAAACTGGTTTTGGAAAAATTGGAAACAATAGAAAACTCCAAAATTTAAGAAGAAAAAAGATGTTTGGAACTCTATCCACCAACTTTTTGTTTTATATACAGAAACCAACCGAACTTTGGAACAAATACAATCCCAGTGGCGGAAGATAAAGTCTATAGCAAAAACTAAAAATTTGTTGTTTTTAAGACAATTGAAGCAGACAGGAGAATTTTCAACCTTTGAACCACTCAGCAGTGTGGAAGAGGAGTTAATTACTAGCATTTCAAAGCAATTTGAGCCCAACTATAATATGTATGACAGCAACTCAACATCCCAATAATTGTCAGAAAAAGTGAATGATATAACAGAAAACAAGTAAGAGGGTTAAATTCGGCTGTGCCGAATTTTTTGATACCCTCCACCTTTAATTTTTAATTTTTAAATTCTAATTTTTAATTCTTAATTTCTAATTTTTAATCTTTAATTTTTAATTCTTAATTTTTAATTTTTAATTTTTAATTTTTAATTTTTAATTTTTAATTTTTAATTTTTAATTTTTAATTTTTAATTTTTAATTTTTAATTTTTAATTTTTAATTTTTAATTTTTAATTTTTAATTTTTAATTTTTAATTTTTAATTTTTAATTTTTTATTTTTAATTTTTAATTTTTAATTTTTAATTTTTACTTTTTAATTTTTAATTTTTTATTTTTAATTTTTAATTTTTAATTTCTAATTTCTAATTTTTAATTTTTAATTTTTTATTTTTAATTCTTAACTTTTAATTTTTTATTTTTAATTTTTAATTATTAATTTTTAATTTTCAATTTTTAATATTTAATTTTTAATTTTTGTGTTTTCCATTTTCCATTTTTCATTATTCATTTTTCAATTTTCATTTTCCAATTTCCATTTTTAATTTTTCAATTTTCAATATTCAATTTTCATTTTCCATTTTCCATTTTTCAATTTTCATTTTCAATTTTTCATTTTGAATTTTCCATTTTTCAATTTTCATATTCCATTTTCAATTTTGAATTTTTCAATTTTCATTTTCAATTTTTCATTTTCCATTTTTCAATTTTCAATTTTCAATTTCCATTTTCCATTTTGCGTTTTCCATTTTTAATTTTTCATTTTTCAATTTTTATGTTCCATTTTCCATTTTTCATTTTCCATTTTTATTTTACAATATTCATTTTTCATTTTTCATTTTCCATTTTTCGATTTTCAATTTTCATTTTTCATTTTTCAGTTTTCATTTTCCATTTTTCATTTTTTATTTTTCATTTTCCATTTTTCATTTTCCATTTTCCGTTTTTCATTTTTCAATTTTCATTTTCCATTTTCCATTTTCCATTTTTCGTTTTTCGTTTTTCATTTTCCATTTTTCATTTTTCAATTTTCATTTTCCATTTTCCATTTTCCACTCTTTTTCCATTTTACAATTCTCATTTTCCATGTTTTAATTTTCATTTTCCATTTTCCATTTTTCAATTTTCATTTTACAATTTATATTTTTCATATTTCATTTTCCATTTCTCATTTTCCATTTTCCATTTTTAATTTTTCAATTTTCAAATTTCATTTTCCATTTTTCATTTTTCAATTTTCAATTTTCATTTTCCATTTTTCATTTTCCATTTTTCACTTTTAATTTTTCAATTTTCAATTTCCATTTTCCATTTAACATTTTTCATTTTTCAATTTTCATTTTTCATTTTTCAATTTCATTCTCCATTTTCCGTTTTGTATTTTCCATTTTTCAATTTTCTTTTTCCATTTTCCATTTTTCATTTTGCAATTTTCATTTTGCATTTTTCATATTTGAGTTCTCGTTTTGCATTTTCCACTTACCATTTTCCATTTTTCATTTTTCAATTTTCATTTTCCATTTTCCATTTTTCGTTTTTCAATTTTCAATTTTCATTTTCCATTTTTCATTTTTCAATTTTCATTTTCCATTTTTCCTTTTCCATTTTCCATTCTCAATTTTTCATTTTCTATTTTCCATTTTTCATTTTCCATTTTCCGTTTTTCATTTTCCATTTTTCATTTTCCATTCTCCATTTTTCATTTTCTATTTTCCATTTTTCATTTTAATTTTTTATTTTTCAATTTTCTCTTTTTATTTTCCATTTTTCATTTTACATTTTACATTTTACATTTTACATTTTACATTTTACATTCTACATTCTACATTTTACATTTTACATTTACATTTTACATTTTACATTTTACATTTTACATTTTACATTTTACATTTTACATTTACATTTTCCATTTTCATTTTCCATTTTTCATTTTCAATTTTTCATTTTTAGTTTTCATTTTTTCTTTCATATTGGCGATTTTTTTTTATTATAACGTGATAACGATAAAAAAATATGTGGCAATACTACTAACATGAGCTATGTGTTCTTGGTATTGTTAATATATGTATATGCATAATTTTTTTGTGGCATTTTTTTATGTTGTTGTACAATTATAATGTTCAACCACTAAACTGTTACAACAAACACACTGGGTTTTATGTTTTTTTAGAGGTATCTACATATTTTTGCTCGTATCTAATCACGGTGATGCCCGATTTAGCCAATTTTCAATACCAACCTGCTGGGAATTATGGCAAATGATATTATTGTAGCCTTATCCAGTTAGATGGCTTTTTTGTGAATGAGCGTGATTTCAACAGACAGACGGACAGACGGACATCGCTCTATCGACTCGAGCTATGATAAGGATCAAGAATATATATACTTTATGGGGTCGTAAATTTGTTTTTCGATGCGTTACAAACGGAATGACAAACCTATATATACCCTCTGCCACTGACGTGTGGAGGGTATAAAAATGTAAAAATTGATATGGATATTTGAAATTGTTTACAGGAGTTGTCAAGCGAGGACGAGGCAGAGGATTCCATCAATGAACAGAAAAATCATCATCAAAAAACCAAAATAAAAGTCAAATATAATGAAAGTGCAAAGTGAAAAAAATTGCTGTACAAAAAGATAATGAAATAAAGTTCGGCAAAATGCATGCAGATTCACAAAATAGAATGTAAATCAGAATAACAATTTGTGATTTGAAATTAAAGTTTCCAATGTGTCAATTGTATTCATGTTATTTATAATTTTACAGAGATTTCTAATTTTTGTTGTTACTTCAAATTTGACAGAGTTACCAAATGACAACAGTTACACAAGAGTTAATTAGTATTTGCGCATAAGTTATATATAGTTTGTTAAATGGTGTTTTGAATAAGAAATGCTTATTCAATGGATATGCAGTGTCTACATTTTGATTATGAATACGGCTGGTGCGAGCCCAATCACCAGATTTCAATCCCATATGGGAAATCGAAGATAGAAAAATACGGCCACGAATTACACAAACAAGCCAGATCTCATAGAGGCAGTTAATTAAGAGTGGCAAAAAATTGCAATGTATATTATCAACAATTTAATCGACTCCATGCCTCGGCATTGTAAAGCAGTACTAAAAAATAATGGATACCAATAAAATATTAGAACCAAATATAGAGGGAATGTTTTCAATTATTATATAGTAAAGGTTTCCAATGTTTTGTCCAACAGAAGCACAAAGTCATTATACCCAAACCACATAGTGGTATAGGGTATAACTAGAAGTAGGTCAGTAAGTAAATTTATTGAACCTTCTTTTCTTTCTATGCCATCGAGTGTAATACTTAACGACAGTATGGCATAATGAAATTGTACGGGTGCATGCACTAACGCCCAGTGCTATAATGCCCACAGGCGTTATTCAACACCCACAGGCGTTATAGCACTTCTCATAGTGTTATAATGCCTGCGGGCGTTATTGCACTCCCAAAAATGCGATTACACCTGGCGGATTTTATTGCACTTTTTGTAGACTTTATAGCACTTCTGAAAAAGCAATAACGCCTGCCGAATTTTTTTTTTGCAAAGATTAAAAATAGAAAAATTATGTTGATTTCAATGGTTTCATTGAATAAAATTAGTAAAATATGAATTCTGGAATATCAAAAAAGAAATAAAAATGGAAAAAAATTAACTGTCGTATATAGTTTTGACGATATCGTTATAAATACAGAATATATGAAAAAAATAGTAAATTACTGAAAAATTTTGCAGTTCCCGTCAACTATTTGTCTGCAATGTGGGCAGAAAAAGCTTGAGGCGTAGTCTCAAAACAGTAAACAATTTCGTTATTAATTAAATGAGAATGCACAAGTGAAAAGAAAATAAAAACAAAGAGTGTTGAATGCAAAAATCGCACGATTTTCTATTCCAAATTTTCCTTTTAATAAAGAAGAAAAAATAAGCGCCGCAGACGAAAATTTGGAATAAAAAGTTGCGCGATTTTTAATTACAAATTTTCATTTAAATAAAGATGAAAAAATGAGCGCCGCAGGGGAAAATTTGGAATTAAAAATCGCGCGGTGCTTTATCACACTTCTCATAATGTCTAACGCCTGCGGGCGTTATCGCACATCTCATAGTGTCATACCGCCTGCGGGCGTTAACGCATTTTTCTCAGTGGCGTTATCACACTTTTGGGAGTGCATTAACGCCCATGGGCGTTATAGCACTGGGCGTTATTGCATGCACCCAAATTGTACAACTATATACATACGTCTTGCTCTAATACACATTAAGTTAAGTTACTTGCTAAAAATGTGATGTTGATTGCTTAACATAATTTCTATTCATAGGACATAATTCCTCATAATTCCTATTCATGGGACACTTGTTTCAGAACAGCAATTCTTTGTGCACGGAGTTCGACTTTGGAATGCACTTCCACAAAACTTATCAACTAACAAGCAACGCAAGACATTTAAAAAACCAAATTTTTGATTATTTTGCATTTTTTATATTTTATCTTCTTTTGTTAATTTTAATTTTATTCATATCAGCACATTCTACCCTTATAATTAATTAATCCTGTACTGTAATTAAAGGGTGATTTTTTAAGAGCTTGATAACTTTTTTTTAAAAAAAAACGCATAGAATTTGCAAAATCTCATCGGTTCTTTATTTGAAACGTTAGATTGGTCCATGACATTTACTTTTTGAAGATAATTTCATTTAAATGTTGACCGCGGCTGCGTCTTAGGTGGTCCATTCGGAAAGTCCAATTTTGGGCAACTTTTTCGAGCATTTCGGCCGGAATAGCCCGAATTTCTTCGGAAATGTTGTCTTCCAAAGCTGGAATAGTTGCTGGCTTATTTCTGTAGACTTTAGACTTGACGTAGCCCCACAAAAAATAGTCTAAAGGCGTCAAATCGCATGATCTTGGTGGCCAACTTACCGGTCCATTTCTTGAGATGAATTGTTCTCCGAAGTTTTCCCTCAAAATGGCCATAGAATCGCGAGCTGTGTGGCATGTAGCGCCATCTTGTTGAAACCACATGTCAACCAAGTTCAGTTCTTCCATTTTTGGCAACAAAAAGTTTGTTAGCATCGAACGATAGCGATCGCCATTCACCGTAACGTTGCGTCCAACAGCATCTTTGAAAAAATACGGTCCAATGATTCCACCAGCGTACAAACCACACCAAACAGTGCATTTTTCGGGATGCATGGGCAGTTCTTGAACGGCTTCTGGTTGCTCTTCACTCCAAATACGGCAATTTTGCTTATTTACAAAGCCATTCAACCAGAAATGAGCCTCATCGCTGAACAAAATTTGTCGATAAAAAAGCGGATTTTCTGCCAACTTTTCTAGGGCCCATTCACTGAAAATTAGACGTTGTGGCAGATCGTTCGGCTTCAGTTCTTGCACGAGCTGTATTTTATACGGTTTTACACCAAGATCTTTGCGTAAAATCTTCCATGTGGTCGAATAACACAAACCCAATTGCTGCGAACGGCGACGAATCGACATTTCACGGTCTTCAGTAACACTCTCAGAAACAGACGCAATATTCTCTTCTGTACGCACTGTACGCATTCGTGTGGTTGGTTTAATGTCCAATAAAGTAAACTGAGTGCGAAACTTGGTCACAATCGCATTAATTGTTTGCTCACTTGGTCGATTATGTAGACCATAAATCGGACGTAAAGCGCGAAACACATTTCGAACCGAACACTGATTTTGGTAATAAAATTCAATGATTTGCAAGCGTTGCTCGTTAGTAAGTCTATTCATGATGAAATGTCAAAGCATACTGAGCATCTTTCTCTTTGACACCATGTCTGAAATCCCACGTGATCTGTCAAATACTAATGCATGAAAATCCTAACCTCAAAAAAATCACCCGTTATAATAATAATTTTTCTTGTTGTACAGGAAACACAATAAATAAACAAATAAATAAGATATAACAATGCTTGCTCACGGCACGGTACGGTGGCGAACAGAGTGAACGTCTGTTAAAACTTAGAATAAAAAAAATCATGCGAATCCGATCACAGGGGAGATGTGTAAAAATCTAGTAATTAAAGATTTTTTTATGTCACTTTTTTAAAATCAAACAGAAAACGTCGTCTATGTATCACAAATTTGTGGAGTTGTTGAATTTTGTATATTTTATACGTTTATATTGTGAAATTTTTAACATTTTACAGTAAAGGGTTGTTGAATTAGCTGAAACAATTTTATATCATAATTTTTTCACCAATACAATCATAAGTCACTCAGATTTGTCTTACGGCTCACAGCGTAACATGTAAACTCACATGTTACGCTGTTTTTGTGATTGTATTGTGAAATAGAAATTTACCCCCCTGCGCGTATTGATATTTACACATCAAAAATAAATAAACAGCTCTTTTAAAACTAAAAAACAATAGGTTACAATCATATTGCTTATATGTTAAACAATCGATTATTCAAATTAAATAGGATTGTCATAAAATCCGAATGGATGATCAAAATTTTATAAATAAGTAGCACGAAGTACACAAATATTATCGAATGCATATACTTAAATAATTGTTGTAAGTAACTTTGTCACTTTTACCCTGGCTTGCACCAAGCATACCTCATTTGAAAGGTATTTCTTTTTAGCTGTCCAGCAGATTTACAGAATTTTACAGAATTTTTAGAGTAAAATGCATTTAAAGTTGCTACTAACACATAAATTTAATTTAATTTGTTCTTGTGTTGAATCGAAAAATAATTTTGGACATAAATCAGTAATGACAATAACGCAATCGATATTTAAAAAGTGTTGAATTGTGAATTGGCTAAAATTGATTAACATACTTTTTGCGTCTTATAAAATAATTTATTAAATGAAAAAATAAAATTTCCTAGAATTTGCGCTCGAATTTTGAGGGCTGGGGTATGCTAGTCAGTATAAAGATAGTATAAAAAATAATAACCTAATATGATATCCAGATTAGTCTTAGACAGTAACTTAGCCCTTAAGGGAGCCAGTATGAGCAATTTGATCAAATTATGGGAGACAGCCCGGGTCAGGAACTTCATCCAGCTTTTCTAACCGGGGATAAGTAAGGAGTTGAAATCCAATTAATATTTATTTCGGAATTAATTAATTCATTCACAAATTTTTTTTGATGCAACAATTCAAATCTAATGAATGGTAATACAGCCGCGTTCTCATAGATGTAGGTGTCAAGTACCTTTTCGTGTAGCTCTTAAAGTTTTTGTTGATGCACTTCCTCAATATACCACGTTTAAAAATTTTCAACTCCTTGGAAACAGTTGAGGATATGGAGAATCAAATTGGGAAAGCCTATACTAACAGTATATACTGTTCTACAAATTAGAAAACATACCCGACATCCTTTTGGCCTTGCTCAGGAGAAATCTACCATGTTCATTAAACTTAAACAATTTGTTAAAATTGTCACCAAGGTATATTGTACTTGACTTGAATGGAATGTCAATGCCATCTAGGGATTCATCAAGAGAGTAGATCATGCAATCGTCTGCCTAGAGTTTTCTGATGAATGAGGAATGTCATAAAGAAAAAGTTAAACAAAAAAGACGCCAGCACACTGTCCTGAGGAACACCACTTTTTACTGCACCAAATTCAGAAAACGATTCCTTGATTTCAACGCTAAATTTGCGATCTGAAAAATAGCTTTGAAACATTCTCACAAGATGCGGGTCTATACTCATCAGAGAGGATTCCACAGTGCCAAGCAGAGCAAATATGAATATATTTGATGAAATTTAGTATCTAGGATGATCGTTATTGAAATTGGTAAAAATCGGTTCATGTTCAGATCTAGTCCCCATACAATGCCCCTATGAGATCGACGTAAATTGCCATAATCTCCAAATTATCATATAGATCTAGGGCAAATTGGGTTTGTGTATGTTTATTATATCCATTTATTAGTAGTCCAAAAACAAACCCTATAGGACAATTCATAGTCGGTATAACGGTTTAAATATTTTTGTTGGTTACAAACATCAGCACAAGGTCATTATGTATACTCGGACCACATCGTAAAATATTGCACAGATTTTTCTCAAATATGGTTTGCATATGTTTCTGCAAAAAACAACTGAGTTTGCCAAATAAGGATCAATCCAAAAAAATTAATCACAATGCCGCTCAAACTTAATTTATGCTGTTTTCTATATCTATATTAGTTGAACCTAAGAGATAGGGTCTCTAAGCGCATGGTAAAGGGTAGACTGGACTATAATTTTCTTACTTATTTTAATTGTAGCAAGAGAGGTGAAGTGGTATACATCTTAATTTTCAAGAGAATTAAATGAGTTATCAAGAGTGTAAATATGGCAGGATATTACGTTGACGCAAGAAGAAACACGGTCATCATGACCAGAGATCGCTCTTACAGGAATTTTCTCAGAGTATACAGAAAGGTAATAGTCGCGAAGGAGTGCAGCGTTTTTGGCGTCATCATATATAAACGTATTATTCATTAAAATTTGTTGGCAGAATGACGATTTCTTGTTTCCTACCATTTTATAGATATCCTTAAAAGCGGATGGACCAGGTTTTATGTTCTCTAATATTTCATTTAGTTTCTTTACTTGCTCTAAATTAACAAGTTCCTTTAAATAGTATTCAAAATTTGCATCTGTTTAGGTAAGATGTTGTTGTACTCATAGCTGAAAGGGTCACCGGTACGATGGCATATTTTCTCCAACTCTCTCCAACATCTGTGCTTTATAGTATAAAATTATTAATTTTTTTAAATTTAAGGTAATTACCAAATTACCTATTGTTGCTGATTTCAATTCTCTCTGATTGAAGATTATGGATTGACTGGAAAATTGAATTATATTCTTGTATTAAATCATCAATTTCATTGTTCTGCAAATTTCTTCTTTCAGGCGACATTATGCTGTGAGGATATTTCGAAGTCACGCCGAAATTGTACACAATTCGTATTTTTATAGGAAGAGTATTGACGGGGAATTCCCAAAATTGACTCAGAAAGATTTATTTTTAGTTCCAATTTCAGAGGTCAGAAAACGTTGGGTTGTGATCGTGTTGGTTACTGTTGGTATTGAGACGCGGACTAACAAGAAAGTGGTCCAAAAATGATGCGCCGTCTATCACATAGCCGCGCGACTTTAAAGGTATGTTCGAGAAGCCAGTTTTGGAGAATTCTGCCATTTGAGTTATCGATGTTATCACGCCACGCCTGATGTTTAGCATTTAGATCTCCTCCAAAGATAAAACTGTCAAAATTACTTCGGGCCCTAAAAATTTTATTTAGTCCTTCGTAAAGATCAGAACTAGGAATGTTTCAGGGAATGTAAATTGATCCAATCAAAATTTGTTTACGAGTATTATCTGTATACATTTCCATTTTAATGAAGTTCCTGAAAAACTTGAGATCACTTATGTTGAAATGATTTTATGAAATTGAATTTTTTATGACAATATGAGAGTAGTCATTCAGAAAATTGTATCCGTTAAGCATAACCTTATTATTTTTCTTTAGGTGGCATTCTTAGATGAAACCAAAGCCAATTTTGTGTGAATCAACGTACTATTAAGGTCAATTCGATGACTTTAATCCACAAGACATCACACGATGAAGGTTAAACATTTTATAAATTTAGGGATGATAAGAGTTTTAAACTTTATATAAAAGGTGCAAAAATTCTGCTTTGGCCTCAATTATCGGCATGCTTTTATATTCATCTAGAAATACGTTTAGCTCTTCCTCCAATGTTAATTCAGGTTGCAAAAGAAGTTAGTGAGTATCATAAACTCCTCTATGATTGGCGACTTATTTTGAGATGAAAATGACATGCCGGGACACACTATTGTAGCAGTAAACACTTCTTAAAACGCTCCTTTCTGTTTGGGAGATATTTTTTGAAAGAGAAATAGCCTCTCCAATTAGCTGGGTGTCCAGATTCACCACAGTTCGCACCTCTTGGTTCAGTATTCTGTAATACGTTATTCGCACTTAACACACTTAAACTAATTGTTACAGTTTCTAGCAATGTGACCTTACAGTTGGCATCTACGGCATTGTATCACCAGTTCTTTTTTCTTGGGCTTTTCCCATGTAATGCATTGATTAAGTAAAAATTTAATGTGTGCCACATCTTTCAGTGTTTTGCCCGGAATTAGGAAGATAAAAACAAGTAAGAAAATTATAGTCGATCTAGATCGACCATATGATACCCTATACCATAGTTTAGAGACCATATCTTTCGGTCCAATTAATTCGATATAGAAAATAAGCATAAATCAAATTTGAGTGGTATTGTTATCAATTTTTTTGCTGCAAATATGAAAAAGCTCATATCGGGTGTAATATTTATATGGGGACTAGGTCGAAAAATGGACCGATCTTGACCATATTTGGTAAAGTCACTTATATTAAAAAAAAAATAATTACAAACCAAATTTGAGTAAAATCTGTGCAATATTTTTGTTTTTTGATAGATTTAAGTGAAGATCGGGAAGCAGCTTATATGGGACCTATGACTAAGAATTGTCTTATAGGGATTATTGTTGGACTACTGTTTAATGGATATAATGAACACATACAAAACCAATTTGACTGAGATCTATATTATAATTTGGATCTTATGGCACTTCATGTCAGTTTCATAAGGGTCATTTGTATGGGGGCTAGGTCTGAATATGGACCGAATTTCACCAATTTCAATAGCGTTCATCCTATAGCCGATGAAAGCTTATATACCAAATTTAATAAAAATAGATAATTCATATTTGCGACCTGCAGTTTGATTACAAGCTTTACATGGACACACAGACGGACGGACGGACGGACGGACGGACATTGCTAAATCGACTCAGATAGTGATTTTGAAAGTGATTCTGAGTCGATCGGTATAATAAAAGATGGGTCTAGGTCAAAGTTATTATACCCAAACCACTTAGTGGTATAGGGTATAATGAGGCCTGTGTTTACCTTATTTTTCAACGAAAAAGTTGTGAAATAGATAAATAAATACACCTGGAGATGATCCTATAATGCAGAACTAATCTCAAAAGTCTCTGTGCCGTGATGTAATCCACGCAAAACCAAGAAAATTTTGCTTGTGCTCCTTTGGAGTAAATAAATATGTGTTCATTTTCTTATTCCTTAAGATCATTTCTGAGTGAACATTGTCATCAAACATAGTTTACTTAAGAAATACTCTTCCGCGATTGGAGCGGGCGATTAAATTAACAGTCTGCGATGTCGTATTCCAATCGACCAAGTTGAGTTGGTCGTTACTGTGTTACAACGGCGACCCTTCCATATGAATCGTCTACGATTCGCCAAAAAGAATCGCGTGAGAATCTTTTATTCCTACTTCAAAAGAGCCTTGAAACAATCGCATGAACGAGTCGTCTACGATGCACCAAAAAGAATCGCGTAAGACTCTTATATCCTACTTCAACCGAGCCTTGAAACAATCGCCTGAGTCGTCTACAATGCGCCAAAAAGAATTGCAGAAGAGTCTTCAAACGATCGTTCTTGGCGATATCTAATTGATCCTAAAATGCTTAAAAGTTGCTACAAAATAAAAAATATTGTTCTTTGTTTTTTTTTTTTTTATTTTGAATACTTTTTTATTTTTAATATTAATATTGACATGTTAAATTTATTAGTATTATTATCAGTCGGTTGCAAGCATGAACGAAGTGTTGCTGTAAAACCTTATTTATTCCTGCATCGTCAGATTTGGGGAATTTGGAATGACAGACATTTGTAAAAAGAAAAATTAAATAGGATTCTGTAATAGCATGTCGTGAAAAGTACTTGTTATAATTTTAGTAATGTTGAATTTTTGAATACTGAGCTTATTGTTTGTTCCACGCCAGCTCAATTTTGCAGCCACCTCATCGTTCACGACTTTTTTGATAGAATTCCAATAATATATTTCTGAAAAAAGATAGATATAGATAGATACAGACAGAAAGGAATATATTTGTGGTTTTCTGGAATAACCGTGTATGTCCATTTTTGTCAGTTTTGAGTTAACGATGCCAAAATATAATAATTTTTAACGTTCTTTACATGTGTTTAATTTTTTTTTTTTAAATATTGACCATTTCTGAGTTATTTCTTTAAATAACGACATAACTTAATTGTTTATTAAATTAATTTGCAGCACTAACGACGTATGTCAACCTACGTTTGATCGCTGACAAATTACTTTCTCAGAAAACGACACAGAGCGACATAAGTTGTTATTAATGAAAAAAATGCAAAATAATTTTGGATTATTTTTCAGTTTATAACCACTTATAAAAACTGTTGTGTTTATTTCTGTTATTTGTTGTCACTATTATTCTTGATACGTTGTTATATTCCCACCCTAAGTCCCGTTAACTTTCTGTTGACGAAAGAAAAAAAATCAATTGTTCAAGCAACAACAACAACTTATGTCTAAATATGTAGTTGCAATGGTAGTTTTCTTTTTCAAAGAAAACGACATTTGTAGACATAAGTTGTTTTTCCGCACACACTTTAAGTGTAATTTACATATTGTTTTTCATCCTTCTCTAGATTTTTAACTCAAAATTTTTTATAAAGTATTTATTGCCCATATCTACAGGACTGTTAAATAAAAAGTCCTAAAAACTTTATATCGAGTCCATAATTTCAAATATAACGTTTTTTAGCTCTCCTGAACATTTTGATTTTATGACATACGCGGTTATTCTAGAAAACCACAGATATATGTATATAACGGGTGATTTTTTTGAGGTTAGGATTTTCATGCATTAGTATTTGACAGATCACGTGGGATTTCAGACATGGTGTCAAAGAGAAAGATGCTCAGTATGCTTTGACATTTCATCATGAATAGACTTACTAACGAGCAACGCTTGCAAATCATTGAATTTTATTACCAAAATCAGTGTTCGGTTCGAAATGTGTTTCGCGCTTTACGTCCGATTTATGGTCTACATAATCGACCAAGTGAGCAAACAATTAATGCGATTGTGACCAAGTTTCGCACTCAGTTTACTTTATTGGACATTAAACCAACCACACGAATGCGTACAGTGCGTACAGAAGAGAATATTGCGTCTGTTTCTGAGAGTGTTACTGAAGACCGTGAAATGTCGATTCGTCGCCGTTCGCAGCAATTGGGTTTGTGTTATTCGACCACATGGAAGATTTTACGCAAAGATCTTGGTGTAAAACCGTATAAAATACAGCTCGTGCAAGAACTGAAGCCGAACGATCTGCCACAACGTCTAATTTTCAGTGAATGGGCCCTAGAAAAGTTGGCAGAAAATCCGCTTTTTTATCGACAAATTTTGTTCAGCGATGAGGCTCATTTCTGGTTGAATGGCATTGTAAATAAGCAAAATTGCCGTATTTGGAGTGAAGAGCAACCAGAAGCCGTTCAAGAACTGCCCATGCATCCCGAAAAATGCACTGTTTGGTGTGGTTTGTACGCTGGTGGAATCATTGGACCGTATTTTTTCAAAGATGCTGTTGGACGCAACGTTACGGTGAATGGCGATCGCTATCGTTCGATGCTAACAAACTTTTTGTTGCCAAAAATGGAAGAACTGAACTTGGTTGACATGTGGTTTCAACAAGATGGCGCTACATGCCACACAGCTCGCGATTCTATGGCCATTTTGAGGGAAAACTTCGGAGAACAATTCATCTCAAGAAATGGACCGGTAAGTTGGCCACCAAGATCATGCGATTTGACGCCTTTAGACTATTTTTTGTGGGGCTACGTCAAGTCTAAAGTCTACAGAAATAAGCCAGCAACTATTCCAGCTTTGGAAGACAACATTTCCGAAGAAATTCGGGCTATTCCGGCCGAAATGCTCGAAAAAGTTGCCCAAAATTGGACTTTCCGAATGGACCACCTAAGACGCAGCCGCGGTCAACATTTAAATGAAATTATCTTCAAAAAGTAAATGTCATGGACCAATCTAACGTTTCAAATAAAGAACCGATGAGATTTTGCAAATTCTATGCGTTTTTTTTTAAAAAAAAGTTATCAAGCTCTTAAAAAATCACCCTTTATATATATACATATATAGATTGATATACATACCAATTGGACAACAACATCCTGGTTCTCCTCTATATGTTGATGAAAGTCTATAAATTGTTTTAAAGACTTTAGAAGTTAAGACTTGGGATTATTATAATTATATTAAATCAAATTATGTTGAAACCTTAGCACAAATCATTGAATAGTCGTTCGTCCATGGAGTATTTGGGGAAGTAATATTATTTGTTCAAAACTTTGTTTGCTTTAAAACTTTTAATTAAAAAAACTTAAAAACACTTTTTTTTATCAACTCTTTACCAGCACTTAATAACAATTGGATTAAAAATCTTAAAACTGAAAACACTTTTTTCTATCAATTGACAGTTAATTGTTTAGCATATGCACGTATTAACAACTGAGTTAAAAAGAAACAAAAATAAGTTGACTTGTAAAACTTTTGCAAACATAACGGTAGATGATATCGCCGGAATGAGTAAATGGCGATTTTCAAGTAAAATAAAACAAACTAATTTGATACACTCGTCAAACAATCGTCGAAGAGACTCGCAAAAGTATCATTTGCAAGAGCAAAATATAATTCTACTCCAACAATCGCCTGGACGATTAAAAACAGAGTAGTGGAATGATTGCGCTCATCAAACAATCTTCAAAGTGCTAACTGGGGTATAGAGCCCTTTAAAATAAAACATTCGTTCACAGTATGGCATCATTGTCAGTTAACTCAATTGTGAATGTTTTTTATACCAACATGAACAGCTGCTCACTAGTAAATAAATAAAAATATAAACACCTAACACTAACGAAAATCCTGAAATACCAATAATTTAAATTTACAAATTTGAAGAAATCACAAAAACGATGTTAAAATTACCACAAGCAATTGTCAATCCTACGTTACATCAACCTTTACATTCGAAAGTTACAAATTATTTAAATGACCAACGGCGCCAGGGTCAATTTTGTGACTTAATACTTGAGTTAGAAAGTGGTGATTCTATTTTTGGGCACTTTTGTGTTGTTGCAGCACAAAGCCGCTTTATTGGTGGCTCCCATTTCCAACAAAAACGACTTCAGTTTTCTATACATAATCCTTTAAAAGTACAAATTAAAAACTTCAACTGTACAGAATGTTTGCAGACTATAGGCGATTTCTTCTATGAGGACATGGTCACCATCGTTAAGGAACATGAATCGCATTTTAAACAATTGGCTAAAATACTAGCGGTTGGAGAATTATTAAAAATATTTCAAATTCCAGAAGAAACTCAAGAAATTATAGAAATATCCAACGGAGATTGCAAAGACATTGAAGAAGGTAACATTAAAGATGAACATCAAATTAATACAAATCCATCGGGTATAGGCACAATTCAAGGAGTCAAGAAAACAAAAAATGAAAACATATTTGATGAAAAGAAAACTTATTTTAAGGTTAGTTGAAAGAATTTTCAAAAATATTTATGTATTAATGTCTAAGAAATGTTTTTGCTTTTTGATTTTAGTTAAAAAATCCTCGCTCTTTGGCATCTTCAAATAGTAAAATTAACCATTGCATTGCTTGTGATTTCAAATGTTATCGAGTTCAAGAAATGATATTGCATATGCGCAACTGTGAGGCGTCCCACTTAACATGTTCTCTGTGTGAAGTTGGATTTTTAAGTTGGCGTGAATATGACTCCCATCTAAGACGGCATGATGCAGATATTAAAAAACCATTTTTCTGTCTCGAATGTGATATACGATTTATGACAAGAGCCGCTCTAATTTTACATCATCCTAAACATTCTAAAGAAACGCCTCATCTTTGTTCTCATTGTGGTAAGGGATTTAAGTGGAAACAAGGTCTCAGCACTCATTTGCAAGTTCATAATGCGGAGAAACGTATGCTGTGCGATGTTTGTGGTTACAGTACCACGCATATGAAAGCTTTAAAATCTCATAAACTGCGACATGCTGCACAACTTTTCAAATGTCCTCATCCGGAATGCCATCATCAAGCTAATCGTAAGGAAAATTTAAAGCTGCACATAGAAACTCATAAACAGGAACGACCATTCGTTTGCGAAATTTGTGGTTGTAAGTTTAGTTTTTCGAAAAATCTTAAACGTCACGCGATGAAACATTCTTCGGACAACATTAACAAATATAAATGCCAACTTTGTTCCTTTAAAAGTCATCGTTCAGACAAGCTTAAAGAACATGTCCAACGTGTCCATACCGAAAAGGTTATGCAATTGGAATTGCCTGAAATTGTTGAAAATGCCTTTGAATCTAATAAAGATTTAGATGAATTCGATTTACCTCTGTTACCATCTGATATTGCATCAAAAAACTCTGATAAATTAGA
This sequence comes from Cordilura impudica, assembly GCA_963682025.1. NCBI lineage: Eukaryota > Metazoa > Arthropoda > Insecta > Diptera > Scathophagidae > Cordilura > Cordilura impudica. The sequence continues at coordinate 130,828,959 of OY821518.1, read as the reverse complement.
AGACCATCTTATGAAATCGCCAGAGGACAAAGTTAAAAAGAAAGTCCGTAAAAGGCGTCCACGCAAAGTGATAACGGAAAGAAAAATAAAACCTTTAAAACCAAGCGGTGATTTGGTTTGAATTAATCATAATAACACTAAGAACTTATATCGATCTCACAAATCTCTAATGCATAAATGCTTTCGAATCAAATTGTTGTTCCTACTATTGAAATATCTCAAAGATTATAAAGGGTATTTTTTAAGATTCGTTTTTCTTTTCATCATGTATAATCTTACATGGGAGCGTAACTTTTGGAAATTGTTGCAATTTTCTATCAAAACAATGGTTCTGTTCGTCAAATTCATCGTGCAATTCGTCCATTTTGTGGTAGTCATCGTCCGTCAGAGCGGCTAATTCGAATTATTACGTGTCGTTTTCGCACCGCGTTTACTCCTAATGGCAATGTGCATCCCGTAAGACGATAAACAGTGCCCACTGAACAAGCTGTAACCGCTGTACAACAAATCATTGAAGAAGAGCCACATCGATCAGTTCGGCACCGTTCTCAGCAAATGGGCATGTGTTCATCAACTTTATGGAAGATTTTATGAAAGAATCTGGGTTTACGAGCTTTTAAGATTAAACTTGTGCAAGAATTAAAGCCAAAGGACCATCGTATGCTCTGCGAATTCGGCCAATCGGCTGAAGCTCATTATTGGTTGAATTAGTACGTAAATAAGCAAATTTGTCGCATTTGAAGTGAAGATAATCCACAAGCTTTTGTTCAAGCACCATTACATTAACAGAAAATTACTGTTTGTTGCGCTTTATGGGCGGGTGGAGTCATTGGTCCTTCTGTCTTCAAAAACAATGATGAGCAGAATGTTACTGTCAACGATGAATTAGTTTTTATGGTACCTCAGTTAGCTGGCATTAATGTTGCATTAATCCTATGTGCCCTACAGGACGGAGCCACATGTGCTGTGTGCACGCTACAATTAATTTACTCAAAGAAACTTTTGATGAACGTTTAATTTCAAGTAATGGTCCTGATAAATGGCCAGCAAGATCGTGTGATTTAGCCCCATTGCATTATTATCTTTGGGGTTATGCAAAGTCACTCGTCTACGCCGATATACCAGAGATAATCGAACATCTGGAACGTGCGAAAATGTGTGAAATTTTGAGTTCCAGATTGCGCCATGTACGCGCCAGCCGTGGCGGCCACAAGGCCCATATCATATTTAAACATTAATGGCATAAAATAATCTATCCAATAAAGCCAGTTTAGGTGGTATTTAAAAAAAAATTTTTTCTTTTCTTTATTTTAATATAAAGTTCTGTAACTCTAAAAAACACCGGTTACAAGTCATTTTTAAATTTGAACTGATGAGTTTAGAATTGAATGCATGTCAAGGAATGAATTTGCTAAGAACGATCCGCTTACAATAGAATGTATCTCTTCTTATGGATTCGATCTAAAAATATTTATTAAAATTGTGTTCAGGGACTATTTGCACAGATGTTTGAAAGTGATGAATCATACTATGTAACGAGTTTACAAAACTAATTCGAACCAATATTCGAAAATTCACCATATGTGCTTCCTAGTTCAACGGAGTGGGCAGTCTTAGTTAAATACGATTTACTGAACTAGTTAGCTCTTTCTAGTTCAATTGCTCATTAGCTCGATAGGAGTTGTGTCAGCTGAGCTGATTGATATTGACAATGATAATAAATGAATTTAATGAGAGTGATACAACATGTTTGCAAACACATACGGTAGAAAATATTTCCGTTTAACAAACAAAGCGATAGAAGAAAACAGAAGATTATTTTTAAATAAACTAAAACAAAGGTAAATAATTCAGTCTTGAGCTGCGTTCACACTATGTGTTTTGCTTGTGTTTTTCTTATTTTTTTAGCACATGCAATTTGTACACATAGTGTGAACCTTTTCAAACATTGTTTATGTACAATACATTTTGCAAGACATATGTAAATTTTTCAATTAGAGCAGGTTCTATTTTGGCAAGACAAACATATGAAAACTGCTTGTGGCGAAAGAAAAACAGACTAAATTATAAAGATTAATATTGAAAGAAAAATAAATTGTTTAATATTAATTAACAATTAAAAAATATATAAAATATATAACTTTATTTTTAACAATAAAGTTTTGTAAATTCACAAATTAAATCAGCTGTTTTTTACGTTATGACATACGGAAATACATATGTACGTTTGAACGCAAAAATAATGTAAAACGGCCATTTTGACACACACACGGAATTACGTAAGGATCGTAAAACTGAATTTACATATGGAAAATGCACATAGTAAACACACCTTTATTAAATATGAAACATTATATAAATTTATATATTTACATTTAAAAACAATAGATACAATATCCGTATGACCTCTTTTTGGCCTTGAAGGTTTTTGTATCGCATATAAATTATGATTGCCCTTTTTAGACTTTAAAGATATTTAATATTTTTAATTATTTAATATATGAAGATTCTTTATCTTTTAATATCATATTTATGCTATTTTAAGATGTTCCTTAAGGTGTGTTTACACTATGTGTATTTTCCATGTGTAAATTCAGTTTTACGATCCATACGTATTAACGGGTGTTTTGACTGGAAAAATATAAGATATCTGAAAAAATTCATAAGGCGTTTTGAAGGGGATTGTGTAGTAAAGACCCAAACATACCAAATAGTGTTTGCCACATTTTACTGATGTGATGGAGAAATTTTGAGTTCAAATTCTGATTCAGCACGTCAAACATCTTTAGAAATGTATATTCTGTCCCCAAGGTATAACAAAATTTCGACCTGTGTTATGTTCCTTTTTCTATAATTTTTCTGGACGTTAGTTCAGAACTGGCCACTCAATTGAACAAGTCTTTTAGCGGTCGGCAAATAGAAATCTCTTCAGGATCAAGAAAATTACCCAAATGTTCAAGATTGTTAAGGTAAGGCCCTGTAACTGACTAAGTATTATCTCACCAGAATATACAGACGCTCGCACAAAGTTTATATGTTCCCTTTGTTTCAAAAAAGTCCGTAATTATTATGAATGAAGCATTCCACATTTGATCCCGAGTTGTTCTTTGCGAATGTCTTTTGTTGCCTGAAGACATTTTAAAGGTAAAATCAAATGTGAACGGACATATTAATGTTCAAAATGTGACAATTTTTAGTCACTTATATGTTCTAACAACATATCTGTGGTCACAAGCATTAACCGCCAAGTCGAAAATCAGACTTTCGAGAAAAATAACTTTTTATATAAATGTAATGGTCAGTATGTTTCATTAATAACTTTGTGGAAAACAGTGTTAGAAAAATGGGGATTTCAAGTAAATATAGTTTTTTTTAGTAGAATATGGATCGCATACAAAACTCATTATGTCGACCTAGGCGGTTATCGCTTGTGACCACAGATATAAATGGTTGATTGAACATAATTTTTCAAGTTTTTTTTTGCATAATTTAGTATTTTTAACCGAATTATACGATATTTAAGAAAATATACCCTGGTATGCAGGGAAATGACGACGACAAAAAACTCAAATTGTTTCCTTTAAAATCAATCATTTTAATTCACTTCATTTGTAAAAAATTATAAAAGTAAAAAGTTATCTTAATCTACATAAAATATAAGTCTTTTTCGTAGGTACTATTTAAAATTACTTATAAGATTACAAAATTAATTTTAAAAACGTTACTTGCCAAAGTCTACTTTGTATGAAAACTTATATTTAACTCTAAAACCACGCATAATAACGGTTGGTGTTGGCAATATATCTAGAACTTGATTTAACGAAATTTAAGATATATAATTTTTATAGACAACAAAGATATTCGATGTTCGCTTTAGAAGTTTTGCAATTTTAACTTTGTTATCTTTAGAGACCTTCTGACAAATAGCAGTGTATCTGTTAAAGAAAACAAATTCTAATTTAAAGAAGTAAGGAAATTATAATCGGTCTAGACCAACTATACGATACCCTATACCATGCGTTCCATATGTACCACTATTTGGGTATAAAAAAGCATAAACCAAATCTGAGTGTAATTATTACTAATTTTTTTTTGCAAGCAGATTTGAAAAAGTTCATATCGGCTGCTTTATTTATATGGGGACTAAGTCGAAAAATTGACCGATTCTGACCATATTTGCAAAAACATATAAAAACAAAATTTTAGAAAAATCTGTGCAATATTTTTGTTTTTGATAAGTTTAAGTGAAGATCGGGAACCAGCTTGATATGAGGCTATGACTAAGAAATGTCCTATAGGGTTTATTTTTGGACTACTGATTAATGGATGTAATAAACACTCATAAACCCAATTTGAACGAGATATATATGATAATTTGGATCTTATGGCAATATAAGTCGATCTCATAGGGCTCATTTGTATGAGGACTAGGTCTGAACATGCACCTATTTTCACCAATTTCAACAGCGTTCGTCCTATGACCGATAGAAGCTTATATACTAAATTTCATTAAAATATATTTGTGACCTGTGTTTTGGTTACAAGATTTACATGGATATACAGACGGATGGACAGACATCGCTAAATCGACTCAGAAAATGATTCTGAGAGGAGCGGTATAATAAAAAATGGGTCTAGGTCAAATATTTTCGGTATTTAAAAACATCAGCACAAAGTCATTAAACCTTAACCACATAGTGAGTATAGGGTATAAAAATGAAATATTAGATAATGTCAAAATAATTGTTTTTACCTGGAATATTTTTATACCCTCCACTCCAGTGTGCAGAGGGTATATATAAGTTTGTCATTCCGTTTGTAATAATTAGAAAAACAATTTTAGATCCCATAAAATATATATATTTGTGATCCTTATAACAACCGGAGTTGATATAGCGATGTCGGTCTGTCCGTCTGTGGAAATCACGATGACGGCATCAATCGGGCATCTAGGGTGCTCGTTGATATAAAAAATGATTCATTAACATCCTGGGAAGTTTGGTATTTAAAATCGTCCAAATCGGTTGATTAGGGCCCGAGATTCGAATGAAGAACTAAAAAAAGTCTTGAAAAAATATAATTTTCTATGTTGTTCTTGTCACGATCACGCACTCAATAGGATAGCATCATTTTCAGTGAGAATGATTCACCAAATTCGTGGGAAGATTTCTATTTCAAAAATCATTAAAATCGGTGGAAATCTCTGAAAAATTAAAAAAAAAATGAAAAATATGATGTTTCTATATTGTTCTTGTTGTTATTCTAAATGTTGTATTGTTGTCATAGCTGGACTTGTTGTTTTGGTGGTCATTGTGGTAATAATATAATAAAAACTAACCCTTTGTACATTTTTTTTATCAACTCTGGTAGAAAAATTTAACAGTTTCCAAGTTTTGACATCACTAAAAAAATTTATTAGATCATTTCTGTCATTGCCACGAGCCTGCCTGCAAACTTTCAGATCGATTGGGTCACGGGAAAGACACTACGAGTTACTATAAAGGGAGTAAAAATTCACCAACATCTAAAGCAAATAATGCTAAAATACCTAGTTGTTTAAAAAAAAAACAATGTAAATTTAGCAAAAAAAAAAAAAATTATGTATTAATTTATTTAAAGAGATAAACACAAAAATAACGTTTGATGTTGTATTTTTTGTGTGTAATATTTACATATATGTACATACTTACACATATTAAATAATACAAATAATATATGTACATATATTCTATATATGTATGTATATCCACAATAACTGCATGTTAGAAATAAATCGCTATATAATTTTTTTTTACATAAAATTCTGCAATATTTTGTTGTGGGGAGAATACATTTCTTTTGCATTAACAGAGTGTCACTTCATTTTGCTCAGCGTGACTATGCCACAGTAGATGGCGCCACATTTTTTGTTCTAATTAGCTTTGCAATAGTTATTTCTATTTTAACATGAATGTCAATATTTTCAAATAGATATCATACAGCACAATGTTAAGAGTATACACGGACTGGTCTTTTATTTCATACGTTTTTTCATTATTCTTTTACAAATATGAACATAAGTTTGGCATATTAACTTTTTGTTGTCTTTACAAAATAGAGTTACCGAGTTATCAATGAGTTTTTTGCTTTCAAAAAAGTTCTACATAGTTATATAGAATTATTATTCTGCTTTACCTACAAAATATCTGATTGCGATGCGATTACATCTAATTTTTATGCAAAAAAGTTAAAGTGTACTTCAAGTAGACTTTATCAACAAATTTTGTATGAAAAACATACAATAAAGTCTACTTGAAGTACACTTGAATTTTTTTTGCATACGGCCCTTATTATTCACATAAATACAAAATTGCACTTTTTAAATTTTCTATTAAAATTTCAGAAAATATCAATTCTAAAAACTGGAATTAAAATTTCCAATTATAAATTAGAAAATATTAACTGAATTTCAGAAAATCATATCAAAACGTCGGAAATAATAATTTTAAATTTAGAAGACATCAATTGCATCCAAAAAAAAAAAACACCAAATATGTTTACATTTAAAAAATGTTTACATTTAAAAAAAATATTGGCATTGGCATAATAGCTTTTCAGTAACTTCTTTTAACGATAGTTGAATCGTTAAAAAAAGAAAATAGCAATATTATCAGTAAAATTTTTAAACGATATTCGCTATTGTTAAAGTCAGCTGTTGTTGTTATCTAAACGACAACCATTTTTGTGTTGTTTATTCAATCGATATAAATAAAAATCATAAGATAGTGAAAATATTTTGCTTCTATTAAAAAACTTTTTTATATAAATAAAAAAATTAAATAGCATATTCAATTCATTATTTCATTTTCAAATAAATAAACAGAAATATTAGTAAAAAAAAATAAAGATATTAAACATAAAGATAAAATCATCCTGTCAAACACGAAGTATGTTTTTTTCTATTCTTTGTGTTTTAGAGATGTCGACTGTCGTTAAGATGTCTGTACTTAGTGAATCACTTAATCCTTAGTGCAAACAACAATAGCTGTCTATATATTTTGCGATTGTCGGATCTTTGAAATTTACAGAATCGGACTACAGAAAACATTGATTTAAATTCAATGAATTTTAGAAAACCTCAAATGATATTTTAGAATTGCGAACACAAAAATTGTTACATAAATAAACGCAATTTGATGAGAATGTTATTTATATATTATTTTTCACAATTTTTTTGGATGAAAATTTTAAGTTTTTCAGAAAATAAAGATAACAAATAATTTTATTTAAAATGTTTGGAACTTTTGGTTTTTTGCGTGTGGCATCCCTAATTTGATTATTTATTATTATAAATTTATTCTCTATCTTTTCAAAATGTGGCTTTATTTTAAAAAAAAGTTGAGAGCTTTTTTTTTTGGTTATTATTTTGTTACTCCATCCGACCTATATGGCCGCAATGAAGAAATATTGGGCCAGTTAAAATAAACTATACAGCCATCTCCAATTAGCACAGTTTAATGCATGTAGCCACCCTACACAACCATTACCTTTGCAATGTAGGTTAGGGCGAGCTATTTAATTAGCAAAAACTAAATTAAACTAGAAGTTATGTCATATAACCGGTAACGCATGCATATACATAGGTATATAACCTAAATGCATGCCGATCAGCAACCACAATGACCAAAAAGCAAACACCGAAATAAATCCGAAATAATAGAAAAGACGAAAACCAACCCATAGAATTTGCTGAAATAATCTGGTATTAAGTTTAACAAATTGTTTACTTTTTCATTTATATTTATTATCATTACTCAAACCGAGGTAGAGAGTATCAAAGATTCGGCACAGCCGAATTTAACACTCTTACTTGTTTTATCTTCAACACTTTCAGAAAAATTAAATATAATGAAAATGCCAGTTTCCAGGCGCTGTACTCTTCGAATGCTTTTGCCTATGAAATAAGTGGATTTTATTAATTCCAAATCTTTTTATTTCTAAGAAGATGAAAGACAACTAACTACCAAAAAGTTTTAATTCTTTCTAGAAAATATGTACCAACAATAATAGCGAAAAAATTATAGTTTTACGACTTTGGGGTGTGATATATATCGTGATCTGTGATAAATTCTTTAGCGAAATAAACTAGTGAAATTAAGATCTCTCAAAATTTGGCTAATACAATCAAAAGTTCCAATGACACTTATTAGGATTGCGCACATTAAAAGAATAATATTAATACAACTAATTTATAAAAATTTTATTTAAATTAACGTATAATATATTATTTTGCAAAATTGCTGTATATGAAAATTTTATCTTTTTTAAGGAATACCTCCCATAAGTCCTTTTATAGTAATTTCAGTGATCCTTTTGCTGGACACAGATCATTTCCGAGTAAAAAGTGGGGTGTTGTTGACGACTTGCTTTGTGCTATTCATAATTCTTTTTGCAATATCTTTCTATGGGTCTTTGTTCTAGGTAGTTCGGTGGATTCGTATCTCATGGTATGAAATGTACATTATTTTTTTTTGTACCTTTCAACAACCAATTCACTGTAATTACATGATGCAAGATCAGGCAAAAAAAAAAAAACAAATGGAAGTTATCCCTTTTGCGTATTTGACATTATTTAATGTAAAAATCGGTATAAACCATATCTGGGGTCGAATCGTCGCATTCGATATCAAAATTTTTTGATCGAAATTATTTTTTTATTTTCCAAAATGAAATACAAAGAGTAATTTTACTCTGTCACAACTAACGAGTTATGGTCCATATTTACTAGTAAAAGTGAAATGAGGACTGACGATTGTCCGTCTTCTTTAAATAATAAACTAAAATATGGAATTTCGATTGATTTTACTCGATATCGAATGCGACAATTTGCCCCCTGTTGTTACATACGAACTGCTTCTTTTCCCACAATTGCAAATATTCTGCCAAAATAAGAACTTTGTCTTAAATTGTCTAAATTGTATCAGCTGCGTAAACAAAATAGAGTAAACACCTTAGTTACTTATATTAAAAGTTTTATTAAAATGAAGTAATTAACACAAAATCAAAAATAAAAATAAGGAATTCAAGGATTTTTTAATAATAGCTGAATTCAATACAAACATTAAACATACATGATACAAAACAAAAATAAATTAACTTTAGAAAACGACAAAATTTTACGCGTCAAACAAAACTAAACAAAAGGCAACAGAACTAAAATACAAAAAGTGAACTTTAAAAATTTTTTAAATATTTGGTCTTAAGCACTTAAGCACCTCATTTAGTCTCCTAGACATCGACTCGATAAGTTTATTAGATATAACGGAGAGATTTTGCTTTTGATATTTCACTTTGAGCCTTTTTTAAGTCTACCTTGATTGAAATAGCCATTCGTCTGATTTTTCTGTCAAGGTGTTTAACGTCCAAGGACTGCGGCGCATGATCAAGAGTTTTTGGAGTCAGATATATATAACCACTCTTTCACAATTGAATACGTGTGCTTTGCATCGTTGTCCTGTTGGAAGATTCAGTCTTCAGCCAAACCTAATTTCTCGACGCTATGGACAGCATTGTCCTTTAACTCTCCGTCTAGCAACACTTCTGGTACCCTTAAACGCATGACAAGGTCCGTAGGGGCCTATTTTTGTTGATATGACATTTTCTATGAAAAAGACATTTTAAAATTTTTGTTTTGTTATTTTATTATTGTTTATTAATTAAAGTGTTGATAAATAAATTAAAATATTTTTATTTTTTTTTATACTAACATAATTAATTTTTATGAATTTTATTATGAAAATTTAGTTTTACAATGAATAAAACTTTAAAAAAACTATTGTTGCGATGGTTGTTCCTCATTTAGAGTGCAGGTTAAGCACCGATGCATTAATCTTGAATGCTTTGCACAAACTGCATTGTTGAGGAACAGCAATAGGCCCATGTTTTGCGGTGACGACCGTACTCTGAACGGCATAGTCGACATGATGGCCTGTTTGTCCTTAGCGCAAACGACGGTGCAGCTGCTTCTGTTGGTCTTCGTACTATCTAAAATGATAAAATATATATAATCATTCTGCTTTTGACCTTTAGAACTCTTAATTCTTACCTTGACATCAAATTCCTCCATTGCATTCCGTATCCTTGGATATGCAGTTATGCGAGTATTCAGGGCACGTTCTTCAATGTTGGGTAATGCCAATTGCTTAGTAAGCATAAGGAAGAATGAGCGCTGTCTGTCACTTCTCTTCACTGGCTTCATCTCGTTGAATATTATGAATGCAGCTAATGCAGCGATGTCGAGCATATTGTAAAACATGGCAAGCGGACAGCGCTTTGTTGAGCGCTTGCAGTTATACGTACCGCTTGCAGTTATACTGGTCCATATTATCAACGCCGGATTTGCTGGCATTGTAATCAAGAATGGCTAAGGGCTTCTTCTTTTCAGTTTCCATGTTCACATCGCAAGTGTATGTTGTGTAGATAGCAAAATTACTGATTTGTTCTTCCTGGGCACATATGAGCATAGCGCTATATCGCCTTCGTTGAACCCAAACAGTGTGCTTTTGATTGGCCGCGTACGATTTTTATGTAACTCCCGTGGCACAAATGTTTTGTTAGAGCGTACTGTTCCAACATATGCAGTTTTCTTTCTCATCAAAATACGCGCCAAGTTCAATGTACTGAAGAAATTGTCAGCATAAATTGTGCGGCCAGAATCCAAATATTTATCCGCAAGAGCAAGTACAACGTTCTGCCCTGGATTTATTTCACGCTCCTGGTCAGGCAATTTACCAGAAAAAAACATTCCTTTGACAGGAAGAATGATTTTGAGTCACACAACCACCATACCTTTATACCATACTTGGCTGGCTTCGACGGAATATATTGTGTGAAGCGGGTACGGCCTCTGTATGGGAATAACTGCTCATCAACTGTCAGTGAATCATGCGGAGTGTAAGCTGCTGCTAAGTTAGAGTGCGACATTTGCCAAATACTATCAATTGCCGCAGTTTTGCTGTTGATTAGTCGCTACTGTCGCGTATTTCCATTGTCGAATCTAAGGCATTATTTTATGGACATAAAGCGATTATACGACAATGCTGCTTTGTATATTGGACAACGCGTTTGGACTAAGTAATCCATTTTGCTCGTAAAGGAGTCAATAAGAATAAGATTACCAACACCTGTTGCCGCCATATAGCCCCAAATCATAATTAAACCTACACCGTGTTTGACAGTGTTGATAACACACTTTTCTTTGAAGGCTTCATTCTTAGCACGCCATATTTTTGGGGACATTTCGGATTTGCTCTATTTTTTCTACTTTTTTTTAGCGAAATCCATGGCTTTCTGCGTAGTATGCTTCCATGTAGGCCATTTTTGTGAAGCGATCTCCTGACTGTAATCGCACTTCTTGGTTTGCCTGATGTCTGCGTTATATTTTCAGATAATTTAACTGCGCTTGAGAATGGATATGTCTTTACTTCTCATACTACAGCTCTATTTCCAGTACCACTAAACCATTTTGGGCGTTCAAATCTTGGTAAATCTTCAACCTGATATCACAACATATATTGAACGTGTAACAGTGCCGTAAAACAGGTAATCAGTTTAAATTTGTCACAAAAAGTTTAGGTTCTTCCCCGAAATATAAAAAAGCGAAGTGTTGCCACTGTTTACTTTATTTTCACGCGTAAAATCTGATGCATTTTCATTTTCGAGAGATGCAATGTTGGCCACTTGATTTAATTTCATGTTTTATAGTAGTCAATCTCTAATTAGTATGGTAGTAAACCTTTTAATATTACTTTTTATCGTAAGTCATAATAACTTTGTAATAAGAATATTTAAGGTCACTGTTACACGTTCAATATACAGTGACTCCATCGAATAATCGGACAAGATTTTGTTTGATATGTATGTGCCCCAAAAAAATAAAGAAAAATTACTCAATATACCTCTAAGCTTTTTTTTTTTATTTTATTTACACTCTATATCCTAATCTTTAAAAATAATAAAGAAAACAAAATCTTATTCATGGTATCGTTAAATTTACAAAGAAAACCAAATTAACTCAAGTTTTTGAGCTCAACAAATAATGGGACAAAGGAAAGTATCAACGTTAAAAATGCCGATACCATCTGTAGTTTATGCGATTTAAGTCCTGTCTTCTTTTCCACTTTTCTTACGAAAGATTCCGAGCAATTGATTTTGTAACTGCATTTCTCCCCGAAATATAAATTTTTTTCTTATATTTTTCTAATCTTATAAGGGTCAGTATAGCCTTTTTCTGTCACTTCCTGGACTTCTCTTAATAGTAACACGTGCGAGAAACCGTCCACCGATAAACTTTTTCCCCATACGCGATTGTTTTAAAAGTCCGTTACGGATTTTTATTAAAAATTCGAATAATTGTGCATGTGCTGTTACTTCACAATCCATTTAAAAAAAGTTTATTAAATATTGATTATATGTATACAGTAATCCTCGGTTAATTACCTCTTCAAAAGACTTCTATGCGGAAAAAGCATTTAGACGTTGTTTTTGAGATTTATTTCCTTTGACTGAGTCCCCTTTTCGAGTTAATATTCCACTTGGCACAACTTTATAAAAAATGCCACTCTCATCAGCATTAAATATATATTCAAGAGTATAATTTAGAAGAATTGAGGAAAAATTACTCAGAAAATTTCGTGCACATTCAAGATCATTTTCATTACATCACCATGTATCTCTGTCTGTCTTTCTGCCATGGGTGGAACCCATTCCCCCTTGTCTAATTGGTCTGAAACTTGGCCCATTGTCTTGTCGTGAGTACAGATTAATTTTGGGGTAGTCACGCCAGGTCACGCACAGTCACAGAGTGATCTAAATGTCATTTCCCCTCATCCGATCGATCTCAACCTTGGTCCATACACTTGTTGTGAAAAAAAGATTAACTTTGACTTAGTCACGCACAGTCACGCATGGTCACGCACAGTCACGGAGTGATCTAAATGTCATTTCCCCTCATCCGATCGATCTCAAACTTGGTCCATATACATATGTACTTGCTGTGAAAAAAAGATTAACTTTAACTTAGCCACGCGCAGTCACGCATGGTCACGCACAGTCACGGAGACATTTAAAACTGATTTCTCCTCATCCAATCAATCTGAAACTTGGTCGATATACTTGCTGTGAAAAAATACTTTGACATAGTCACGCGCAGTCACGCATAGTCATTCACAGTCACGGAGAGATTAAAACCCCACTTCCCCTCATCCGATTGACCTGAAACTTTTTCCATAGACTTGTTGTGGTCAAAGATTAATTTTAAGATAGTCACACACAGTCACGCACAGTCACGGAGATATTCAAAACTCATATGCATAAGGAAAGAAAGAGTTTTAATAAAAACTTTGTTTTTATGGGTTAGATCATTCATTACCAATTTTCTAGAAATGGCAGTATTGTTCAGGCGCATCTGGTTAAACCATATCCTGAGCCAATAAGTACTTTGGGTAATTAAAGCAATTAAATTTAATGGAAATTTTATGTTCTGGATAATATATTTGAGGTAATTACCCGAATTAGGTAATTAAGCGAAAGTTAGAAAAAGTGGCAAAAAACTGAGATTTAGAATTCGAGGTAAATAAGCGTGAAAGGTAATTAAGCGTGGGGTAATTGAACGGGTTATACTGTATATGAAACACATATATCATCATGATTAAAATAATTTAATAATTTTAATTAAGTAAACTTTTACATGTTTATGCACATATGTACATATGTTATGGTTTTTGTGTGCAAACTTATCTACCAGTGGTGGTGAAACGGTTAATATTACCTCTACCAATAACCTGTTTAAAACAATAACACAATTTATAACAAAACAGAATAAACAAACAAAAAAAAAAAAACAATATGAACTCTCACAATGAGTCATATGACAAAAGTTGTAGGAATTACCTTTTTATCTATTTTGCTAGAATTTCAATAACCAAACGAATATTATGAAAATAATTTTGCAGATTTTATAAAAATTTTTATTCTAAGTATTCTCAACAAATGCATTATCTGGGTCATATGTTTTTTTTTAATACCGGCCAATTTCTATGATTTTCTAGAAAATGTTTAGATACATATTAAAAAGTTGTTTGATTTAAAGAGAGGAAACAACAACAAACGTATGCAAAAAACCTATGATAGAGAGAAAATGGATTTTTGTGTTGTTGCAGAAGAGTAATAGTCTTACATAAAAATTCATTATCAAACAATTTTAAAAAATAAAAACAAAATTAAATCTTACGTGTCGATTATTTTTCTGTTAAAGGAAAAAACAATAAATAAGAAAGCAAAAGAATTTATGAGAATAAAAATCAGAAAATGCGCATTAATTTTAAGAAAGCAATAGGTAAAACAATTTTATATTTACACTATTAAAACCAGAATGGGTTATTTTGGATTATATAAAATTATATTTTTATAGATATCGTCTACGATGTTACTTGATTTGACTAATTTCTTGTGGAGTATCAATTTCAATATCTTAGATATATGTACCTACCTTTTTAAAATTTGTTAAGAAATGGTCACGTGAGTAAATTAATAACTTTAACCCATTATTTCAGCATTTATTTATATTGAGTCCATAAAGAATTAAAAATTTGTCGATTTTTCGAACACCTTGTTGCGGGAAAATAGTGGCGAAAATTGCAATTTCTTTACATACATTCGAAATAGAAAACATGTACATATGTATGTACAGTGTCGGACAAAACTAACGCATGGACTTCTGCTTATGAAAAAACTATACTATAATATAAAAAAGAATGCATAATTTACGAAAAATATTATCACCTTTGAAAGAATTTACACTACACAGTGAACCAATAAAAAAGTTATACAGTATACTTACATATGTTTATGTGGCATTATCTTAGAAACTATGTACACTACACATCTATAATATTAATAGGCAAGGCGATTTCTTTTGAACGATGTAAGTTTCACAGTTTTACCACGATTTTATGATTTGAAAGGTATTTCTGTTTAGCTGTTACCCAGATTTACAGATTTTCATCGTCTGGAATATTTTTTTAGAGTTATGATCGTTTAAATTTGCTACTACCACATACATAAAATTATACAATAATATGTGTGTGTTTATTAAATTTGTTAATGGCTTTGTTTTAATGTGTTGAGTTTGTTTTCTTCATTTAAAATGAGTTGATTTGTGAAGCATACCTTTAGGGTCTTTATTAAATGAAAAAAAATAAAATTTCCTAGAATTTGCACTTGAATTTTGAGTGCTGTAATCTGCTAGTAAAGTAAAGTGACAAATATTCTGCATTTTATTCACTTTTCAAATACTTCAAAGAAAATTTGTGAAAATAACATGTTCATAACAAAAACTAACAAAAACTAAAAAAGTACATTTCATGAAACCAAAAAAACTTTCAGAAATTCTTAAAAAATAAAGATTTTTCGTCATTATTTTTAAAAACTAGTATTTTGTATGATGACCCTTAGCAATTATAACGGCGAGTAACCTTTTTAGCATTGATAGAGACAAATTTTGTGTGATATTAGGTGTAGTCGATGTCCATATGTTTTGGAGTGCAGTTTTAATCTATTTTGCATTTTTAACGGTATTTTATCTTAGTTTTTTTTTTTTTTTCATAGGGAACAGAAATGCTCAATTGGATTTACATCGGGACATTCGGGTTGAGGGTGTGGCACGAACGAGTAATGCTTTAGACCGTTGTGCTTTTGTGATTGCTGTTTGTTACTACCAAAAATATTTGACCTAGACCCATCTTTTATTATACCGATCGACTCAGAATCACTTTCTGAGTCGATTTAGCGATGTCCGTTCGTCCATCTGTGTGTCCATGTAAACCTTGTAATCAAACTACAGGTCGCAAATATGAATATATTTTGATGAAATTTGGTATATAAGCTTTAATCGGTCATAGGATGAACGCTATTGAAATTGGTGAAATTCGGTCCATGTTCAGACCTAGTCCCCATACAAATTACCCCTATGAAATCGACATAAAATGCCTTAAGATCCCAATTATCACATAGATATCAGTCAAATTGGGTTTGCATGTGTTAATTATATCCATTAATCAGTAGTCCAAAAGTAATACCTATAGGACAATTCTTAGTCATAGGCCCCATATAGAGCTGCTTCCTTATCTTCACTTAAATCTATCAAAAAACAAAAATATTGCACAGATTTTTTTCAAATTTGGTTTGTATATATTTATTCAAAATATGAGTGACTACCAAATATGGCCGGGATCGGTTAATTTTTCGACCTAATCTCCATATAAATATAGCACCTGATATGAACTTTTTCATATCTGCAGCCAAAAAAATTAATAACAATGCTACTCAAATTTGGTTTATGCTTATTTTACATATCCAATTAGTTGGATCGAAAAGATAGGGGTCTCTAAACCATGATGATGTCTCTAAACCATGGTATTTTTCTTACTTGTTTTTCTTACAACAGAGGCTTGTTTTGGGTTCTATGTCCTCTTAGCCTTCCGAAAGTAAAAATTTCTTACAGTTTGTGGTTGTACCTGAATACGTTTTGCGCTATTTCGGCTGCGATATTTTGGAATTTTCACTAATATTTCGAAGTATTTGCCTTTGCTCAAGGCTGAGTTCCAATGCGTCCTCGGTGAGACAGAGCCACATTTTTTTCAAACATGTCTACTTTACAATGCAGTAAAAATATCATCACTCGCACAAAAAAATGACTCTTATTTAGTCATCCTTTAAATTGCTGGCCTTTGGCATAATCGGCATCTGCGTGGTTTCTTTTCAGCTTGTACAACTATAAAATTTTCTCTTTTTGCCACTCTTAGCAAACCAGCCGGACTTTCGACTCTTATTCGTGTTCATTTGAACTACAGTCATCGTTGCAGGTTTCATTGGATGATGTCAAAATAAAGTTTGTTGTAAGGTTAATTCCGCCATAGTTAAATTTGACATACACCAAAAAGTTCGCAAATGATAACTGATTTTTATAATTTGGACTTATTATTTAAAAATTTTTGGTGCTTTTTTTGAAATAGGGTCCAAACGAAACAGTTTCCCATTTACAGATAAATAAACTACTTTTCTACGAAAACAGATCAAAATTATCTTTTATAGTTTTTCTAGGGTAAGTATACAAACTTAGGAAATACGTAACAATATTGCCATGCAATTCAAAATAATTTAAAATCTTTTCTTTTTTTGTGAAAGCTTAAAGTTAAACAAACACAGGATATATTGTAAAATAAGGCTATGCCGAATCTATTTTTGCTTTTCAAAATTGGCCGAGGTTTGAAATATTCACAAGCTTTTTAAAACCCCAAAACTCCTTTATTTTAATTTTAAAAAAAATCGAATAAATATTTTTCTGTTAGTGAAAACTTTTTTAAACATCGGTTATAATAGTGTTAACGTAAAGCAAATAAACAGAAATAAATTTACTAAAAGAGAATTAACGATAAGAGAGAACAATAGATTTAGTAAATGTTTAATAGAGTATTAATGTATCGCTCATACATCGTATGGGTATGGAGGTATATATAAAAGCAACACGCAGTTCAGAAAACAAGTTTAATAGTGAAAAATTCGCTGTGTAAAAAAGACTGTTTCAAAAAGTCGGCGTTTAACCAAACAAAACAAAACGAATATATATTTCTTTTTTTTTTTGCAAAAAAGAAACTAAAGTGGTATAGAGAATTCAAACATTTTTGAAAACTTTTAAACAAATTCAACAATAGCAAACTACAGCAACATGTCTGAAGCTTATTTTGATTCTTATGAGCACTACAACTATGATCAGGACAAATACATTTTTTCTGCACACAGTGGCAAAAATCGCTCTAAAAAGGAGACCAATGAACATACCAATCATTTTGATCCTAGTGGACATTCCAGAAAACTTTTAACAAAGTTCATGAATACCAACAATAATAGAAAAGTTGTTTGTGCAGGCCACAAAAATTGATATACATACGACGCAGAATAAAGAAAAGTCAAGATATTGAAAGGAGAAAAAAAAATTGAATTAAAAAAAGGTTAAAGTATTCGAAGAAGAAACGAGGAATACATAAAAAAAGGAAAGGAGTCTTATTATTTTGAAAAGGAAAATCGAATTTAACTACAAGTTTGAAATAAAAAACATTTAAAAAAAAATAAGTTTATAAAATCTTAAAATTTGAAATAGAGGTATTGGTTACATTTATAGTTTAGCACTGCTATGCAGTGCCAAGCTTTATTTGTAACCAATTTTCTCGTAAAAAAATAGAATTAGAATTTTTTTTTATTAAAATACAATTTATAGTTTTAAGGCATTTGTTCTTCACTAATATTAAATAATTTATATTTTTTTAGTTGAAAAAACTTATGTGATTTATAATAATTTTATTTCCATTAATTTATCAATCATAAGAGTGTTCAAAATATATTCTATATTTTTTTAAGTTTTATATAAAAAAGGATATTATTTTTTTTGTATAACTATGCTTCTTTATATTAACAGAAATAAAGCAAAAAAGTTAATTATTGAAAAAATTAAAACAAAAAATGACTAAAATCTATTCACAGCACACACAATTATGGATTTTCAGATATTCTAGGCAAAAGTTTGTATAACGTAAAGGATTAAATCGTTTTGTTATAATTTTTGCCTTTTTTCTTCAAATGGGTTTGGGTTGGCATTATTGTTTTGTATGTAGTTTTTGTTTTTGTATTATATACGTACATATTTATAACCTTTACATTTAATATCTCTTGTTAAACAGTAATTGCACTTTGTTTTTTTTTAATGCGTTTTATTCAAAATGGTGGCTTTGTACTGCAACAACCTTTAAGAGTGTATTTTGCTCTTCTCTATACATATATGTATCTCATTTTCCATTTCTCCGTTTATTATCACTGTTTATTTTTGTTGTGGGGACATTTGTGTATATGCATTTTTTTGTTTATTTTTTTTATTATTAGTTTTCTTTGTTATATTTTGTATGTGTTTATAAATATGTACGTACATATGTATGTAATTATTTGTATGTAATTTCTTGGTATAAGTTTTAAATGATGACCTCGGAAGTTTTATATAAACAGGAATTCATATTAAAGGTCATATTAACTTTTTTCAAAACCAACAGAATCTTGAAAATATTCTACAACTTAATTTTTTAAATTCCTTAACAGATATTTATTCATAGTTTTCCAATAAAACTACAAAAATAGTTTTTTTTATGGTTATACTAGGTAGGTATATTTTTACAAAAGGTTATCGAACTTATGTACATCGAACTTGCTGTGGATTTATATTTGGTAAGCTTTTATAAAATCATACAAAAAGTCCGTCAACATATTCGCTTTTATATTAGAATTTTAATAGTGTTTCAAAAATTGTACAAATACATATATTGATAAATTGTCTTAATTAATTTACAAGTCTAAATAAATTTCAAACTAGTGCAATCAAAACTGTCCAAATATATTTAAAACTTTTCAAAATATATTTCGTTCTCATGCAATTTAATTCAAAATTGTCAATTTGTTATAAATTGGACAACTTTTACAAGTGCAATATATGGAATACATAAGGAAAACTTTAATGTAATGTGTACTTTAATGTATTGCACATGTTCAAATCAAAATGAATATTTTGAAATTCAAATTCAGACTTTTTGCATGCTTTTATTGAACTCTATTTACTGTCAGAGGCGGATTTTTGTTTCTGAATTTTCACCATGATCATATCTTATTTTTTGATATATGTATGTATATACATATGTAGGTACTTGTTTCAAATACATTAAAAATTTCTATAGACAATTAAAATAGTTTGAAATTAAGGAGGTCCATAACAAAACGCAATAATTCCAACAGAACAATTTTTTTGAAAAACGAATAAATATAATTGAAGTTAGTAGGATATATACTCGAATTGTTTCATTGAATTGTATTGAATTACAGTAAAATTATTAATATGTTTTGTAACAATGAGCACAACGCTTTCAATATTTAGAACCGGATTTAGTCGAAACAAGTGTTAAATTCGGCTGTGCCGAATTTTTGATACCCTCCACCCAGTATTGGGTACGGCTACCACTTTGAAACTGTTGCCGATACTGAAATATTAAATCCGAATACCAACTAAATTTAAGGTTAATTGGTTTTCTTGTTGGCCAATCTCTACTATAAAAAACAATGATCCTTAAAAAGAATTAATTACTATTTGAAAAATTTCATTATTATTCTTTTACTAGAGTAGAAAACCCAAGTACTTCATAGAACATCAATGAATTTCATTATGTAACGCAGCCGTCATCATAATTATATCCAAAGTCTGATCCCTATAAGCCTGTTTTGAGACCTTAGAAGTCATACGATAATTAAAAAATTAAAAAAAAAATTAATTTAAAAAAAAAATCTGAAGGAAATTTTAAAATAATTTTATTTAATACAAAAAAACTAAAATAATAAAAATTTAATTTTTTATTTAATTTAAATTTTTAATGTTTAGTTTTTCATTTTTTTATTTTTAATTTTTTTTTTCTTTAATTTTTATTAATTTTTAATTTTAACGATAAAAAAAATATGCTTAGGCCAAAGTGACACGTGCAGTATTAATTTACACACAACTGCAATAACTTCAACAATAAGGAGAATTACAACATATACAACATATCTTAAGATAAACAACAAACACACTAAAAAAGTTAATATTTTCAAGAGTTTTTTCAAAGTTTCATTCAAATCTCGTGACCTCTTTAACCGATTTTGACGATTTTGATGTTAATAAACGATTTTATACAAAAACGAACGATCCAAGCTAGATATTGACGGCGTGATCGTGATTTCCACAGAAAGACGGTCAGACTGTCAGAACTAAATCAACTTCCCTTGTTATAAAGATCAAGTTTTGGGGTCTCCGGAATTTTTTTCGATGTGGAAGGTATAAAAACTAAATCTTAAATCTGGTCAATTCTGAAAGTTATAGAAAAAATAAGAACAAAATGCAACACTTCTGTACTATATTGAGAAACATTTACACAATGCAAAAATTGATTAATTAATTTTCAATGATTTTAATTTTTTTTCCAGATATTTCAACATTATGTCGATACATTCGATTTTAAATCTGACTATTTTCAAATTTATTTAAATACATTTAGATGATAAGGAACAAGATATACAGTGGCGACATTTTATATAGCTCGTTTTATAAAAAAAAAATATAAACCCACTTAATTTTTGTTTCTTTTCACTATTTTTAGACCCTTTTATATTTTTGTTAACCACGACGACTTATTTATCAAATGGAAACCAACGCCCGTATTCATAATCAAACTCTAGCAGTTGGCTAACTTTTTTTTCATACAAATTTTGAAATTTTCGTATGAAAAAAAGTTATCCAACTGCTAGAATTTGATTATGAATACGGGCGCAAATGTTTAACATTTTGTCGACAAATTAAGTAGGACACGTTAGTAGAACTTGAAAATCCTTTTATTTCCTTGAAAAAACATATTTAATTAATTTGACTATACTTTGATGGATAACCTTTATTTTTAATAACCGCAGTGCAACGACGCTGCATTAACGATATTAATTTCCGACATCTTTTCAGGAGTGTGGAATTCCATCCCTTTTGGACTTCTTCCCATAATATATTTAAATTTTTAGTTTTAGTACGGTTAATTCCTATGTTTATGCCGCTCTACAGATCCTTGATCGTGTTTAGATCCGGGGATTCTGCGGACCATTATACAAGATAGATTTTTTTTGTAACGGCCATTTTTGCACAGATTTTGCAGTATGTTTAGAATTGTCTAAATTAATGTAAAATTTGTTCCCTAATTCGTGGTGTAGTCAAAGAGGGATCCGCCTCGGTCGTCTTTCTATGCCTATTTGAATAACGTTGCCCATGGTTTTATTTCCCTTGTGAGGTATTTCGGTGTAGGTCAGCAAGAGGATTTGAGTGTTTTTCTCGCTCTATTGTCGAAAAAAATATACATTTTTTATATTGACTTAATTTTCTTACTTTTTTTAATAAGAAGTTTTACCTCAAAATATATATTTTTTTTTTTCTTTTTAAGTAGAGAATTTTTACATGAGCTATTTTATATGTCCGCTATATTAGTATAATTGAACTAACTAATAATTTCTTAAAACAGAACCTCTATTTTTCTATTTAAAACTATATGAAAAAATAACAACACACCAAGAAAAAATATAAGAAATTTTTGCATAATTAAATGTTCGGGCTATTTAAAATGTCGCCACTGTATGAACATACATACATTCTTGTTGTCTTATTATGTGTTCAAAAAGAGAATAGTTACAAAATGTTTTTTTATCTTCTATTGTGGATGAACTTGGCAAGTAGGACAAGTTGTTTGTTCTATGTATAGTTTCAACATGTTTTGGAAAATTTCCACCCAAAAACAATAGTTGTTTTTTCTTATCGTGCTGCCTGTTTTATAAAAATACTAATAGGTAAATAAATCATAATTACAACCTTTAAAAAAATTCCACTTACGACTATGTAGCACTACTACGTATTTACGTAGTATGTACACTTAATGTATATTTTCATTAATGTTCGATGGTCTTTTTGGAACTTAATAGAAACAAAAGAACAGAATTGTGTTATAATTGAGTGCTATAATTTATTGATTTCAGTACAATTTAATTGTTATTAAAATAAATTTATATACTAGGCACTAAAAAAAGTTAATTTATAAATTCTTATCTAATCAACCCACGAAGATGGAGGTCATTTAAATTGCGATTTCGTTTTTGAAAATAAAACAAAATCCATACAATTGAATGTTACAAAAAGTATTTTTTTAAAGTGAGATTTTTTTAGTGTGTTTTGTTTTAAAAAGCGTTAATCTTTAGTATGAGTATAAGCATTATAAAAATTAAAGGACAGTGTTTAGATTTCATCGTCTAAATTAAAGTCTTCTTCGGGGAAATCTCCTACCTCAACAACGAGTGGGGAAACAAAACCACCATAATTGGGTTGACAAGTGAAGTAACGATGGCCCTGCATCGAGCCATCATTCTTACCCATTGGTTCATCATACTTGACACCAATAAATGTTCCAGTCTTGCCCTCCAAAGGCCCATTGTACATCACAGTACCCCTTCGTGTAGGACAGCCCTTTACGGTTACTTGACAGCGTGCTCCCACTGTACACATTTCAGCCTTTTGTTTTTCCAGTTCTTCTTTTTCTTTACGTTTAGCATCTTCTCTCTGTTGTTCCTCTTCATTGTATTTACCCATGCGATTTCTTTTTAAAAAACTTCTTACCGTATTATCTTTTTGATCATATTCTTCCTCGGGCAAAACAAATTTTTCCACCGGTTCATCGTTTAAGTCCCAAATAAAATTGTCTTTTACATGAAATCTCATTCCTGGTTCTATTGGCAATGCTCCCAACATCATGCTGTCATCCGACAATGACGTCATAAGTTGTTCACCTTTGTATAACTCAACTACCATAGTGCCGGCATTTCCACCAGTTATTATTTGTAGTTTATTTTTAAGTTCACCAACTGTCATAGATTTTGCAAATTTGATATCGAAAGCAATGTTATCTGTTTTCGAATTTGTTATGTTTATCTTAAAGAAATCGGATGTACTTATTGGTAACATTTTATTAATTAAATAAACCTTATTTTATATTTTAACAAAAACTTTAAAGTTAGGATGAATTTGGTTTTCTTTGTAAAATTGTTTATAAGAAGTGTTGCCAGTATGTTAAAACATATGACTCATGAAAAGTCTCTCGCTAATGTGGCGATAAGGGTGACCAGCTTTTTATTAATAGCTCATGTATGTTTTGTCACAATAAAATCATTAGCTCTGTTCGTTTACGTGATAATTTGTAACAATTTGTACAAATTACCACAAAATTTACTGGATCCTGTCCGTTTACTTCAAAAACCCACTAAAAGATAACAAATGAGAGCGTAATGTGACAGTTCATTTTTTGGAAACTTGCTTGTTTTTACTGGATATATTTTTCCCAGAATTAGCAAGTAAGAAAAAACATATGTTTGAAAAACATATGATTAATTTTTATTGTAAATAAAGCAAAAATACTACAATTCTATTCTTGTACAAAAATTTTAACTAATAATTCTGAGGAAATTAACGATAGAAGTAAGTAAATATTTACATAACAAGGTTTCATTAATAAATGTTTATTTTCAAATGCAAAAAAAAAAAATCTAGTAGAAAAAAAAATAAATTCTTCTAATTAAGGTATATTTCTTTCTTTAATTTAGAGTTTCACTTCTTCTTCACTTTCAAATGTGTTTACAATCAGCTGTTTCTATGAACTTGCAAATTCTTACAAATTGCTGTTCGTTTAGTATTTTGGATATATATGTTTATGAGAACTAATTTTTCATACTCTCTGCAATTTTTACTGGGAAACTAAACGAACAGAGCTATTATTTACCAATGATACAACAAGTTTAATGCTGCCTACACACCAGGCAACGGTTGCTTCAACACAGCCATGTTTAATCAACAGTTGCCTGGGGTGTAGCTCTGTTGCCCATTGATTTTCGTGTTGTATCAACCGTTGCTAGAAATATCAAAAAGTTTTGATATTTTAGGTTGGTTGGGGCAACCGTTGCTAAGTGTGTATCATTGTTTACTGCATTTACTTCTTCAGTTCGTCGAAATCAAGCAAATAGGAAGGTTCGTGCGAAGTAATCTTAAGCGGAAAACAGGAAAACAAGAAAATGGCTATTGAGAATAATGAAAATTATGTTAACTTTATTAACGAATATAAAAATTTGAGAGAGCTATGGGACGTAACTTGTGAAAAACATAAAAATAAAAATCTAAAAAAAAGCATACGAACAATTAAAAATAGAATATAATAAAAAATTAAATTATGCTTTTCTTCCGCTTGTGTCTTTTCTGTACCACAGCTACACACAGTAATGAGGTTGCGGCACTCGTTGCCACGTGTGTAGTCAACAAACAAAAGACGTTGCTACAACACATTGAAGCAACCGTTGCCTGGTGTGTAGGCAGCATAAAGGCTAGTATACACGGTCAAAATGCTTGACGTCAAATTCATGTGTGTGTGCATGAAGCTTTTCTCTTACACAATTGATTTGATTGATGATTGATGATATGATTTATTCAAATTTTTAAGCTTATAAATAATACAACAATTGCTTACAAAATACAGATATTGATTAAATCATAGAAAGATATAACATTTTATGTTGTGTGTCTGATTGGCATTAGTACATTTAAATAATAATAATTAATTAAAAAATAATAAAATAACAATTCATTATTCATTCCTTTAAATATAATAAACAAGAAAAAATAAAATATTAACAGGAAAGTATATGAATTTTATGCGAATTCAGCTAGAATAAGATTTCTATATTTTAAGCTGTTTAATAAATATCTATATAAACGCATGTAATCTTTGCCATTTAAAATTTCACAAACTTCTTCAGTATTTAAACTTCTTTTACCAAAATAATAACATCGTTCGTTAGCACAAATTGGACATTTGCCAATAATGTGAGCAGTGTTTTCTTCTTCATTCTGGTTGCGTATGGAACAATTGTTATTTGAAACATTTTGAAAGCTATGGGCGTTTAAATGCAATAGACCACCTCTCGCCTTTAAAATAGTGCTTACAAAATGAGCATTATTACCATCTATAAAATAAGGAGATGTATGGTACTGTAGTTTTGGATACATATCATGAAATCTGGAGTTTCTGGCGCATTGTGTGAACTTATCAATTTCCATATTTCTTAGAGATTCAAGCATAACCCGGTGATGTTGAGCCAAAGTAGGTCTCCATGTCTCAAAAGTATGTGTAATTCCAATTTGGTCACATAAAGAAGACCAGTGTTCAAACCAAAAAGATTTGGTACGCACAGTGTCTTCGGCTAATAGTCGAGGCAATCTATTTGTACTTAGGTTAAAAACCTTTCTAATGTATGAAAAATGTAAATGTAAAGTACCAATATTCAGCATGTAGGTCGGCGTATTCATTGGAAGGAAGAGAATTTTTTTCAAAAAATATCTTAACAATTTTTCTACTTCTTCAAAACTACGATAGCCCCATATTTGTGCTCCATAGCACAATATTGACTTCGCAGCTGTATCAAAAATTTTAAGTTTATTTGAGAAAGATATTTTAGGGTGAAAAATATAACTTAACCAATTTGCATTTATGACAGTTTTAGAGGATGAGACTTTAGACTCGAGAAGCTTTATGAAAGATAGGTTAAAAGTAATGGAGATACCCAAATATTTGTATTCGTTCACTATCTCTATTACAATATACCCAAATTTCCAACTTAAATCTCTGGGAATGCTGTTCGCTTTTCTAAATACAATGATTTTAGACTTATTAAGGTTGATTTTTAGGCTCCACTGACGGCAGTACTCATACAGGGCATTAATAATCCTCTGCAACTCAATTGACGAATCCGATAAAAACTATGTCATCGGCATACAATAATACTTTAACAACTCTCCCAGCAATAAGGTAAATAGTCATGGAGATAATTTATATATAACTAGCTGAGTCCGGTCCGCGTTGCTGGCCCGAAGAAAACATCTGGATTTTATATTGCATCTAAATTTTAATACCGAGTGTCGGGCAAAAGTAAAGCACGATTTAATAATATGAATATGACTGAAAAAAAATATACGTTTTCTTGAATATTTTAACACCAGCGCCACCTACAGATGAAAAACTTTGTCAGCAACTTTAGTTTTATGTACATAATATATGTTGCGAATTTGAGCTAAATTGGACCGTAAATAAATTTTTTGGGAAAATCTCGACCCCAGCGCCACCTATCAGGTACAAAAAAAAGTTATGCAAATCGGAGAACCAAAGGAACATATGGTATGAATACGAAGTCGCTAGCATTAGTGGTTCAACAGTTATTAGAGTACCAACATACGCACTAACGTTTTTATATATTAAGAAGATGAGAAAAGGGTGGGGCTTAAAAGGCATTCTTGCTTAACACCCTGCGAGACTATAAAAGGAGCAGATAATGAGCATCCATCCCATACCTGACTAGTTGTACCTTCATATAGATTACGCAGCAAATTGGCTAATTTGTTAGACAATCCTAATTTGTTTAGTTTATATCAAAGAGCATTTCGAGGGATCATATCAAAAGCTGATGAAAAATCTACAAAGAATGCATAAGTCTTCTTTCCTGAATTAAAATTTATATTCACAATAGACGTAAGATTGAATAGATTGTCAATAGTGGAGTAATCTTTACGAAAACCTGCTTGGTACTCGATGATGTTATTGCAGTCAATCCAACCCGATTAAGAATGAGCTCCGTAAAAATTTTATAAACGGCATCAAGCAACGAAATTCCTTTGTAATTAGATACAGTATTAGGATCACCCTTTTTAAAACATGGAATCATTAAAGTTTGTTTAAAAGATTCCGGTATTTCTTCACGCAGGAATATTTGATTGAAAAGTCTAACAATTCTTCAAGGAAGTTACTTAGAGCGTTTTTATAGAATTCATAACTTATTCTATCCATTCACGGTGCTTTACCAGATTTCAAAGAACCAACTACTAGTAGAAGCTCTCTCATCTCTAGAGGAGAATCAAGAATAGGGTCAATGATATTTGTTGTACACCACTGTAGTAACAATTGGGATTGCGAGTTGGATAATAACGACTGGAAAAATTTTTGAAAATCGTCTACCGATAAATTATTACCTAATCTGGGTTTATAATTTCGTAGCGAATCAGCTAATTTCCACCATTCAGAACTATTTTTAATTGTATTTAACTTTGTATGTTGCGATTCTTACCATTTAGCTTTTTCTCATCACATAATCCATTATGATTGACTCTACTTTGAATATACGCCTTTCTGTCCACATCAGTACCCGATTTACGATAACTGTCTAATTTCTTTAACAAGCATCTTCTGTAATTTTCACACTGCGAATCGAACCAATCATTTTGAGGATCAAAACGTTTCTCAATAATATTAATACTAGCAGCTGCATTTACTTTACCAACACATATATTTAATTTGTCCTGAATCTTCGACTCTGAATGCAAATATTCTTGGCCTACAAGCTTACAAAGGTTATTTGCATATAGCTCTAAATTTTTCTGGATCCAATGAATTTTTGGTGGCAGTTCAATTGCTTTAGTTAGTGGATTTCCTGTAATATTAAAAGAACCAACTAGAGGGAAATGATCAGAAAAAGGCTTGCTTTCGATATGGAAATTGGCTATTAGCTTTAATACATATACAGTAATCAATTACTGAACTTCCCATTACACCGCAAAACGTTTTTTCTCCATCTTCATCTCCTGCTATTCGACCATTTACAATAATCCCACCACTATCCTCGACAAAAGACAACATTTGTTTACCTTTACTATCAGAAACTACGTCCTTTGACTTCGAAGTGTAGAAATCAAAGGGCAGATATCTGAAATGTACCCGTCTAATATCTGTGCTTACACGATACAGCATAGCTCTTCAATCATTCATTTGGTTTTTGATTTTGTGCTGTAAACACCATATCGGTAGCAGCGACCGGTAAACTTCTATCAACGTTTTTCTATCAACGTTTTTCTTTTCTTCAGACATTTTTACATCCATTCGCTTCGAAGTCACATCAAAAATGAGACCATGCAGGACCATCAACGATATACACACATCAAAATCTCACGTCAAGCGAGCAAAAATCAAAATTTTTGATTTTGCTTCAATCATCGTCGGTGTGACACATACAAACACCTTTTCACTAATACCACTACAATGCTTGTCATGCATTTTGACCGTGTATATCCCGCTTAACACGAGTCATATTCTCGATTTAAAACACGGCTCAAATGTACATATCTACAAATATCATACAACCATGTTTTGACTCGAGACATGTTTACGTTTCTACATTTCCGTTGTTTACAAATTTACCTGATATTGACTGGAATTCATGCTTTAATTTATATATACATATGTATCTTAATATTATTTTTATTTATTATTTATTTATTTATATTTACATTTATTTATATGATAACTATTTATTTATTAATTTAGCCATAATGCTATTAATATAAAATTAAAAAAGTTTTTTCATTCTTAAATTCATTATACCTATAACTTAAGTCCATTATAAAATAATACATTTTAATAAAAATGTGTTCTTCCAAAATTTAACCTAAAATCGTTCATATTCCTCAGATTGTATGGGTGTATTTCTGCTAATAAACTAGTTGCTGTCCCAAGAAATTCGGCAACATTCAATTTTTCATCTTTTATATAAATATTAAAACATTGATCACCAGTCTCTCGATTTACTGAGAAGCACTGCAACTTTTGTAACATGTCACTTATATGTGTAAAACCTATGACATCATATACCCTTATTTTGAAGCTTTTAAAGTCTTTCTTTCATTTGTTGACTCCCAAGGAAAAGCTGCGTTGAACAATATTGTGTTAAATATTCTTATAGATGTAATTGTTGATATATTATTTCGAATTCTTCTGAAGAAAGCAATTTAATTAGCAATCTTTTTTCAAATATAGTTAAAATGTATATGTATTCTTATCTATAATGACTCCTAAATATTTAATTTCTTAAATCTTCTCCATAACCTATTTTCCTGAAATCAACACAATGTACTGCATCCGTAGGAGGCATCCCCTGAGTGTTGGTTAAAAAAAAAAAAAAGAAGTACCCTATACCATGCGTTTAGAGACCCTATCTCTCAGACCCAACTAACTGGATATAGAAAATAAACATAAACCAAATTTGAGTGGGATTTATCTTAATTTTTTTGGCCGCAGATATGAAAAATATCGGATGCTATATCTATATGGGGACTAGGCCCAAAAATGGACCGATCCTGACGCTGTTTGGTAAGGTTTCTTGTATTTTGCAAAAATATATACAAACAACATTTGAGAAGAATCAGTGCAATATTTTTGTTTTTTGATAGATTTAAGTAAAGATCGGGAAGTAGCTCTATATGGAGCCCATGACTAAGAGTTGTCCCATAGAGATAATTTTTTGACTACTGATTAA
Organism: Cordilura impudica; assembly: GCA_963682025.1. Lineage (NCBI taxonomy): Eukaryota > Metazoa > Arthropoda > Insecta > Diptera > Scathophagidae > Cordilura > Cordilura impudica. The sequence continues at coordinate 130,798,875 of OY821518.1, read as the reverse complement.
TGGATGTAATAAACACATACAAACCCAATTTGAACAAGTAAGAAAATTATAGTCGGTCTAGACCGACTATACGATACCCTATACAATGCGTTAAGAGACCCTATCTCTCAGGCCCAACTAACTGGACATAGAAAATAAGCATAAACCAAATTTGAGTGGGATTTTTATTAATTTTTTTGGCTGCAGATATGAAAAAGTTCATATCGGATGCTATATCTATATGGGGACTAGCCCCAAAAATGGACCGATCCTGACCATGTTTGGTAAAGTCTCTTGTATTTTGAAAAAATATATACAAACAAAATTTGAGAAGAATCAGTGCAATATTTTTGTTTTTTGATAGATTTAAGTGAAGATCGGGAAGCAGCTCTATATGGGGCCAAAGGGATCATTTTTGGACTACTCATTAATGGATGTAATGAACACATACAAACCCAATTTGAGTAAGATCTATATGATAATTTGGATCTTATGGCAATTTATGTCGATTTTATAGGGGTAATTTGTATGGGGGCTAGGTCTCAACATGGACCGGTTCTCACCAATTTCAATAGCGTTCATCCCATGGCCGATAAAAGCTTATATACCAAATTTCATCAAAATATATTCATATTTGCGACCTGCAGTTTGATTACAAGGTTTACATGGACACACAGACGGACGGACGGACATTGTTATATCAACTCAGAAAGTGATTCTGATTCGATCGGTATAATTAAAGATGGGTCTAGGTCAAAGATTTTTGGTTGTTACAAACAGCAGCACAAAGTCATTATACCCAAACCACATAGTGGTATAGGGTATAATAAGATTTATATATTAATTTGTATCTTATGGCAATTTAAGTCGATTTCATAGGGGTCATTTGTATGGGGGCTAGGTCTGAACATGGACCGATTCCCACCAATTTCAATAGCGTTCATCCCATGGCCGATAAAAGCTTACATACCAAATTTCGTCAAAATATATTCATATTTACGACCTGCAGTTTGATTACAAGCTTTACATGGACACACAGACGGACGGACGGACGGACGGACATCGTTAAATCGAATCAGATAGTGATTCTAATTCGATCGGTAAAATAAATGATGGGTCTAGGTCAAATATTTTTGGTAGTTACAAACAGCAGCACAAAGTCATTATACCCAACCACATAGTGGTATAGGGTATAAAAATTGGTACACCATAGATAATAATGTTTTCATCTGCCGTTCCATTTGTCACCATGGATTTAGTTTTATTTATATTAAGTTGTAATTTATTCATTTTTTAATACCTGTCAAGTTCTCTCATTTCATTATTTAAGTTTCGAACATAGTCTTCTGGGGTTTTTCCGGTAAGCGCATCATTACCAAACATACATACTTTAGATTTTTTTTTATTCTTTTCAAATCGTTTATATATATTAACAAGTAAGAAAATTATAGTCGGTCTAGACCGACTATACGATACCCTATACCATGCGTTTAGAAACCCTATCTCTTAGGCCCAACTAACTGGACATTGAAAATAAGCAAAAAACCAAATTTGAGTGGGATTTTTATTAATTTTTTTGGCTGCAGATATGAAAAAGTTCATATCGGATGCTATATCTATAAAGGGACTAGGTCCAAAAATGGACCGATCCTGATCATGTTTGGTAAAGTCTCTTGTATTTTGCAAAAATATATACAAACAAAATTTGAGAAGAATCAGTGCAATATTTATGTTTTTAATAGATTTAAGTGAAGATCGAGAAGCAGCTATATATGGGGTCAAAGGGATCATTTTTGGACTACTCATTAGTGGATGTAATGAACGCATACAAACTCAATTTGAGTAAGATCTATATGACAATTTGGATCTTATGGCAATTTATGTCGATTTCATAGGGGTAATTTGTATGGGGGCTAGGTCTGAACATAGACCGATTCTCACCAATTTCAATAGCGTTCATCCCATGGCTGATAAAAGCTTATACACCAAATTTCATCAAAATATATTCATATTTGCGACCTGCAGTTTGATTACAAGGTTTACATGGACACACAGACGGACGGACGGACGGACGGACATTGTTAAATCAACTCAAAAAGTGATTCTGATTCGATCGGTATAATTAAAGATGGGTCTAGGTCAAATATTTTTGGTTGTTACAAACAGCAGCACAAAGTCATTATACCCAAACCACATAGTGGTATAGGGTATAAAAATAAGTACCTTTTCTTAGCAATATACCTTTTTTTTAAAAAAAGTATATTTTCCAAAAAGTGCATTTCCTAAATAAATTATGTTTTCTAAAAAAGTGCCTTCAATTAAAAAATGATTTTTCTTAAAAAATTCCCATTCTTAACAAAGTGCCTTACAACTGCTACAAATATATAATTGTTATACCTTTGAACACTACGTGACATAGTTGACGTATAAAATATTGCTAAGTTTTATCTGACAAATTAAGTTTTTCCTTCAAAATCATTGTTAAATTGTGATTATGTCATATATTCACAATGTATAATTTGTTTGTTTATTTAGAAGATAAGAATAAAAACAAAGTGCAAAAGCCGGCTAAATATTTCTATTAGTATGTTTTTCGTTATTGTTGCTTTTCTATATACACTTGCTAGAAAAAGTATTCATACACTTAAAGATTAAAATTTTAAATATTAATAAAATATTTTGAATTACGAAATTTTTACCATATTGGGAATTTTACTAAATTTTCAACAAACTGACGGAAAGTTTCTTCTTAAAATTTTTTGTTTTCTACGCAATGTACGAATAATTTACAATTTGGAGAGTCCCACGAATTATGCAACGATTTTATTTGACATAGATTTTATTTTCGTAGAAGACAGTTTCTTTCGGAAAATATATTTTGAGATGAGTTTCTAAATCAAAGAAATCGGTGCTGACGAGAGAAAAATTATCCTAAATCTTAGAAT